>CM045568.1:17645360-18245360 GCA_024721245.1 Mitragyna speciosa
TATGTATCTATTTCCACTTACAAATTCAAGATGTGTTGAATGGAATCTAGTTGATTGTTTTATAAACCACGTTTCATATCGAATTATTAAGTCCATCCTCTTGTTGATTTGCCTTTTCCATATGATCATTGATCCCATTTACAGTAAGATGCATAATTTCTTCGTATGTGTGCGTGAAATAGTTTCCCAACTATTTTAATACTGCTTTAATTCATTCGATTGCCAGTTGCTAGTTTTCCTGTCATAATAATTTGGAGAAATTCCCTCAAGAGTGCAATAATAACATAACATGATAGAAGCTTGAATTTTGAATTGTCATAGAATGCTCACGATATGAGTAATTTACAGCCAATTGGTCGATTTCACATGGGCTGCTAAGTTGCTTTATTCTTATAAGTCTCCCATTGATTGATTGGTAAGAATTTGACATTTCTGGAGTGTGTCCAGCGTGCATAAAAAGATTGCATAAGGGTAGTGATGATTTCAACAAATTTCATCATGTGAATTCCCTTTCCTTTGGTGACTACTATTTCTCCTGTTATATAAAACTACATGATGTGTACGGAAAGAGACTCCATCAAAGAAAAACAATTGATATGACAACTCATTTAAAATTATTTTCTCTTTTTCATATTTTCTTTGGCACCTTTATTTTTTCAATAATATAATTGCTGCTCAAGTGGCACTGTTTACGCACACGTATGTACATGTATATATGTATGTATGTATGATATTTTCTTTCTTAGGTGGCATGTTCAATTGAAAAGAATCAATGTTTGGTTGGTTATTTGGATCAACTTATTTGTATTCAGGTATTTTTTTTAATTTTTAATACCTAATGAAATGAAAAAAAAAAAGAAGATAAACTCTCATCTCAAACAGTTCAACAATAAAGTTTCAAATAGAAATTTAAATGATTTGAAATGTTAATGATTTACACTTCCTCTTCTTTATTTATATGCTGAACTCTTAGTGATGTATCTATGAGTTGTGAGGCTTCAAATTTTTATACAAAATTAATAAGTCCAAATCATAAAGGCTTTTTAGTCTAAAAAATAAAAAATGGAGCAAATGAATTAAAAGATAACTTGTATGAATTATTTTCCTATAAAAAATTGAATATAAATTTATCTATTAAATTCATCCCTAGCGTACATTGTACTTGCTAAAATAATTTTTATGAAATATGGTATGAAAAATTATTCATATTTTTTGGTTAACTTGATCAATTACATAACTATGTTCTTGACACTTTTTCGCTTAACACTTTTTCAAATTATTATATGTTCTGAGGATATTTTTTAAATGTCTACAGATAAAACTAAGACGATTTAATGTAACACAAGTTAACAATTAGTTGGTTGTGTGACAATGAACCACAATTTAGTTGGTCAGACATTTGATCTGAAATATATGCTCTGTTTTTTAGAAACATATTTTTTAAAAAGTTTATACACGTTTTTCAATTAATATTTTATCTCAAAAATATATTTATTGAGAATAATATTTAAAACTGTTATAGTAATGTTTTCTAAAAAATATTTTAAAAAGATAACTATCCAGACAGAGCTTAAGTGCGAGGCACAAAAAGAAATAATCTTTAAACTTTACTACAGTAATATTTTTTAAAAAAAATTAAAAAACAAAAATCATCCAAACAGAGCCTGTAATGTCGAGTGTGAGTCACAAAAAAAGGTATAGGTAGAGTCCCTTAATGAGAAGAAGGAGAGTACTTGGTTTTCTACGCGTGGTGTGTAACAGCATCAGAATAAGCCATGACATAATATACGGACCATGCTTTTGGACCTACTTTTTTTATCTTGGTTCTGGAAGGCACCTGAGTCTGAACGCGATGATAAACGTGCACGCAGGAGGAAGAGTACAAGTCAAGACGCCCATCACAAAAAATGTCGATCCATTGGTTTAGGTCACTTCTTCCTTCCCCGTTTCCCTTGTAAGCTTCGGCCGAAAATTAAAAAAAAAAAAAATGTCGACCCATGCATTTAAAACCTGCTTTGAAACCATCAAAAAAAATAATAATAATAAAACCTGCTTTGAGACTTTAGGTGAGAAAGAGGCCTGCAAAAGCCATGACAAAAATCTGTGGGCCATGCTTTTCGACTTTTTCGACTGTAGACGAGAAAAAGGTTTGGTTGTTTACGTTGCTAAGAAAAACGTTAAGGACATGAACCCCACTTGCTTTTAGACTTCTAGGTGAGAAAGAAGCGATATTATTATTATTTTTTTTATTGTGCTCTACTTACTTTCCCAGCTTGTAATCCCGTGCTAAGTACGGATAAGTTTAACCAGGTGATTTGTGATGTTTACTCTTATTAAACAAATAATAATCAAGAATGAAAAAGATGAACAATGTAAGGCCAATTTTCTGCAACTATAATTTGATTATAAAATTAACTATATTCAATTATGAGTCACACATAATTCCTGTGGTCTATTAAGTTCTAGCACGCACATGTATATATGTAAATTTGTATGTATGTATGCATGCATGTTTGTATTTATATATATAATTTGTTGAAAAAGAATGAAATCTGAAAATATTACTGCTCTCAATTCAACCGTAAAGGAAGACAAAGAAAACAACTACATAGGAAGGAAAACAATGTAAATGATCCGTTAGACGGAAAATCAAGTTTTTTCGTTTCGTTCTTTTATTTAGTTATTATTATCACAATACAAATTAAGTAACATAACTCTCTTGAATTATATTATATCTTTTGCTATTTTCATTTTCTTTTAATTTGTACAAACTGCTAATAATATAAAAAGACGAATTGGGTCTGCAATACTTTGGGGGAAGGTTTTGTCATAGGCTTAAACTTATAATGACAAATGATATTATGAAACTTAATTGGGATTGGAGATATTTGGTTTACAAAAGTTGGCCCGTAATACCTCTTGTTATGCATGGTTGTTTTAAAAAATTATATAAAATTTAAATATTTAAAATTGATAGTTTATTATTGCCTTTCAAAGAAATTTCTTATGCAAACACTGAATTTGTAAGGCACATCTATATATATATATATATATATATATATATATACACACACATACATATATATATACATATATATATTCCACATTCCATATTCCATAGGTGGCAAAGTCTAAAAAATCTAACCTTTTCAAAATTCTTTTTCACAAATTAATAGTCAAAAAGTTATCCAACTTTTTTTCTTATTATCTCAACCAAATTGGGCCCCAGTAATTTCCCTATAAATAGCATGCTGAGTTGAAGTGGGAAAATCACAGAAGCAAGAGCAATATTACATTAATATAGTTAAGAGAGAATGGGAGAAACATATGCCTCGGTGCTATTGCCGAGATATGTTGTATTGCAATCACAATACAATTCTAAGTACTTGAGCCTCATCAATGACAACACCCTGCCTCAAGGATTTCTGAAGTTCTCTGGAGAGCAAGTTGTGAGCCCATACACCAAATTCGAAGTGGAGGTTGCAACGAGTAGTGCCAACACGGGACTTGTGCACATAAGATGCAGCTATAACAACAAATACTGGCGCAGGCAACGTGAGAATGATCTTTGGATTACAGCCTTGGCTGATGAACCAAATGAAAACCAATCCGATTGGTCATGCACTTTGTTCGAGCCCGTCTACGTGAATGGCACAGATGCTACTCAAGGCGTTCGCTTTCGTTGTGTCCAAAACAAGCACTATGCATGCTTGTGGCGAACTGCACAGCCCAAATATGCCGGCTTGTATGCAGGTTCAGAATCTCCTAACAGTGAATTGTGCGACGTGTGCACAATCATTGATTGGGAATCCTTGCTGATATTGCCCAAGCATGTCGCCTTCAAAGGCGATAATGGGAAATACCTTACTGCTGCCGGCCCCGACTACCTCCAGTTCTCATCTGATGACATTGGAGCTCCAGGTGTGGGGAATGAGGTGTTCACTACCAACAATGGCAGCGTCGTCATCAAGTCTGATTATTATGGCAAATTCTGGAGACGCAGCCCTAATTGGATATGGGCAGATACTAATCTTGATGTTACTGATTCATCTCCCATCGACAACACCAAGATCAGCAATGACTTGCTGTTTTGGCCCATTCAACTTGGAAATAATGAGGTAGCTCTCCGCAACTTGGGTAACAACTACTTTTGCAAGAGGCTCACAACTGAAGGAAAGGTAGACTGTCTGAATGCAGGAGTGTCCACAATTTCAAAGGAGGCTACTCTTGAAGTCTCAGAAACTGTTGTTTCAAGGACCATCTACAATGTTGAATATCGCCTTCTAGACTCGAGGATCTATAACCAAAGTGTGATCACAATGGCCACTGGAAACGCCGTTAATGACTCTCAAGTAGCCAACACCGTGGACTTGAAGCTCAGCTACACCGAGTCTAAGACCAGCACTTGGGAATCCAGTATTTCCTTGAAGTTGGGAGCCAAAATAACCTTTGAAGCCGGGATCCCGCTAATCTTTGAAGGGAAGGTTGAACTATCAGGTGAGTTTTCAGGAACATACACGTGGGGTGAAGCTATGACAACCACCCAAACACTGGAGACTACATACACGGTTACTGTGCCGGCAAGGACTAGAGTAATGGTAAGTATGCTAGCAACTCGGGGTTCATGTGATGTTCCTTTCTCCTACACTCAGCGTGATACCCTTACCAATGGGCAACAAGTTACCTACTATAAGGACGATGGTGTTTACACTGGCGTCAATTCCTATAACTTCACTTATGAGACTAAAGAAGAACCACTCTGAGTGCATGTACGATTGCTGCGTCACCTTGCTCCAATCAGACTCCCCTTTCCATTACAATAAAGAGGGTGTGATGTACTTCATGTTAGTGCATTATTTGTTGATCCTTTCGGTGCATTATTTCACTGATTCCTTTTTTTTTTTTTTTTGCACTCCAGTCCCTAAGGACTGGAGTGCAATTTCAAATACACAACTCCACCCTTTTTTTTCATTGCAGTCACTAGAGGGAATAGAGTGAAATTTTACCAATTAAAAAAATAATCTACCCGTGGACAAAAAAAAAAAAAAAAAAAGAAGCAACGTGCACGCAGATTGTAGAATTAGCAATTTTGCCAATTAAAAAAATAATCTATCGTGGACCAAAAAAAAAAAAAAAAAAAGAAGCAACCTGCGCGCAATGCGCGCAGATTGTTGAATTAAAACAAAAAAAAAGCATCTGCGCGCATTGCGCGCAAAGGTTACAATTACAAAAAAAAAATCTGCCTTCGTCTTCCCCAACGAACAGACGGCGTCTTCTTCTCGGATGCCGTCGACTTAAGCCAGATGAAGCCATAGCCAGCCTCACCATCACCACCTATGTCATAAATAAAATTTCATCTATGTTGTGTGATGTTATAAATAAAATTTGATGTATGTTTACTCATATTTTATATATTAAATAAAGTGCATGCTTGTTTGTTTTAATATTTCGAATCAAGAAACAAAGTGGTTGGTATTAATTATATATCACCAAATTAAATCCTTTTAATTGGCGGTGCTATTCTTGTTATGGCACCATTGTTTTCTTAATCAAGATATAAACAACAACAAACAGACAAAAAAATGTAACTACAATGGATGACTTTTTAATTAGGACATGTATATTAATTTGGTTAATTTTTAATATCACAAAAATGATGTTGAAATGGATGACTTTAGCAAGTTCCGACCGTGAAAAATGGAAGAGAACAATTTGTTAGATAATGTTGAAAGAAGTTCCTCAATCTAAAGTGAGATGCCGTCTTATAATATGGGCATCAAATTCTAAGGTTAACGAGGAGTAATAAATCTTAACGCTCTAAATTCCACGAGTGTAACTATCTGTCTTGATTGGATGTAGCCGTTATTGGAGAACCATGTAAATAATTGTATTTCATTTTAGCTGCATTTTCTCAATTTCACTTACTTACTAGCCGACACGACCACACCTTTCCTAACATGTTAGAGTTTTGTTAGAAACATTTTAAGTAAACGAGTAATACAATGAGGCTGAGGATGAAGGGTCATGTTTAACCCAGTTTATGATAGCAGTTGAAAAATTATCGTTTTGTTTGTGTTTTTTTGTTTTCAATTACTTTTATCTTTTTTGAGTGCTTGTTTTCTTGTAAAGAAGAAGGACATGGATTTGGATAAAGGAAAAGTTAAGAAAAGATTGATGATCAAAACATGGGAGAGATGCAAATCCTTTAGAGGGCTTGGAAGAAAAAACTCTTCTAGAATTCGGCATGTCATTAAGATGAAGAGCAAATCATGGCCTCGTGGCCTAATAGATTTGAATCCTTTTAATCCTGGTTGCATAAAAAAAAATAAAGAATAAAAAATAAAAAAATAAGTTACCAAATAGCTAGATGGAGCTAACTTTTGGAGTTCGTGCTCTCCAAATCTTCACTGCCAAATAGTTATTTATTCATGTTTCCTAAACCAAATTCTGTATTTCCCTCAAAACACTACTTTTCTAGCCTTAATACCTAAAGTTGCTACTCATAGGCTACCATGACAGAATTCAGGTCAACAGCCTGTTGCAATATCCCGTTCAAAGCCAATTTTTTTCTCAAACTAACTTGCTTTGCCCCCACTAATTAACAACAAACAAAATACTGTAAAATACCTTTAACCATAGGACAGAATGCCTGATGAATATTCCAATATTCCAGCTCTCAAGACACGCGTGCCAAGATTACAAAACTACTAATAAAAACAAAACATCAACGGACAGATGCAGAAAAATCAAAGCAGAAAAAGTATCAACGTGTAGGTTTTAGACCAATCGATCAATTGAGGTAAGATTTCAAACAAACACTTCCTACAAATTTCTCGTTTATTTTTTAAGAGGAAAAGATCGACAGCCGAATTTTTATTTTTCCTTTTTTTTCTTTTGAATTTTGGGCTAATCCTAGACCACAAAATAATCAAAGGATCACAATTAAATTTTCATATAAAATCTAATTAAAAATTAAACCAGAGAGATATTATCACTCAAAGTTGATGATTCCGATGTTGACAGCTACCGTGAATTTCGATAGCACTGAGACGCGTAACACGCTCTCTTTAAGATGATTCGTGCCCTTACATAGTTAATTTGGGTGCAATAGGTCACACTGCATGGCCTCCAGAATGTAACAACCCAACTGTCAAATATTTGCATAACCGTAAAATTTTTAATTACAATAATAATATGGCCTTATAACAATTATAAATGTATCATAATGTGGTCAAATATGACTATTGTGACATTTATAAAAATTCTTCATATATATAATGAAAATGTAAAGGAAAAAAACTATTAAATAATTTTTTTATAATTTGTATTTTTATTAAAATACTCTAACAGTGTTGAACATTCATTGCTCAAATTGGAACTTGGAGAATATCAGATTTAGAAATTACAGTTGCAACAGAGGATGGTGAGGGCAGTGGTATTGGGTTTGGGATGAGGGCTACAAAAATCTGCCTTAGATACATGAGCTCAAAATAAGCCAGCTAGTAAAAAACCCTCGCAGAACACAATTTCAGATGAGGAAAATCAAGTTAGCATAACTTTTCAAGATTCTCGGGGTGGCATCAATTTCCATTATTCTACCCACTTATAGTCCAAGTTGTTATGTAGATGGGGAATGTTCCAAATGTAAAGGGAAAATGAGAGTATTTCAGTCACGGTACTGAAAACTTTGTCGGAAAATAATTTTTTTTACGTGAAAAAATAAAGCTAACAAAGGAAAAGAAAGGTAATACTTAATATAGACGTAAAAGATAATTAAGCACGTGGTTGATGGTTGGTGACGGCACCAGATCTTCTATTACACTTTTCCTGTTACATTCTCGTTATACCCCCTATCTGATGGATAAGTGTCGCATGTTGTTTCGTCTTATTTGATTGGACTCTTGTTATTTAAAATATGAAATACTTGTCAATCAGATAGGATGTGTAATAGAGAATGTACTAGGGATAGTGTTACAGAAGACCCGGAGCCGTTGGTGACTCACATATTATAGAAGCATTTCTCAACAGATGGATGCGATTGATGAAATCATTCTACAGAGAAAGAAAAGAAAAGAAAAAACACACACAGAGAGAGAGAGAGAGAGAGAGAGAGAGAGAGAGAGAGAGAGAGAGAGAGAGAGAGAGAGAGAGAAGGAGTTTAGTTACAAAGGATGATTGATCAATTAAAAAAACCATCGATCCACTTAACTCAAGAGTGATGGTATTAATTGGATTAAATTTTTATATATATGTGGATAAATGTTTGTGACATTTTCATTTACTTTCATTAGACCTTCTTACGTGAATGATGAAAATCTAAATGACTCAATATAAATACTCCCTCCGTCCCATATAGGACTATTTCTTTTTTCACACAGATTAAAAAATATGATTTATACAGTTACAATAAATAATTTTTTATTCATACTTTCCTCAAATATTCCTTATTAATATTAGATCATTCATTGAAAATAAAATACACATATTACAAAATTGTTCTTGGAACTTTACGTATTTTAGTTTTTCAATGTGCATTAAATATGAGTTTATTAGTAAAATAACAAGTCAACTAATCTTTAAAAAGTGAAATAAGCCTATAGTTTGGGACAAACACAAAAAGAATGTGAGCCTATATTTACGAGACGGGGTAATAATTGTTTACGCAAATAAATAAGGTTAAAAAGATTAATCCTATTCAATTACGCATTATGAACAAGAAATTAATATACACAAGAGGTCCAATAATAGCTTGTGTAAGTTAAAGACTCTTTGTGAAATGATATTGTTTTTGAATGTTGAAATTCAACTGTCCTATATGACAAGTTTGAACGCTTGATGAACAATAGCTGGAGTTTTTTCTCTTCTTCTAAACTATTTGGCATATTAATTGCTGTCTATTCAATTCTAATTAAGAGCAAATGTCCAATTTGTTTTGCAGCATATTAATATTTGTTGGCCTAATTAATTTAATGATGTAAAAATTCAGTGATTAGGAAGAAGCTTTTTTGTGGTTTCCACAGCGTGGGATAAATGTCAAATTCCCTCAAAACAATGGGCAATTTGGTATTGAAAACGGAATCTGCTGTACAAGCTGATATGATCTAATGAAATTACCTTTACTCTCAAAAAAAAAAAATGTAATCATTTATAGAATTTTTTACGGGCATTTCATGTGCATTGGATGAAGTGCCTATCAGTGAGTCTTGATCTGGCCAATCAAGTCTGCACATTTAATGCCACGTCATTTTGTTGTTGAGAATATTTTCTGTATCACCATATGTGAGCATCTTAAGTAACTAATTTAATTTGTTTTACTGACCACCATGACTTTTGAAGTGGGTTTGTGGGGTTCAGTTTAGATTTATTTCTCATTCCTCCTTTCAATTAGAGTTGAGTGGTTTTTCCAATCCCTTTCCCCCAATTATAAAAAAAAAATTGTTTTACCGACCATTCATAAATATTTTTATTAGTCATCATTCATTCTATTAATCTTATACAGTTAGTGAATTTATTAGTCTTGTCAAAAACATTTGTTAGTTTATTAGCTTTAGCACAAATAATGGAATGCAAAAGCAAGTTCAACTTAGCTTGCTTATTGTTTGTGATCCGGGCACATTCTAGATTTCTGTTGTTCTTTTAGCCTAACTATATTAAATTGAGGAGGCCATTAGCCTAGATTAGTTGACATTTCTCTTTCATTTACTTTGATCGTTTAATTGAGTTAATTAAGCTTTGAAATGATAACTGCTGTCCATTCTTTTAAACGTATACCAATTTAATGTTGCACTTATCAAAATGACAAGCAGGGTGTTCTTCTTAGAAGACGGTAAACATTTCATAATGTCCTTTAACACGGTCTCACAAGATGCTTCACAGAAAAGTCGGCAACAAAATCGAAAATAAGAAAAAAGATTATCAAGAAACTGGAATTTCTTTGTTTTACAAGAAAAGTGGATTATTTGGATGCATGAACCATGGAATATTTTTTGTACATTTGTGGAACAACATTCTGCTATTTATATATTTTGCTAAATGAAAATATCCGGAACAACATTCTGCTATTTATATATTTTGCTAAATGAAAATATCTGGTGCTCATTTATTTTCAAGGATTATGTAAAATTTTACCCGTGTAGAACTGAATTCTTTAATGTAGAGAGAAATTAAACAACAAAAGTAGAGAGGAAGATTCGAAGGTATTCAATGAAGGTTTGGTAGATCATTTTCAAGTAGTTTGAAAAATTCATTCGAGCCAGTAAAAAACTTAATGCAGACTGTTTACCAGGTTTTGAGTATGGCAATTGGAACTTACCATGGAAGAAAACGTGGTCAATTATGTCCATCCTGTCCATAATAACGAAAAGTACAATCTTGCTATCCCCTTGACAATGTATAAATACTCGAAGAGTTTATGCCAATATCATCATTACAAAAGAGAGATATACAGCACTATAGACAGCTTTTCCTTATTGAGTAATTTAAGCACTTCGATGATGAAGGGTTTCATGTTACAATTTTTCGGGTTTCTACTTTTGGCTAGTGTTCTTCTACCTACCGAAGCTTTGACGCATCACTATTCATTTGTTGTGAGTATAATTAGGTTTCTTTGGTGATAATTAAGAAGATCCATTCAGCAATTTCATCATTTATTTTGTTTCACAGCTAGAAGCCATTCTTGTAACTAAACATTGCATGCATTTTTTGCATCACAACGAGTCATGTCTATATCAGTCCGTGAACTTCATTCAAGAAAATGCACCTAATAAATGAAGGTTGTCGTGGCATTGTTTCAATTTGTCTCGAAACTATTGACAGAATATTTTTCATTTTTCTATAGAATACTAGTTTTGTCCATGCACGATGCGTACAAAAGAAGAAACATGATATCATTATAAGTTTGTATATGCACATGTAATTTGCCAAACATAATGCTTGGACAGATTCACGAAAATAGATGTTGAACGGAAACATCATTTTTTTTTTCAGGTCTAAATTCTATATTTTAGAGCCATTTTCTGAGCTTCATCCAGCATAATGCTTAATTACATATGTTATCTCATTTATGCAGATCGAAGAAACTCCGTATACGAGACTTTGCAGCACCAAGAACATTTTAACCGTAAATGGACAATTTCCAGGACCAACTCTACGCATTCGTCAAGGAGACACCGCCATTGTTAATGTCCACAACAAGGGAAAAGAAAACATTACCATTCATTGGTAATCACACACGTTATTATCTTCCTCTTTTTTCAAGAAAATAGTCTTGAATAATTAACTTATTAATTAGAAATTTAATGATTTTTATTTGTTTTTAGGCATGGAGTCAAGCAGCCAAGATACCCCTGGTCAGATGGTCCGGAATACATAACTCAATGCCCTATCATGCCTGGAAAATCTTTTACCCAAGTAATTGAGCTTTCTGATGAGATTGGGACGTTGTGGTGGCATGCTCATAGTGATTGGTCCCGGGCAACAGTTTATGGTGCTCTAATCATTTACCCTAAGAAAGGAGATAGTTATCCATTTCCTAAGCCTCATGCTGAAGTGCCCATCATCTTAGGTATAGTTGAACTATCATTTACTTTTAAATTTTTGTTAGTAGATAGGTTATGATTGTTCATACAATGTTGTAGTGGCTCTTTGGTAGCAAAAAAATGACTCTTTGACCCGAAAAAAATGATAAATTAAAAAAAAAGAGTTGGTAAGGATTGCAATGTAATTTATAATTTTTTTTTTAAATTTTCCATTCTTTTGGTGCCTTTTTGACTTCGGCTTTCAAAATAATTTGGAAAAACAAATAATTTAATTGGTCAAATTTTCTGGCAAATGCAGGAGAATGGTGGAAGAGTGACATACAAGCAGTTCTAAGCCAGTTTAACGTGGTGGAGGAGGTCCGAATGTGTCTGATGCTTATCTCATAAATGATCAACCTAGTGACCTCTATGAATGTTCAAAGCCAGGTATAGAGATTCTACTCTTAGTAAACTATCGATCCTTTTATATATGCATATTTTTAATAAGACACGGAACTTTTCCAACTTCTTGACTACTTGAACTATTTTATAGAATATTTTTTGGTTGTTTTGAAATGGGTTTGCAAAACTAAAGAATCTTTTTCCCCAAATTAAAAAACTGAGTTTTAGGGACAATTATAATTTTTGTCTTCGGTTCGTAGAACTGCTTCGACACATGTTAATGTAATGATAAAAGTTATCTCGTAAGTCATAAAATTTTGGCGTATAAATTTTTGTGAATATATTAAGCTGAACATGCCTTCTACTAATATATGCGGATGCATTTGGTTTAATTCTCTGATAACATGATTATTTTTCCCCAAAATTTGCAGACACATTCAAGCTAACGGTGGAATATGGCAAGACTTATTTGCTTCGTATGATAAACAATGCCATGAACAACATTCTTTTCTTTTCCATTGCAAAGCACCAAATTACTGTGGTAGGATCAGATGGAAGCTACACAAAGCCATTCAAGAGTGACTACATTGCTATATCCCCAGGACAAACAATTGACTTCTTGTTAGAAGCCAATCAAGCACCTGATCACTATTACATGGCTGCTAAGGCTTATAACAGTGCCCCTCCAGTTAGATTCAGCAATTCAACCACAACAGGAATCATACAATATCGTGGGAATTATACTCCAGCTTCACCTCCATCCTTCCCGGATCTTCCACTTTTCAATGATACACAAGCATTCCACTTCTTTCACAGGAAGACTAAGAAGCTTAGCAAGCTAAAGTTGATGTCCCACTAGAAGTTGACACCAAGCTTTTCTTTACACTCTCCATAAACACACTCCCTTGTGAAAGAAACAACACTTGTCTTGGACCTAGAGGCACTCGGCTTGCAGCCAGCGTAAACAACATTACCTTTCAAAGCCCCCGATATTGACATACTTCAAGCATACTATAATCGCCTCAGAGGAGTGTATGATGATGATTTCCCTAGTTTCCCACCTTCGAACTTCAATTTCACAGCTCAAAATCTTCCACCAAACCTCCAAACGCCTGATCGGGATACAAAAGTTAGAGTTCTTGAATATAACTCCAACGTGGAGATTGTTTTCCAGGGCACAAATTTGGTTGCAGGAATAGATCACCCTATGCATTTGCATGGATATAGTTTCTATGTAGTTGGCTGGGGTATTGGAAACTTTGACGAGAAGAAAGACCCCTTGAATTATAATCTTGTCGACCCTCCTCTCATGAACACTATTGCGGTTCCAAGAAATGGCTGGACAACCATCAGGTTCAAGGCAAATAACCCTGGTACGTATATTTACATTTTCCTTAAATTGCATCGAACAGCTTGCCCGTAACACATGGTTGTTATTACTAATTATTTAGGATAAATGGCAATCTAATTTTGTTTTCTTTAACAAAAGTTTATATTAGCAATTATTGATGAGAAAGGACTTGTGTGAATTATTTGCAGGAGTGTAATTCATGCACTGTCATTTAGAGCGTCATGTAAGTTGGGGAATGGAAATGGCATTCATAGCTAAAGATGGCAAACTCCCAGGAGAACAAATGCTCCCTCCACCTCCTGATATGCCACAATGTTGATGCTGGAAACTGTAGTCGGCTGGCTAGGCCTCTTCATGGGCAATTTCTCTGAATATTGACATTTAAAAAAAAAAAGTCCCCATTTTGAGTTCTTTTTATTTTTTCCTTGGTTTATAGTCACCGCACACCATGTGTGCGCCGATTGTTATTATTATTATTATTTTTAACTAAGGATGTGCAAGGTTGCAGGTGTGTGTCAGTGGGGGGCAAGTGTGCAATGCGAGAGTCATCGCACAAGCATTGTGCGATGAATCTCACAAGGTATTTTATATATATATATATATATAATTTTTTTTAATTTTGGGTATTATATATATTTTTTAATTTTAGGGAGTTGTGAGAGTCACCGCACTGTCCTTGTGCAGTGACTCTTCACAATTTTACTAAAATAGCTAAAAAAGTCCCCAGAAAGTTTTTTTTTGTTTACATTTGGGAGGCTAAATGGCAATTAGGTATAATTGTGAGAGTCACCGCATTGTCCTTGTGCAGTGACTCTCACAATTATTCCCTAATTGCCATTTAGTACCCCCAAATGATGAAAAAAAAAAAAATTACTTGAATGGCAATTAGTTAATTTATATAAAAAAATAAATTAGTATTTCCAAAAAAATATTCTCTTAATTAATTAGTTAATTAACTTACTTGAATCAGTTCTTATCTTAAATATCTCTACTAGTATTTTCATCTGGTGAAAAATAAGAAAAAAAGTTAACTCACAACTTTTCAAATTGCGTTTTAACCCCCTTAGCAGTAAAAAAAAAATCGATTTGGGGGCCATTCAGCCAATTAGAAATTTGGTGAGAGTCACCGCATCATCTCTTTGCGGTTACGCTCACACTTGAAAAAAAAGTGAAAGAAACGAATTGAAAAAAAAAAGAAAAGAAAAAGGACTATGCACCATGCACCATGCACCATGCACTATGCACGGTTGAAAAGCATGCATTGCCTTCAAAAGCATCTGCCAAAAGCAAGCATGCATGGCAGAGCCAAACGAAAAAGCATGCCCAAGCACATGGGTTTTACGGACAAAAAGCATCTGCCAAAAAATACTTGTGGGAGTCACCGCACAAGCATTGTGGGGTGACTCTCACATTGTATTTGAAATTTCACAAAAGTCTCTCCTCCTAATATACCTGCACACATTTTAAAAAAAAATTTACATTTTTTTTTAATATTTGAGAGCTAAATGGCAATTATTTCCTAATTGTGAGAGTCACCGCACTGCCCTTGTGCGGTGACTCTCACAAATAGATAATAATTGCCATTTTAGCCCCTAAATGTAAAAAAAAAAAAAAAAAAAAAAAACCTTGTGGGAGTCACCCCACAAGCATTGTGCGGTGACTCTCACATTGTATTTGAAATTGCACAAAAGCCCTCTTCCTGACACACACCTGTAGACGTTGCAAAAAAAAAAAAAAATTCAACTGTTACCGCACAAGGAGTGTGCGGCGACTATAAATGGAGAAGCCAAAAAAAAAAAGGATCCCAAAATGGAGATTTTTTTTTAAAACAACAATAATTAAAGAAAATTGCCCCTCTTCATGCAACCACCATTTTTTCTGACATTGTAGTGATATGGATATGAAAAGAGTTCGTCATTGATTTCATTCATTTGTTTAACAAAGCAAGAAAAAGAAAGGTTGTATTCTTCTCAATTTCTCTCCTCTCAATTGGTATTGTAATTTCATTTTTTTGATACTTTGTCAAATTGTAAGTTGGCAACAAAATAATATGAAGTTTGTTTATTTTTTAAAAAAATTGTTTTTTCTGTCAATTACCTGTTCTTCTGTCATCTCTTCGTTCTAACTAAACGCGTTACATGCGTAATGCACTGGATAGGAACTTGATCTTCTGTATATATACTGTAAACCATGCAAAAGAGAAGTTCTACACCAATGTATTCGAAAAATTGAGTAATTCAGGTAATTAAAACTATTTTGAATCTTTTTCCTTAAAAGGTAATCTTTTTTCTTTTGTTAAATAAACCCTCATAAATTGAAAATTGTAATGTCATTATTTGAAGAGATCCGAAACAGGGAACAATCCATAACAAGACTCCTAGTCCCGAAGTCTTTGATGAATAATACTACGATATATTTGACATTGATACGCCTAACTTTCTCTTGCTAGTTGTGTATTTCTCTCTCCTTTTTCCTTTTTTTTCTTTTTTCTCCCAGCAACAACCCCCCTACTAGGCCTTTGTTAGCACAGAGTTGGACCTAAAACATTGTCCGGAAAATTCACTGATTTAAAATTTACATTTTACTATTAGATGTTTTATTCTTAACAACCTAGAATAGTTCTTGGCAAACGAAAATTATGAAATTCCAATATTAAGCAAATACTTAGACAAAAGATATGAGTTGTTAGCTTTCAATTAAAGGATTTTCTTTATTCGTCAGAGTTTAATTGTGCTTATAAACATTCGAAGTTGCCAAAGATATTAAGTTCGAACCCTTTTAATCCTAGTTGCACACCAAAAAAAAAAAAAAAAAAAAGCAAAAAATTAAGTTGCCAAATAGCAAGGTGGAGTCTAACTTTTTGGATTTCAAGCTCTACAAAGCCTTCATTGCCAAATAGTTACTCATTCCTGTTTCCTAAACCAAACCCTGTGTTTCCCTCAAAATACTACTTCTCTAGCCTTAATGCATAAAGTTTCTACCCATAGTCTATCATAATAGATTTCAGGTCAATAGCCTGTTGCAATATCCCATTCAAGTGCTGTCCAAAAGTTACTGATAGATTATAAGGTAGTACTACATTACCTTATTGGAGAATATTACTTTGCCTTTTTGAAATGTGAATATATTTTTTATATTATTTTACTTATGCACTAAATGATAAAGAAAATAACATTTGGAGGCTGAAAAACCTAGAGTTGCAATAAATGAGCTGGAACTGATGAAAGCTTATAACTCATTTAAATGATACTTCTTATTTGACATAATGAAGTTTATGTTTTTCTTCTGATTCAAAACATGGACAAGATTATGTGTTATAACTCCAACTTTCACTGAATATGAATGAATCATTTACCGATTTTTACTCGCCATGGAAATTCTCTTTGTTGTTTTAAAGTACAATGTTAAAGTTACGCGATTTGATTGTCACCCTATATGTGAAAAACTACATATAAGGAGGATCTCATCTTTAGTCAGTTGAATTCACATGAATAAGTGATCAATTAGTGACCAAATTTAAATCAATGCAAGATGTCCCTTTACAAACGACATAAATAAGTGATTGTAGAATAAGATAGAGATATAAGTAAGTTTATTAATATAGGACTTTTTCATTAGAAGTTAACAAAATAATTAAAATAGTAAATAAGAGGCTTTTTAATATAAATTCTTTTTCATCGTATTCAAGAAATGACTAAAAAATAGATAATAGTGTCATTATAACATGGTCTAGAATCAACAAAGAATGAAAATATAACATTTATGTACAAGGCAACCTATGTTTGAAGAACATCAAAATATGAGAAAATTAATAGTTATTTTAAAAAAAAAAAGAAATAAAGACGGAACAATAATTTAGATGATTAAGAATGATCTTGGAGTTGGCATTTGTATTAGCTAATAATTAGTAAAGACTCTAAAAATCAATAATTAGAATTGAAATGGTTACACGAGAAGTTTTATTAATTGTTCGAAACATATATAAGGTTGTGATTAATGAAATGGCAAAATTTAACAAATCAATAGAGAATATGGTTTTAAATGCAACAACAATGAGGAAATATTGGAGAGGGGTGTGTCTTTTGGGGGGGGGGGGGTGTGTCTGTTTATAAATATAGAAATTTTTCTTAAAAATTAACAAAATAATAATGCTAACAAATTGGAAATTAAAAATAAGGTAACTAAAAAAGTAATTGTACATTGTTGTGTGTTTTATGAATTGGTGTTTTACTGTTTAACGTGGATAGAATATAAATCTTTATTACCATGATTATTCAAGTCTTCCAATTTATTATACTTTATTCTCGTCTTGTTAATGAAAAGCTGTTACAAGCCTACACCATGGATCAAATTCCAGTCAAATTACTTTCTCCTCAAGAATGCTTGGTGGACTCTACAGATTTTAGCTAATGGTATATTTATTCCAGCCTAGTCACGACCAAACTGCCTATTACTTGCTTCTAATCTTCTGATGTTGAGACTCAAAAAATGATACTAAAAGGTTAAGGGGCAAAACTAACTGACTATTCGTGTAAAGTGATTGTAACGTGAAAGAAATCAGAGAAACGAAGACAACCATCAAAATTATAGAGACTTGACAAAAAGATTTTTGCAAAGTTTGGATTCTAAAGTGAAAATTAGAGTCTAAAAATACTTATTAAAAGAAAACGGAAGCTGCATTTCATATACATGCAGTAATGCATCACGGATACAAGACGTGGTTGGAAAAGCATTAATCCTGTAAAATGATCGTGTGCATTTGATAAAGCACGGACCAAGATTGCTGCTGCTTTCTCAGCCAAACAAAGTCATGGAGTCAAATGAAATGTTAACTCTGTATAGCATAAAATACAGGTGAAGTTATGGTGCTTCCTTCAAAACAGAGGAACAGTGGATGATCAAAATGTGACAGAAGTACCGAAAACACGGGTTAAGAAAAGCAATTTAATGGTCATGAATCTTATTCATGAGAAACAAGCCTCTTATACCCTGATTTTGTCCAAAATCTATGAGGCAGTATAGAGACAGTAGCACTCCAGTGCCATCGAGAACATAATACCAAAGGCCAATCAGTAATCAGCTTCAAATGAAGTTTCGGATGTCCAAAGACTTCAAAGTAGGCATTTCCTCATCCTTGAATTCCTCTCTGTAAAAGTTCAAAGATTACTCCAAACCAATAAAATAATTATCAAGTCAATCTAGAAATCAAGAGAGCATACTCCATTCAAGGCAAACATATTTTCCAATCCATGGAAAGAAAACAAGATAAAATGTGGGAAAATATACCGTTTCTTCTGAGTTTCCATTGCTTCATGAGCATCCTTCTTCAGCTCCTCCAACTGTGCTTTCGCAATTTTGAGTTCCAACTGTTCTTCATACTTGGGCAACTCTTCTTTACGGATGCCAAGCCTAAATCACAGATATAGGTGAACTCCCAGAAAGGACATCAACAAACAAAGAATCAACCACCACCAAATTAATAAATGAACGAGACATGAGGAACTAACATATTGAAACAATAACACCTTGAGGCGACAACACGTGCAAATTACCACTAGTTTGTCAATTATGACGACCAGTTTAGTACTAGCATACTAATGGCTAACCATTAATCCACAACTAAAAATTAGTAAAGGGGGGAATTTGTACTTTCCATCTACGTTGAGGAGCTTACTTCTGGTTGACCTTATCAAATTCAGCCATGAGGAGGGCCATTCCCTTTTTATCATTCCTCATAAGTGGCTTTTTCAGTTCATTCTCAACTTTATCCAATGCATCCATCATCATAGCCTCTGCTCCTAGATCATCAATGAGGCCCCTCCTGCCAAAAAATAGACATGAATGAATGTAGTGTCTCACAAGAAGTATTGATAAACTCTGCCACTGCCTCTTGCCCACATGGCAACATAAATAGCTATCACAAATACAAAAGGGCTCCAAACTCCGCACTCAACTAAAAAATAATAAGTCGTTTTCGTTTCAAAAATTGATTTTAAGGAAGAGACGTTTCAAATAAATACAGCTATGTTATTCACTAAACCGAATCCACTAAATATTCATGTGAGCGAGTAGGAGGTTCAAGTAGTTGTACACCATGCCACTAAGAATTCTGCCTAATTCTTTTCTGTCTAAGAGGTGAAATATTATGACCTTAGTTGAAAAATAATGATAATTGGGAAGACCGAATGTCTATGGTACAAGTTATCATTGTATCTCTACCAGAGAACAAGAAGCAAAATTACAGGCAACATCATCAAGGCAATCTAGAGCTATACTAATTCAGGAGGAAGACAATGGCTCCGTTTGGATATGATTATTTGGAGTGTTTTTTGAAGATTATTTGGAAAATTTATTTGGATTGTTTTTTGTTGATTTTTTGGGAAATGTGAAAAAGTGTTTGAATGTGAAAATTTTTTTGATGTGACATAATGGTGATTTAAAGAAGCGGATGTCCGCTTCGTTGTCCGCTTAAAGAAGCGGACGTCCGCTAAAAATTTTTTGTGTCTTAGCGGATGTTTGCTTAAAGAAGTGGATGTCCGCTTAAAGAAGCGAACGTCTGCTAAGAAATTTTTGTGTCTTAGCGGACGTTCTCTTAAAGAAGCGGACGTCCGCTTCGTCGTCTGCTAAGACATTTTTGTGTCTTAGCGGACGTTCGCTTAAAGAAGCGGACGTCCGCTTCGTTGTCCGCTTAAAGAAACAGATGTCCGCTTCGTCGTCCACTTAAAGAAGCGGACGTCCGCTTCGTCATCCGCTATGTCGCCCACTTCGTTATCCGACCTCAAAACCTACCCACTTCGTTATCCGACCCTAAAATCTACCAAAAATGGATCTCATTTTATTACTTGCGATTTTTTCACTTTTTCTAAACAAATTTTGAACACAAACATACTTGTTTTTGTGAATAATTACAAAAAAATCTCTAAAGTTCAATTAAAATTTCAAATGAAAATTTGGTGGGAAAATTTGGTAAAAAAAATTTGACCAAAAAATTTTTTACTTTTTTGACCAAAAAATTTTTGATGCCAAACACAATTCCAAAAAATTTTTTCCAAAAATCTCCAAAAAATGGCATCCAAACGGAGCCAATATTTTTCTTCATTTTGGAAACCTTCAGAATCGAAATATAGTTCAAGTATCCATAGATTTGATGCACAGAGAGAGCGAGAGAGAGAGAGAGAGAGAGAGAAGGGAGGAAGATCTTTTATGAAATTTTTGCAGCCAAAAACAAGGATTTACTTAATACGAATCTCCTTCAGTGTCAAAAGATATGTCCGAGCATCTGGAATGTCTCGTGTTCGAGTATCAATAGTGTATTTGATTCTTTGAGACTCTGAAAAAAGATCAGCCCTGTAAATGCAGAAAGGCCAATAGTCACTTAAGTCTGAAAAATTAAAGCAAGAAAACCGTCTGGGCTACGTGCAACATCTTATCACATAAATAATGCATAAGGGGGAATCAGAAAAAGTTATGCAGGACATGCTAGCAAAATGACGGCTATTTAGAACAGAGATTTGCAGAAATGCAAATCACAATACTCGCATGTCGTACTGGCAAAATAAAGTAACAATATAATGCAAGGCAGGAGCCAGAACTCAGTTAACAGAACCCCAAATTCAAATAAAGGGGAGAGAGGAGGACCCCCGCGCCGGGGGGGGGGGGGGGGGGGGGGGCATACAGGATCATAGCTACATGTATTTATTATTTCCCTATATCTGTGGATGGTCCAGCAAAAGTCGGGAAGGGGAAGGAGAGGTACAGCATCTAGATTGCATCTCTTTTTTGTCAGAAAAGTTATTTCAAGTTCTTTCACTTCTGAAAACATCCAGAAACTGATAAACGGATGACATCAAAATATTGAAGGATATGAAAATACTTAAGAGATCTTACTTATCTCTTACAGTCTTCATGATCTTTGCATACTGAGCCACCGCAGCAGGATCTTCGGGATCTATTGTGATCTTCTCTTTGCGGAGGATCCCAATTGCAGTCTCAAATTTCTTCTTAACCTCAAGGAAAATGTTCTTTAACATCTCTTGAAATGTTGCAAAACAGTCAGCAATACAAAATTACAGAACCATACTTTCAGCCAAAAAATATTGTCTAGAAGAGACGATATCAGTTCATAGAAATCTACGTAACACTTAGCACAAAAGATCTTACCAAGTAGAAGGTAAACATGAATCAAGGGGCAAAGGTGTTGACAGAAATAGACTCTCAAGGGTCTACATGAGAAAAAGAGGCAATCCAAAACCTTCACTAGGTTTTAACAGATTCCAGAAATTTACAGGCAAAGAATAAACTACTAATGTAAATTTTACAAACAGTATATTTTCAACAACCATCTTGAAGTCGAGAGCTGAGTAGGTTCCTGACCAGCAAAGGATATTAGCATGCAAGAGAAACAAGCTATTTGCTGCAAACATAACCACTTGGTATGAGCTCAATAAATACTTTTCTAGGCAAACAAGCTAAGAAAATGTTAATCACCTACAAGGATATGCAGCACAGGGGCATGGGAGGATCAAGGAAATCTACAGAAAAATCAAATTTCACTCTTCACAAAAGAAAATCAAATGAAAAAATTGTATGCCAAAAAACTATATCTGATAAAAAAACCAAAATGAAACACAAACACACATACACGCACACACAACGACTTAGACTACTTTCCTATTACCTAAAAAGTTTGGTCTTTTACGTCTATAGTGAATTTTCAGCCAGAAATATCGAACACAAGTAATTTTTAAGCATATCATTCATTCATGTGTATCAGACACTAAAAGGGACCTTTGAAATCTCTTTTAAGAAAGGGTACTTTAGGGAACAGAAAAGTATTGTGTTTGCATATCCTATTCATAATTACAGCATGTGAAACTAAAAGTCAATGTTATAAAAAGTGATCTAGAAGTTGCAATTCTACTCAGAATAGCGACTTTCAAGTCAACTTCTAGAAGAGTGACTGTGAAGTTGCTTTTCCAAAAAGTGTCTTTAATTTCTGGAATAGCAACTTATCCTTTATGACTGCATTTATATAATGCTGACTAGAAAGTAACTTTGTAGCAGCTTATCCAGGAAAGAGAAAAACTAATCTACTTTCATTTGAACATGGAGAGCATATTGTCTGATTTTGCAAAATAGCGTCACAATGAAAATCAGAAATTAGACTAACGTACTCTTTGCTTCACAAGTTTTACAGACACGGTATGAGTTGTTCATGCTAATTTATGGTGATAAAAAAAAAAAAAAACGACTAGATAGAGTATGAATTGTTCATGCTAAGTTTTGGTGATCGAAACATGACAATAGTCATTATGAAGCCCATAACTGGCATTCTTAAATATACCCTGGATTCCAAAAGTTCACAGTTCTCATGTTCCACGACAATGTATCCCAAACATAAATTTTTAAGAAATATGGATATTTATATTGCTAAGTTAAGAGTTCAGATCTTATTAAAATGGAGAAGGCATTTTAACTGACCAATGCTTGGATGTTCAGGGTGGCACAACAGAGGGGAAGAAAAAGGAAAGGAGCAACAAGGGAGCTTAGGTACAATCAGGGTAGCAGACCACTATCTTCATGTGTACCAGGTGGATGTCTTGAGGAGCAATATTGGAAACGCTTAAGTAAAATAAGACTAGGGACTTCCTAATTCTGATATTTTTCAGAGGTATTTATTTAAGTGTGTCACAGGCAGACCATGTCTCATGATTGGGTATGAATGATCTTAAGCTAGATGTAGCCTACTGGGTTTGTGACATTGAACTCACATTTGCAATAAGCAACTTTAGAGTAGCATTCTGAAAAAGTGAACTTATATTCATTCGTCAGTGTATCAACTTCAAAGCTACCAATCCTATGACCACCATCCTTAGTAGATATAAAACTATTACACCATGTTTTGTTGAGTTTAAGCCACCATTACTAAAACAAACACCAAATGCTTTTAAAAAAACCAACTCTCCAGAGACTAGCAACTTGAAGTAGTGAATATTACAGCTATTAAATATCCTCAAACATGAAACAGTATGAACATTTAGCAAAGAAAATATAATGTTATTGTATAAACTCTCTTATTTTAGATGCATTTCCAACAACAATAACCTCCATCTTCACATTCACAACGGTTTATACAAAAGCAGTCTAACAAATGGATTAGGAGTATGTTCACCAAACATGTAATTCACATACAATTCCAGAAGAGCTCAGACTGAGTTCCAACTGGTCATGAAAGCAATCTTCTCAGAGATGGATCCCCCCCACCCCTTCTTGTCTCTCTCACATAAATGCTCCTTGCGTATACATCACTCTTTATTAAAACTTGAATAGGAAAGCAGTTTACACCTTTAACCATACCTGCTTCTTTTAAACATAACGAGACTTAGGAACCTAATTGCGTAGCACTGATATAAAGAGAAGGCAAAGGGTCGAGACTGAAAGCAGCATTTTTTCCAATCATCTAAATTAACTTTCCAAGATGTTAACAAATGGAAGCCAGATACATTACCCGAATATTTACCAGCGACAGAATAAATTTAACCTAAATAAGGCATAACATAAGAAGTGAAGGAAATCGATCACAAGAAAGAGAATTGGCTTCATTTGACTCACCATCACCCTTGAGTGCAGGGGGGGCAGTGGCTTCTTTAGCAAATGAACGGACTTGAACAGCATGGTCTCGCTGCAGAATAAGCTGACCAGTGCACAACTGCAACACCCAAAATCCATTCATAACACACCATTCCATTGTCCAATAAAAGACTCAGAAGAAAACTCCGATACATAACACATCAATCACAATTAACAAAAACTACATTGTTCAACAGATGCAAGCACTGTTAAATTTTCACGTTACATACATTCACCCTTGAACTCAGCTTGAATCCACTTGTTTCATATATCATTTCATCTAATGCATTTAAAACCCGTGTCATTACAATACAAATACACCACTTCACTACAAGCCAATGAAACCCTCAAACATTTGAGTAATTTAACTTGAATTTCACTTTAAAAAAAAAATATGATCCTTTTCCAACATTAACTTTACACTTCATAGTCATCTACCTTCCCGTCTACCACGAACTTCTTGAGGGGGCAAAAAAAAAAAATTCTTCCTTTTTTCCCCTGAAGGATAAAAACATTGTTTTTTAGCACATTAGTTATCGTCTTCTCTTTTCTTTTTTTTTTTCACAACCAACTTTCTTTCTACTAAAAACAGAAATTAAATGCAAAAATAAATAATGGGTTTTAATGGGTTTTGGAAACTAAAGGATCTAACGATGTATAGTACAGATTAATAAACATCTGAAAAAAAAATCAGATGAACAATTAATAGAACCATTTATTTTAAAAACTAGAAAAGAAAAAGAAAACGAAGAAGAAGAAAAAATAACCTGGCGTGAAGATC
This sequence comes from Mitragyna speciosa, assembly GCA_024721245.1. Taxonomy (NCBI): domain Eukaryota; kingdom Viridiplantae; phylum Streptophyta; class Magnoliopsida; order Gentianales; family Rubiaceae; genus Mitragyna; species Mitragyna speciosa. The sequence continues at coordinate 17,670,040 of CM045568.1, forward strand.
TGGAGAGGAGGCGGGAAGTAAAGGCCATGAGAAAAGTCACGACTTCAAATTTCTTAGGTTGAATCCAATGCAAATCAAGGTTGACAAAAGAGTTCCTCACTTTTCTATGTAAGATATGCCCTGTTCTTCTCTGCTATGGCTATTGACACCTGAAACTGAAAGAAGAAATAAAGCAAAAATGAGAAAGGGCAAACCGACGTCGTTTTAGAGGGTATACTCTTGTTCGCCACTGAACATTGGTGTGCTTTTTTTATTGATAATATATAAATAATTGACTATTTCTTTTTTCTTATTTGATTAAATTATAATTGCCTCCCAGAGGTCTGTATAATTTACCGAGCTATTGACTAAAGTTCTGAATTTATATTGACATGCCTTGAAAACTTTTAGCTCAAAATATTTTTGCGTACTAATAAACATTGGGTAATTTAGATAATCTTGTTGGCAAGCTTAAAATAAGCTTAAAACATACATTGCATTCGATAAATTTTTCTGGGATGGAACGAGTTTACAGACAGTGGATAGGACTCCACCTAAGAATGATTCGCATTCGATCATAGCCTTTTTGGTTTTGGTGTTTTTGTTCTGGGTGGGGTGGGGTTGAAACTTAAATTACAAAGTTAGAACGGTGATATTTAGTAGAATGCAAAGATTTTTTTTTAGCAATAGTAAAATGCGAATTAGCCAATTAATCTTACAATAATACATGTGTTCAAGTTAATTTGGACTTGCTTACCTGGTCAAACAATGATATGATATTTATTAATGATTCATTATTTTCTTGTATATGCATATACTTCTCACACATTAAAGGATTAGACTCTCTAATAGATACTTAAAAAAAAAAAAAAAAAAACAAAATGATTTAGATTAAGGTTGTGCTTATACATTGATAACCCGCAGCAAGAGCCATAAAACTCAATACCAAGTTAATGTGCACATAAATCAGAAGACCAATCCCTCTACACATGGTTTTCACTTGTGAAAATGAATCAGCTTATTTGATGTGCTTCTTTGAGAGTTTATCTAAATGTAAACATCAAGTGATCAACGGGAAAGCATATTGGCATGTGTTAATTTATTCAGTAAAAGGAAGATGGCAACGTTTCTTCATACAGCAATCCCACTGTACAGGCCTCTTTGCAATGCTCCTTTATGGCTGTTTTCTGACCAATCAATTTAGTAAGAAAATTCTTTAGCACCTGGAAAAAATAGAAAAGACAAAAGCAAGACAGGATAAGAAGAAAATGAGATCCGATATCTAAAGTCTGCTCAATCAGGATCAGCCGTAAATTAACTTTAGCCATCAAATCATGTGTCCAAATAATCAGGATCATCTGTAAATCAGTGTGCCACATAACAAAGCCTAAATATTAGAACCGAGTAAGTGCTGCAAAGTGCCTACAAACTCAAGAAAACAATTATTTAATGTGGAACACAAGACTTGATTTCAGACAGTTCAAAGCTTGACTGTTTTAACACTTCTGCTCAGAATGTTACCTACATTAAACATGGTAATACGCATAAAATGCAGAAGCCAAGATTTGAGTTTTGGTGATTATGCACAAATTCAGTCTCTATGAGGGAACTATACTAGGGGACCAAAGCAAAACAAAATTCATAAGAGATACCTGAACCATATTCCAAATATTCCGGCTTCAAAATCATTATCACCAAAGCCAGACTATTAGCTTCAGGGCACAACAAGAATGCTCAAAAAGTTGCCTTTGGCACTTTGCATTTTTATCTCAAGAACCAGACAATCTGCTCTAAGGTGTAGAAGGACTAGCTACTAGTGTGTTAATTGAAGATGATCGGATGATCTTTAAGTGTTACTAGAACCAGTCTGCATGAATTGAGGTTTCAACCTGTATTATATCTAAACAAATCTATGAATCCACTAGAAGTTTTATTTAGATACCATTCCATCAGAAACTCCACTCAAGCGTGCCCCATGCAATGAGATTTTGGTGAGGAAAATTTGAACATGTATATGCCTGGTAATTGTGTCTGGATTTTACATAAATAGAACAACTTAAATTCCCTTAATTTATTTTCTGATTCATAGAACGCATTGGTTCTCCTCCTACAATTATGAGGGAGATATTACTTCTACAGATATTTTTTTGAAGTTCAAAATAAAAAATGCCCAAAAACTTGCCTGTTGCTGCTACTGAAAAGAATAAGGTATACAGGATCGCAGGATGAGAGCAGGAAAAGCTGGAGGACTATGTAGGCACATGTGCTGATACTGAAAATTAAGAAGAAATGAAGAAAAGGAAGGAAGGAAGCATTAGATACAGATATCCTTGAGACCCTATCTTCAAACAACTTTAAATACGACAAAGTAATTCATAAATAAGTGGCTAATTCGTTGACTGTGGGGATGAGTTTTGGAATATACATCAGTTACGAGGTTTCATGTCCACTCAACTCTCATCTCTAGCTCAATCAAGTAGTAAATGTCAATTATTAAACAGCTTTTGGCTTTGCAAAAGCTATTATCATCTGACTGTAATGCAATAACAGGCATGATATCATATATAGCATAGTGAAGAACATTAAAGTTTGCACCCAAAAAAAAAAAAAAAAAAAAAAAAAAGCACATACACTTGCACACCAGCCATCTGCTTCTGTGACTTCTGTCCATCTAAACAAAAAGATCTTTTCCTCCTAAAATCGGAACTAGCAAACTGCTAAATTGTTGAACATAAAAGCTACTCAACTTTTTGATCTAAACCTAATAAATGCAGATTTCACCACAACAAATATTCTGTTCTTAGTTGCAGATAATACAGATCCAAAAGGATTGCAGCATTCTTGTCTTGACCCAATAACTTTTGAAACATAGTGACAGAAACATCGGGCAAGACAATTACACTTTCCTAAAACACTTAAAAGTATAACTTCGTAACGGATAACATGTATGCGTATAAATCAACATGTAAACATATTTACACATAGAAGAGTATATGAATGTATGTATGTATGTATGTATGAATGTATGTGTATATATAGACACGCACAAATACATGTGCGTGCGTGTGTATGCAAAGCTGAGTATAATTCATCCCTCAAGAAGGAAAAATACATGTACATGTGTATCCACACACTCAAAGATAGCCCATGCACCACAAAACAAGAACATTGCACCAGGTAATATATCGATTCAAACACCTCACATTTATAAGATTACCTGCCAAAACATATCAACAAAATTATCCACAAAAAAGCTCCCATCCAACTTGATTCTTTGTATGCAATCCAAACCTACAAATTCAGACATGCAATATAACAGAGTTTAGCAATCAAACTAACGATTGGTATCAGTCATGGTGCTGATGGAGTCTACACAAACCATCAAGAATTTCAACTAAGGTCGTTTGATATGGTCGAACCAAACTTCCTATGGATTCAAATGAAATGGATTTCCATTACCAATTAAAGAAATTTTTGGAATGCCTTGCTCATAATTGATTAATGCATAGAAAAATATATATATTCCTGTTTAAATGAGCTATTCAGCATGCAGATGAAAATTATGTGAGGATTTTATTCATTTCTGGAGAAAACTAACTCTAGGTAGCATCCTCGAATGCCGCCTTCATCCTTCCAATAAATAATCAAGCATTTAACCAATACGGTGAGGTTATAGCCTTATAGGAGTTTATATCTCCTCCACTGCTCGCCTTAAGTCTTTGTGGGTAACAAACAGATAAAAAATAACAAAATCATAGCTTCAGCTTCTATGACGTATCCTCCCACAAAGTTACAGCCATAGATCCAATTGGTTAAAGAATAACAAAAGGATGAAATGAACTGAAAACTGAATAACAGAATATCAACTAGTTTCAACTATTAGTCTGGTCAATTTCGGATATTAATTAAAGATTTTGCACCACTACCAATACGTGAGTCTTTAGCATAAAGACAGGTTAAAGAAGGCTTCATCTTTGGTCATAGGATATGTCATGGCATTTCTTATGCTAACTACTGTCAAGCAGAAATGTGTTTGTTATTGTGTGCTCATAAAAGGAAACCATGGGCCAGTAATAAAAAGGATAACAATGATAAAGCGTTGATTACTAAGACATACCGATAGTGCCACAGCATTGATGTAAAAATCAACGAGTGTTGCCGACAACCACCTGCAGATATTGTATGACTTAGGATCAATTCAATAGAGTATGCATTCATCTATTGAAAGATATTCATTAGTTAGATATTCAGTAGATATTTTTGCTTAAAAAAATATAAACACATACTTGGAAGTGATAGTCGAATTATACTATTAAATGGAAAATGCACCTTAAGAGTACAAAGAAGAAAAGAATTTCATAACATCAAGTGTGATGGTCCAGATAGTAGAAGAAGTCCCTTTCTATGTGGTGCATCAACTAAATGAAATAAAAATGGTTAAAGAAGGTTTCTTTAAGAATAAATTCTGATTTCAAATCAGCTAAATGAATAAAAACCACTCCATTTTATCCTTGAAATGAAGACTGAATACGGGGAAAATGCATGTCCTTCATCCCAAAATAACCGCCTAACGGCATATATCAACAGATGTATTGAGATAAACCTTTTGTAATACTTCTCTCATCAAGTCAATAATGGTCATAATTTAAGAACATAATTAGAATAATGCTACGCCAAAAATTGGTTGGTATGAAAATGAAAATGGTCTACAAGATTCAAAGTTTGTGATGGGCAGAGCCTAAAATTTCAATTTCCTAGACAATACCATATTCTTTCATTTTTTTTGTCTTCTATTTTCCTAAAATCTATAAGCTAATATTACGCAGAGAGAAATAATCAAATGGGACATTAATTTTTATCTTCCAGTGAAATCTGACTGTAGAATTGGACACTTACGATATTCTTCCAATAACTAGTCCAAAACCTTGAATTTACTATGTACCAGAATCCATTGTAGTCTTCATTACCAGATCTGCATGCTAGACTCCAAAGACCACTGAAATACCATAATGACAGTGAACCTCTTCACAAAAGTTTCGTCCATCCATATTAAATGAAAAACACCACTTGAGCAAGCTTATCAATACACTGTCTATCTACTATAGCCCTTAATACCAGCTATTAAAATGTAAAGAATATGTCGACCTTGCCATATGCACAGAGAGGAGAGATGAATTTTAAATTCTTCCTTTCAAAAGGACTTGTCGTCTGTAAAATCTCAAACTGAACATCTAATATCTAACTGAATGAACTCTTGACAGCGAAAAAACAACCACTACTAGCCAATCCTTGAAGAGTTCTTCAAAGGGGGAAGAGAGATGAGAAACTCCACAAGGTTTGATAGTTCTGCTTAACTAGCTCCTCTTAAAAGAACAGAGTAAATAATTGAAAGAAAAACTTACAGAGTCAACACATCTCTGCGAAATGGAGAACCATCAGTGGCAATAGTATATATTAATGTTCCCAACATCAAACAACCCAAAGCTCCAAATAAAATTCGGGCAATCACAACGGAGAATACACGCTTTTGTTCTGATCCTTCCCTGGGCAGAAAAGTTTTATGAGCACATACGAACTAAAATTGATCAAATAAGTGAAGAGTGCTAAAGTAATTAATTTGGAAGAAAACAGCTTCAGCAGCAGTTACAATAAGACTTTCTGTATATCAGTCTCTTATGCAAATAGAAATTTTAATACATTATGAACAAATTTCTGAAGTCGTTTCCAAAATATGAGACCATAAACCCATTCTTGGCCCTGTACATGGATCTATATCTATTATTAAGGAACAACTAACAACAGATTTGGTAATAGAGAAACAACAATGTGACAGTTAAGAGAGGCGCACAGTAACTTTCATCTAAAATGAAAAATCCAAACAGCATAAAATTCTACCCGAAAAAAGAAGAATAAGAAGGGTAAGGCAAAATTGTAATTCACTTAACAATCAATAACAATTTGTTCATATTCAGAGACCTTGTCTTTTTTTCCCCAGAGATCACAAACAGTGAGACAAAATGATGGCCTTGTGAAAGAAGAGATACTGCCTACTCCAAGCGGAGAAATCACCAAATGCAGCAAATTCAGGTTTAGATCAAATTTCATCAAGAAAAATCTTTCACGCTATCACATAAAAAGACGCAATTATGAATTGAGAAAGAGATCTGTCAGTAGCATTACCATCACCAATAAACTTTTAACCAATGGCAGTAAGGTGGGTACTTACTTCTTCTTATGCCGTAACAAAACATAATAAATTGGATCTTGCGACGATTCTTGAGGTGACAGCTTGAGAAACTGCAAAACTATATAGGCACATGTAGTAATGCTGCAACGAAGCAGAAAAATCATATATCACTGCACGTTTCAAATAAACGAAGCAACAGAATTGAACAACGGGAACAATGGGAGGTATAGTATTTTTGTAAATGACAAAGTAGAATGCAAATGAAACTATAAATGACATAATCATTTTCAAATATCACAATTACAATGCTCTCTCTCATCTTATTGAGAGAGAGACATGCAAAAGCATTGACCAGCTTTATCTGAAGAACAGATGTCCATTTTCCTTTCCTTTCATGCTATTTTCCACCTGGAAGATGCAGCTGGGGAGGGGACTGGTGGAACGAGAAATCCTAATAAACACTTACTCACCAGTCAAATATAAGATTAAGCATTTCAAAGCTGCAAATTCATCTCCATCCATGTTTTGATCAAGAGTTTGTGGTCACAAATTAGGTACAATACAAAAGACTGGTAAAAACCAATCACACTAAGAAATATGTAAGAACTTACAAGAGTATTACCATACCTTCCCAAACATACTAATAAAATTATCCAAAGAACTGCACTGATCCAATTTGATTCCTTGTAAATAACCCACACCTGATTTCACAAAATGCACACAGGACTAGTAAGTGCAGATAATGAGGAAATCAAAGCATGACATCCTATCTCTAATAAGCTCTGGCCAGAAAACATGTTAGCTTAAGTAAGAACAGTACAAGCGCAAGAAAAATATAAGAAATGATGCAACTTAGGTACACAATTTCAAGCCCACGATCTCTCTCATTAATGGCCCAAGACATACTTATATTGCACTATGTCAACTATTCTAAATTCCTACCATGTCCACATGATCAATTAAATTCCATCTCTTTAATAGAAATCTAATCTTTCTGTAAGATTTTAATAACATACTTCTCCAGTCACCTAATACTGTAAAGCTGACAACTTTCAGCCAGATTACATCAGTGCCTGTTCAGAAAATGTCTGACTTAGGAGAACTGAAAAACCATATGCAATGTTTAAAAAAAAAAAAATCCAGCTAATGACTACACAAAGTACAAGAGATGTACCCCTATAGCCAGGACATTGATATAAAAATCAACCAAGGTTGCAGTCATCCACCTGCAATAAATTCCACAGAAACTCAATTACATCATAGACTTTCTCTGCCTAATCGATCACAACAATTACTGTAATTACGAATATCCAAAGTTTGCAACTTTATATAACAGAGCAATGAACAGAAATCCCCTGACACCAGAGCCAAATGAACAATTTCATCCATTTGGCATTCCTTCCAAACAAATGGACGAACTATTACTCACTCCTCCGTCCCATTTTATATGCCATGATTAAAGTGCACACAGATAAAATTGCACTACAACAACTAATTTCCACATAAACCCTTTATTCAAAAGTTCAATAATTATCTATCTTATTCCAACTTTTTCTCTTTAATATTAATATAAGAGGGGTACGATGATGAAGTGATAATTATTTTTGAGCTTTCAAATCATGACAAATAATTATAAAACGGACAAACATAGACAGCATAACATATAAAATACAACAGACGAGTAATTTTTTCACTCATAGCCTTTTCCTTCCAAGAAGTTAGTAGCCAAAAAGTAATTTCAATAGTGATCTAATTCAATAATATAGTTAAATTAGTTAACGGTCTTTGTTCCTTGTCTTATCTAGAAAGTACATGATCCTTTTGCACATTACTGAAATGAGGGAAAGAACAATAAAGAATAGAACAGAGGAGCATTGAATTATGATGGATTGTGAAGAGAGAAAGAATAGAAGAACATACGGGGTAAGGAGTTCTTTCCGGAAAGGGAGGCCATCAGCGATGATGGTGTAAATAAGGGTGGCAGTCATCAAACATCCCAGCAAAATGAAGAGACTTCTCAGCCCCGTTGCAACTGTTATTCCCATTATTAATTCACAACTCTTCCTTCTTCTCCTGTGGAATTCAATCACTAACGGTTCTGATGATGATGATGGAGTTTGTCTCGGGCTAAGGTGAGGAGGTACAGCAGCGGTTTAGAGATGGAAACGGGAAGAGAAAAAGATGAAAAAAAAAATAAAGAAGATGAGATGATGATGGGATTTTCCTTTTCTTTTCTTGTCTTTTGTTGGAAGCAATAATCAGTAGTAGTATTGTGATAATTAAGGGGAAAGAACGAAATTTGAAGGCAGCCATTAATCCACGTCTTGAGCGTTTAAGCCAGTGCCGTGAAGTGGTCCAAGTGAAGAAAATGTCTCTTATCCAAAAATTCTCTTTTTTTTTTTTTTTTTTGTCAAAAATTTAACATCCTAGCTTATTCTTGGACAAAAAAGGGTCAATGGAACCACCGTTAAATCAAAACCAAAAGAACACTAAAATATAACTTTTTAAATTTGTTAAAATAAATTTATCTTTACTGCTGTCGATAGCCCTACTTGCAGCAGGAGACGCTTTTAACTACTACCTGACCACCGAGCCGTTAGCTCGGTGACTTATCCAAAAATTATCTGAGTGGTGAAAGTTTCGTAACGCATACTGGTGAAGACAAATTTTGGTATAATAATATTGTAAAAAGTTCACTATTTCATGTAAGAAAACATAAACAAAAATAGTGTGTTGATTTGAATTAAGTGATGACATGTGAATCCTTCAATTATTATTATTTTTTTTTGGCTGTGTAATTGGATATAAGACGTGCAGAATTTAATATTATTTGTATATATCATACTCACATGCTTTGTGATTGTTTTATCATTTCTCGTGCAGAATTCAATTTTTTTTTTTATTTTACGCTAAGAAAGTTTAGATAATTTAGTATTTCTCATAAAACTTACTACTATTTTTTTACTACATCATTGGATCCTATATTCCCATGTAGCACATTTGGAATTTAACATCATTTATATACAGAATACTTAACATGATGTATGAACGATGTCCTGCATAAGAATTATGCAATTATCCAATAAGAAATTCTCAATGCCCTTGCAGGGGATTTCTCCCCAGCTTACATGATGGTTATTGTGCTCAAGAATTTTTTTTTTTTTACTTTTATTTTTCTTTTAATAAAATGAAAACTTTGCTACCATCATTTGAATTTAAACGTATTAAAACTTAGCTACTATCATTTGAACTTAAATGTTTCAATTAACGCGTAGGAGTATATGATTCCTTCAATAGCTCGTAGCTCGTGGATCGCACAGACTCAAGTGTACAAGTTATGAAGACATCCATCACATGCAATAGTCCATAAACCAGGCAAACAAGCAGTCGAGTGAAATGGTGTTGCAATACTCGAAATTATTAGTGTTGCTATTCTCAGTCTAGATTGTAGTATGCTATTTGATCTAATCAGAATGCAAATGATGCATATAAAAACAAGCACTTTCATTTTTGACAGATTAGGTTCGATGAGAAAACTGAAACTGACATTTCCGAACTAATTTTCCATGAAAGAAACACTGGGACAAATGAACAATAGTCATGTGTTGCTTAATACTAGCTGAGTGAATTAAATTTCTCGATTCAAATAAAAAGATCCTGACTCACATCACAAGAAATCATAGGGAAATACACCAAAACAGACAGAATTCACACTGAAAATAGAGTCAATAACTAATAACTCATCAGATCGCCCCCCCCCCCCCCCCCCCGCCCCCCACCCCCCCAAAAAACAAAAAAAAAAAACCCCTAAATGAAAAAAAAAAAAAAAAAAAAAGGCGCTCATGGTTAAGAAGTTTAAGTAATGTCTACACGTGGATGTCAGCATTTGGACTAAAGAGCTTAGCTTGGTGATACAAAAGAATAGTCAGAAAATCAAAGTAGCAGAGAAATAAAATGGTGGCGTAAAAATGATGTGTTAACACGCGCAACCACCTCTTTGGTCAGCTTCTGAAACAGCCTCAGGAATACCTTGGAAGTATCTGCAGAAGAAATTCACAAAATTCCTTACATCAGAATTATAAACAGACGAAAGAGGCAGCATATTTATAGACAGCGATTGGGGAGGGGTTGATTCCTAGATGTATCACAATTTTAAGACAAAATAATGGCTTTCAACTTCTGCATTTTCTAGATCATTTAGCTAATCTACTGAACTGACTCCAAGTTACTTCACAGTCCAATTCACATTTGGTATTTATTCACACAAATTGGCCGCCTGCATGTTCTAATCTAAGACCAGCCAAGTTGTCAAGCATTCAAAATTAGTACTACATCAAGCAATGGGCTCTCAATCGGAAAAAAGAATGTTAACTGTTCTGAATCATCAAGAAAGAAAGAAATCCTGAAATAAGACTGGTTTCTAGACTATTACCACAGAGAATCAATGGTGAATCTAGTTGTCATGTAATACTATAAGTAGTGATCTTTCTGATCAACAAGTACATAAGGAAATAATAACTAAGTTTGCACCAATCAACCTACGAAGAAACCAAACTGTGAAAATAGACTGCATCCTTTGCAAGTTCTTTCTTTGTATCGAGAGAAATCTAAGTCACCAATCCACCACTGAACTAAATAAGAGCTGAATAAGAAGACAAGAGAGAAGGAGGAGGAGGAGGAGGGGGGGGGGGGGGGGGGATGTTTCTGCCCCTTTCAGGTCATCCTTTACATCTATAGTGGATCTTTAATTATATAAACAATTAAAATTAGAACACTTGGAGACGACATGCAATTGAATATGAATAGAGAAGCATGATGAACAATATGAAAATGACGAAAATGCTTCAACATTGGAAGAGGATAGATGCTAATGCCTTTTCTCCGCTTCATTTTCCCACCCATCCATTCTAACAAAATTTTTAAAAAAAGTTTAAAAAGGAATGATCTTGATACCTAGGAGATTTTCCCGCAATCTCAGACAAGGTAAAAAAGAAGAAAAGAAAGCATTAAGCATACAGTTTATGAGGATAAGACATAAAGAAGAACATCAAAAGATGTTGTTATATTAATCTTAGTAGATAAGGCCATGATCTACATAAATCTCCAATACATCATACATCCATATCAAACTGAAATAAGCTGCCTTTAGGATGCATTTTCTAACGTTGTTATCAAAGGAGAAAAAAGAAATGGAAAAGGAAAAAAGAAAAAGAAAAAGCAGAACAACCATAGCTCCAACTATTGACACAGTAATTTCTGCACACAGTAAGTTTCACTTCTGCAGTGAGTTTATTGAAATAACAAGTATCATGATAGTCTATCCTAAACTGTGCAAATGTATATATATTCATAAACTGGACATTCAACCCTTCATCTGATAAATTCTTAAAGAATCACCAAATTTGACAATATGGTGGAGATAAACTCGCCACAACCCATAAATATACATGAGGCAGACATTCTTCATCACACAAAATTTGAACTGTACATACATGTAGATGCACTTTATGCGCACAAACTTTAACAACATAAACATGCTGACTGAATATCTAACTAAAAGATAAGCCTTCACCATCCGTTTTAAAATTTCCTAATTTTTGCTACATACATTTCGCAAAGAAAAATGTTTGCAAGCAATAATACCAATATTCCAGAAGCCCAGACAAGAAACTTACATATCCTGCTCAGGTTCGTTGGCTAGAGCAGTTTTTGCAATACAGAAGAATGAAGCATCAACATTGTAATCCTCCTTGGCTGATGTCTCAAAGTAAGGGATGTTCCCTTTTGAAGCACACCATTCCTTTGCTTTTTTCTCAGAAACCTATGCGCAGATAATCAGAATCAAACCTAAAGAAACACAAAAACTATCAATAGTACAATCAGGGGAAAAAAAATCCTTACCACTCTGCTATTCCCACCATCTATATCAATCTTGTTACCAAGCAATATAAATGGAAAAGTCTTTGGGTCAGGAGGGTTTGCCTGTGTAACAAATAAAACAAGAAGAACTTTATATTTGTTTCCCATTTATTACCAGAAATCTGCATCAGATAAACTATTCTAGAGCAACATAAAATGTCATGCAAACTTTTAGAAGACTACTTGTCAAAAGGTGATATTATAGGTCTTCAATCATCCTAGCAAGGAACTCATACTAAGTATATCATTTCCAAAGAATATTTAACTGAAAACTCTCCGTATTTTTGATAGCATATATTGTGTAGCAGGGATACCAAGTAATATTGGTACAATAATTTTAAGTACCAAAATTTTACTTTTTAGAATCTTCAAACAATCAGTTCTACTCCTTATCTTGCAGCTTACAACCTTAGAATCTGAATCAATGGAATCATTTTTTTAAAACCACGAGGCATGCTATTCTAGTGGGGACTTTCATGCCTTTTATGCTAACAAACCTAGATAACCGTGCCATGTAACATTTATCAATGTTTCTTATAAATTATTCGTTACCAAATCTAGCATCACATTCTCTAGTGATATACATTTTGGCATTACTAAGGACCTCCCCCAGATCCATATTATTCCTCCAAGGACTTGTAAAAGCAATGTTTGCCAAGACAATATCACAATTATCATAAAGACTAGCATGTGTTCACAAAACTTTATTATTTTAACCGATGATATGAATACTAGCATGCCAATACGATTGACAAAGACATACATATGTAACCTATACAATTTATGCTCCTAAAAAGTATAATACACCTTGATACATTAAGAAATGACAATAAACTTATAGCTGAACTGAAGTGCCACCAGAACTTGACTTGAAATATCCTATATAGTATCAAACCTGGGGAAGTCCCTAATAGCTAGCGTGCCTACAAAGAGAAGCAATATAACACTTCCAGGCTCTTAAAGCTCTAAAAGAAATGGAATCATTCAACAACCAAGGAAAAAGGGAACTACATGGAAACATGACTTGCAGTACAATATCTCCCAAAAGCTGCAATTAGTGGAGTATAGAACAGCTAAGAGACAAAAATAAGTAATGTCTGCTGGAGAATTATGAAGGATATATAGAAATGCCAATCTCAAAATAGAAAGTAACTAGATACCAATCAACTGAAAGAGTAACGAGGGGATAGGGAAGCAGATGGTTGTAATATCTATAAGTCCTCAATGTGCACAACTCGTGGTTCTTCATTGTTTACCACGTGAAGGATTTAAAATGCCTCTTAATATGAAGAAAAGTACTATCAAGTTCTCAAAAGACTTTTTAAGTTACTGCTTTATCCATATTCACAAAACCAAGAAAAAGCTAATAAAACAAAAGATTCCTTCTTTAGCCTTTCTTTTGGTAAAAATGTCCTTCTTTACCCTTTTGGCAAACAAAAGAGGATTACACAAGCAAAATTTTGGTTTTCTTTAATAATCCATACATGACAAAAACACAATAACTGACAACAAGTTGGTTCTAACATCTAGGATGTACTTCTCTTTTCAAAATTACTCAAATTGAGTACTTTTGATTCCCCTAAATTTCTAACAAGAATAAATCACCAATAGGAAGCAACAACAAACTAAATGAAAGCCGTGTAAGCAACAATTTCACCAACCTGTCTGAGAAATTCTTCATGCCAATTGTCAAGGGTATCAAAGGATCTCATCACATTAACATCATACACTAAAACACAGCAATCAGCCCCTCTATAAAATGCGACTCCAAGACTCTGAAATCTCTCCTGCCCTGCAGTGTCCCAAATCTATACCAATACGAAAATCCTCATTCACTCAAGAAACAAACACGAAACCAACTACAAATTTACAAAACTGCAATCTTTACCAGAAATCAAAACTTAAATACCCCAAAAAAAAAAAAAAACCCACTTGGAGAGTGACGAGCCGATCATCAATTTGGAGTTCCTTGGTCACAAAATCAGCTCCAATTGTAGCTTTATACTGCTGGCTAAATTTCTTGTGTACATATCTAATAGCCGGTTAAGATTTAACCACTTTTGCAAACCCATTAAGCAAATAGGAGAAAAATTAACCGCAGCTACTACACGAATCTGGCTGCATAATCTGACGTAGTGCAGCCACTGCACTAATTATTCTCTCACCAAGTGGCATATCAAAAAAAAATCTTTTTTTTTTTTTTTTTGCAATGCAGTTTGTAAACAAGACAAATTGTCGAATCAAGTCTTGCCAACAAATATGGGGAATAAATGCCAACCCAGCAGTCAAATTAATTTAAATCATCCAAGAAATTTGGAGAACAAGAGCAATGCAGGAAAAATAGCTCAGATCAAGATGGAAACTAATTAAAAATTTAAGGATACTGATTCATCAATGAAGTTTTCCCAACCCTGAAAATAAAACATGTCAAATTAACAATTCCAGATCAATCAAATAAACAACAAAATCAAGAATCAAAAACGTTAAAGAACCCAAAAAAAGAAAAGAAAACAAAAGAAACTGATGGGTTCTTTTTCTTTTCTCTCTTTTTTTTTCCCCCCTGGAAACTGATATACCTAGATAGACAAAAACATATACAAAAATTAAAAATTTCCAAAAAAAATTGAAATAAAACATAATTACCCGCTGTCACCAAGGACGATGACCTTGAGCAAGGTTCGTCTACGCAGAGACATATTAGGTGATTCTTTAGCTATGAAAAAAAAGGGAGCTTTCTTTCTTCTGTTTCTTTACTTCTTTTTTTTTTTTTTTCCTTTCTTTTGCCCTTTTTGGGTTATGAGAGAGAGAGAGAGTATAACAACAGGGAAAAGGGGCGCCAATTTCGATCTCAAAGCGGAATGATGCTTTCAAGTTGATATGCGTGTTTGATTTTTTTTGGGTTTAATCCAACTTTTCCCTTTAACGGAGGATGATACACATACAGTTGAATGGATAATAGAAATTGGGCTTGATTTAGATATTAGCAATTATTATTGGTCGGTTTTGTGTAAGAACAATTGTTATTATTTTTTAATTTTTAAATATAGAAGGTAATATCTTAAATCTTTTTCCTTGTAGAAAAGCAAAAAGTTGAAGAATTCTAAATTCAAATTTACATAAGTTCTAAATTTATTTTAGTATTTTTCTCTTTGTTCTTTTTATCCTTTCGAAAATGAGAGGGAGAGCAATCGTATTCCAACTCAAAGAGAAGGAAAAGAAAAAGAAATGTGGCAACAAGAAAAAAAGTTGGCTTGGGTGACCATTTGTTTGGACTGAAAAATTTTATAAAAACCTCATTGCAATTATTTTTTGTCTCACATACGCGTAAAATTTAAGAATTATTACAATAATATTTTTTAATAAAACTCCTCCAAATTATTTTTAGGAAAACTAGCAATCTAAACGGTTGCACCACGTAATTTCTCTTATTGATATACTTTAAATTTTATTGCTATTATTGCAACCAAATACTCTAATATGATGCTAGGATGTGCTTAAAAATAATATAAGTGAATAAATTAAGAATACGTGATATGTGATATAATAGCAATAGTAATAGTACTACTAATTAAATGGGGGAGGTGCCGACAACCCTATTTGTTTGCCGGCCCATTCCTTATCCTCGTTGCCAACTTGATTTGTAATTATCTATTGTCCAATTCAGAGTTAATCTAGCATCACAATCATTCTTCTCAATGTTCCAATTTTGGCCACTTCATCCTCTTCATGAAACTTGTATTCTCTTTGTCAAGTTAAAGGAACATTTTGGACTCAAATTAACAACGTAACAATCTTATTTTTCTTTTGTGAATAAGTAGAATGTTGCATGATATGATCCCTTGGATGAACATGTTTTTAAAAATTTCAAATGTATTTTCCAACTATTATTTTTAATTTCACATTCACAATTATCAAAAAACATCCCCAAAACTTCTATAATAGAATTTTTTTTTCCTAAAAGAAAAATACTCCAAAACAACCATCTAAACAGACTAATAATTAGTGGCAAGATAGTTTCTTTTTAGTAGTGAAACTTTTATTTTTATACTAATTAAAGATGTTTTGTCTTCCTTCTCCCCCGACTGCCCCGCCGAGGTTAATGTCTCATGGTGATCATGGAAAACAAAAAATTTCATAGGTTAGCTTCGAACTTCATGTCTTGATATAAACAAATGATTGGCAATCTTAACTCTCTTGAGTTTTCAAAAAACCTAATTGTTTATGCATCCTTGTGTGTGGGAGAATGTACATTATTTATAGGATTAATATTTTCTACATTGACACTGCAAAATATTTTTTACGATAAAGCGAATTTGAATATACGATGTATATACTTTATTTAAATTTAAAATTTTCATTTTGCACATATTGTATGCATCCAAACTTGTTAATGTAAGAAAATTTTTACACTGTCACAATAACACAAGTAGTCCCTATTTGTACACAAAAATTTTGGCTAGGGCTAGGAAATAACACGCAACATTCATATAAATAGTGGCTTTTTATAATTTTTATTTTTTTGTTTCTGAAAACTAAATAAATGTGATGAAATGTAGCGGTTCATTTGATCATTTGGATTAACTTGGTCAAAAGAACATTTAAATTGAATTAAAGCATACTTAAATGGGCAAATCTCCTAATTAGGCCCAATTTTAAAAGCCCATATGCTTACGATTGTTTATGTTAAATGTCCGCATGTTTTAGCTAACGACAGCCATACCTCTCCTCGTCCGCGTTCAAAAAGATGATTAAAAGGCACATACGTCCCGCCTTGGCCCACTTTCAAGAAGCCCATACATTGATCCTTCTTATAAACATGTCCTGCCCTGATCTTGGATTGGGATGCACCCTGCTCTCTTGCTAAACTTTTATTTACCAAAAAAAAAAAAAAATAATCAGTCAAAATTCAACTCAGATAGAGACATTAAATAGGGAACCATGATATTTAGTTTCGACTCTCAAATTCTTTTTCCTTTTTTTTTTACTTGAATTTTGAATTTTTTTTTTTTGAAATCTTGTTTTATTACAATGAGGGGTATTGAGGAAAGGTATAACTAAACTAAAGGACCTTCTATTGCTCCTGTGCCGCACCTATTTGCTTTCTTATTCTGTCATGTTGGAACAATATTTGCAAACCTAACAGTAATAGAAATCGAACCACGGCCATTGGGGAGTTCTTTTTTAATAGAAAAAAAATTACTTTATTATTAAGGTCGACTAATTAGAAGAAAATTCTACTTCAAATATGTACCATGTAAGCAGGGCTATTGTCTTTTTATTCTCAGTCGCACCTTGTGATTGTAAGCACACTATAGACTTGTTCTCAATAGTTTCTTATTTTTATAAAAATTAATTTTAAAAAAGTTAAAAATCAGTTGTTCTTAATTTTAGGTTAAAAATTTAAAAACACAGTAAAAAAATATATAAGAACATCACAAAATAAATTTTTAAAAAATCAAAAACTAAAATCGGGTGAAAAAACTATTGATAACATGTCCTATACTACCTTCGAACAATAAAATGAACCAGGGTACTAACCAATGGCTTCATGGTCTGTGACAAGTCTGTCCGGACATCAATCAGGTTAAAAAAGATTGTGGGACTCTATTGAACTGTTTACATCATATAGAAGTTGCTAAATAATTTCTTCCCGAGAAAAAAAATGGAACACTTTCATCCCTTCTTCCAGCACTCCAAAATGAATATGAAATCCAAACAGGTGTAAAAGAGAAAGAAACAGCTCATGAATGCAATGAACAGGTCTCACAGGTTAGCCATACTTTTCAAATTTAAGGCAGTGTCTGACATTTTGGGCTCTTCTGACTTTTGAAAAAAAAAAAAAAATAAGGCTGACATTTTGGGACAGTACTTGAAATATTTAAAGATAATATCGTATTAATTGTTGATATATGATTTCAGATTAAAAAACATTTGTATCTTTTCTGCAGATGTTTAGACTATTTTGAAGTATGCAAGAACATTCAGCCATACGAAAAAGCTTATATTACAGCTAGTTCTTGGATTGATTTCTTTAGGGGTTTGAGAATAATGTTTAAAATTTGTCTGCTAATTATCAATAAATATCTAAAACATAGTTAAGCTTACTAATTACTCTTACGTTTAAATCCGATAATTTATTTATGCACAATTACATATCAGAACCTTTTAATTGATTGAACTCCGGGCCCACGTTGATGTTGATTTGAGAACTGTGTCAGTTCCTCAACGTGTAGAAAGTACTATTGTTGCTAAAAGTGAAAAATCATTATTGACTTTACAAAAAGCTGAGCTAGCTTTAGATATCTATGCTAGCAGTTTGTATCTCCAGTCATGTCGCAATTATGGGTCTGTCAAGACACGTTTTTCATCGACCTTTACATTGTGCACACGTTTGAAAAAAAAAATCTCATACTTTTATAATAATATATTTAAAAAAATATTTCAAAAAAAAATCATCCAAACGATATATATATATATATATATATATATGTGTGTACAAGGATGCATGTCATTATTCGTGACAAATGAAACTCAAGTTATGTACCAGATATACAATTATTGGGAATATGCACAGTAAAACGGCAATAATTATAAATTTATTAATAAGGAAACAAAAAGAAATTGTAGCACATTCTTCATTCTTCAACTCTGGAAATAGTGTTAAAGTACAAGAAATTAAGTGATAAGACATAACTTTTCTCAAAAAACTATTAATTCTTTCATAACTCATCACTTTCTTAACAAAATCTATCATTTTTCTTTTTTCGCAAAAGTGATCTAATTTTGTATCAGTATAATACTTTTCTCAACTCTATGTTTCATTGCTGTTGCCTTTTTTTGCTTAATTCTTTTACTTTCTTGTCGTCTCTTTTACTCGAGAGGGAAAAAAAATTGAACAAGAGTGATACTTTTACCTTGTCAATATCATGTATTCTTTTTTTTTTTTCCATCGTTGAAACTAAATCTCATTTGTCATTTTATACAAGTCTTTGAATATGTGATATCTAGACTGTATATCACTAACCTTTACTCCAAATTCAAAACCGAGTAGCATCTGTGTTTACCACATTTATGATGTATCGGAGACTTCTTAAGGTGTTGAAAACACCTCGTTTAACTTGTTCATTTTTTTAATACTAGCTTGGTTTTCTTTGCCTTCTCTATTCTCTCATTCATTTGGATAAGTTGCCATCGGATTTTATCTGCAGCAAACAGGAATGGTTGCTGATTAACAAAATTAAACAGAAAAGGGTTACTTGGAATCTTTACAAACCAATATGTCGTTCCGAGTTAACCAGGTTCAACTATATATTAGTCGTTATGGTTTACGGTTATAATATTAATCTTTTTTTTAATCGATTCTCGTTACAATGTTCATTACAGGATAATATTAATCTTTGAGCTAATGGATTATGTAATTCTGTTGATGTTAAATTTTTTATATAGTTTAATTAGAAAAAATTAGCTTATTTTATTGGGGAAAATCTACATGGAGTCCTTCAAGGGTTCTAGTTGGCACTTTGCAATATGAGCCCCTTAATTATGAAAACCATTTAAGAATTCTCAGTTGAATTAATTAAAAGGTACATTCCAAAGTAGCAATTTGAAACGGCAATATGATATATAAAAAAATTTAGACAATCACATCTCATAATTGATTTGCTACTCATTGTAATATAAACACTCGCAAATTTCTTACCTGCTAGCCAAAAGGGTGCAAAAAAAAAAAAAGTTTATTTCATCAATTTATAGATCTTCTAATGAGAGCCAGAATTGCAAGTAAAAGAGTAAGGGAATGTTTGGTTTAGGGGAATCACGGGGAATGAGTGTCAACAGTAATGACAATTATTATTGATATTTGGAAAATAACTATCGTCATCCTTCAATCAAAATGAAAGTAATTAACTAGAATATCTATGATTCTCTCTCCAAAAAACTATTTTATCAAATTCATTAACCGTTTGGAGATATTAGTGCCCCATTCTATTACTACACAACTTGTTGAGGAAAATCATGAGAACCCTATACATAGTAGGGTTAATGATATTAATATTGAGAGTGATTGACAAATTTGAATCCAACCGCTCCTTAGTACTTTTATCATGTCTAAATAAGTGGTTAAGATCATTATCAAATATTTAACAGAACGCACAGCTTTAACAGAAGCTAGAATTACTCCTTTGAGGAGGCATTGAGTAACTGTTTAATACATTCAAACGAAAGTAAGGTAGTTCTATTTCAAAATCCATGTCTTTCGTTTACTTTCTTTTGCATACAAATATCCGTGAACAACTCCAACTTGAAATGTACGTCACGTTAGTAGAAGTATAAGATTCTGTATCTAGAATGATTGCAAATGTATGTTGAAAATTGAGACCAATTTGTTCTTTTGTGAGGCTACGTGCACTTCATGTTGTTGAAAACGAGAATGAATTAACTATAATATCTTGGCAAATTAGGAGAAAAAAAAATAATGTTAATTAGTCGATTAACAAACTGATCCTATCAAACACAGTCTATGAATTTGACAATAAAATAGCCTTTGACTTCCTCAATTTGGACAGAGCAGCATTTATAAACAGGGTCAATTCTAGGAAAAGTATACAATACACCACGTGTATTGCCACGTGGTGTATTAGAACCAATAATTTATCGCCATGTGACAATAGTGGGCTATACCTTGTATTATTTGACGATATATGATTGGTTCTAGTGTACCACGTGGCACGCCACGTGGCGCGCGTGGTGCACGCAATACTCACTCGTCAATTCTACGCTTTTGTTTAAAACAAGATCAATTATACGACCCACGTGCCCTGGAAAGTTGCTTCATTTTTCTTTCTTGAGAAAAGAATTGCTATGGATACTTCTTGATGGTTGACAAATTATGAGATTGTCATGTGATATTTTTGCCAAGTCATTTGGTAAATGGCTCTTGGACAAAACCTGTCACCACCCCAGTTTACCATACTATTCTCATTTAATAATGTGAAGCTGCTGATGCATTGACATTTTTACACTACAGAATAGGTGATGTAGAGGCTGCATTCTATAATGATAACAGTAGGTGGAATCTGCTGTTGATTTGAGAATGATCTAAATGTGTTTCAAGATTTTATCTTCATCACTTCATTTCCCACGCGGGGTTGACCACTTGGCCTGCAATGCAATGGAGCCCAGAATTAAGAATGATGGAAATGTCCTCCGAATGATGAGAAAAATTCAGCTAGTGATCTTTGTCCTATAGCTTCTCTGAATTGTTATCAAAGCAGAACAAAAAATCAATTTGCATTCCAGAGACACAAACAAAAATGTTTTTTCTTTTCCTTTTTTTTGTTTTTTGGTGGTGGGGGCGGCGAAGAGACTTTATATTGTGAATTAGAAGTTTCACGGACTTTTTTGGGCTTTCTGACTTTTGGAAAATGAAAAGCTGACTTTTGGAAAATCAAACGCTGACAAGTTAATTACACAGGTCAAACATCAGTTGTCAAACACGATTTCTAGATTTTAATTTGTTTCAAAATGAATCCCTTCTTTAGAATTTGTCACAAGTTGATTCATCCATCGTTAGTTGTAATTTCTAGGCGAAGCGTGTACAGGGAGTATGTAATCTAGTTATTTTGCAGAATTATTGATTAGAACAGAGTTTGTTACTTTAAATAGCTTTAAGACGATTAATTAAAAAATTTAGAATTTTTCAAAAAAATAAAAAAAAAAGCTTTCTTGGCCATTAAAAGAAAGTTTTATTGCATACTATAAATTTCTACGTGTTATAGTAATTCAATATGGGCTATGTTCCACTTAGGGCACAGGTGCAAATAGTAGAATGAAGTAATGGTTTTGGACCTTTGGTTTGGTTTGGAGTTTTGTAGTTTTCAGCACCTCACAAATTTAATTATATTGAGCAAAAAAGATCTAGATACAGCATCTTGATTATAGCGCATACAAAGAATCTAATTAGTTTTGAATATTACGGTTTTATATTCGACTAACTAACACCATTCAAATTTAGGACGAACCACATGCTAAAACTACATTAGTTTAATATAAGATAAAGTAAGATAGTGGGACTTTTTCAATTTTTGGTTATATTTTTCAAATGCTTATAACCTAGTTAGCAACTGTTGTCCTCTTCCCTCCCCCCCCCCCCCCCCCCCCAAAAAAACCCAAAAAGAACAAAACAAAAATCAAACAAAAAAATAATTATGGGATGATAGGTTAAATCAAATCTTGCGGTCTCATACCTAAGGGCCTGTGTACAATAGTTTTTTTTTAAACTTGATTTTAGTTTCTGATTTTTAAAAAATCTATTTCGTAATATTCTCAATTGCCTTTTTTTACTATTTTTTTGAATTTTTTAAAATCAGGAACTAATGATTTTCAACTTTTTTGAAATCACTTTTTATATAAATCAAAAGCTATGGAGAAGTTATACAAAGAATCCTGATAGCATCACCCACTTTTAATTACCATTGATGGTTGAATTCGGAAGATTAGTGTATTTATTCCTTATTTGTTGAGATAAGGAAAAATAAAGGAAAAATAAAGACGATAGTTTAAAGAGGGTGAAGAAGTAATTTAGTTACTCCCTCCGTCTCATTTTGATAGACTTACAATTTTTTTCATACAGTCTAAGAAAAATTAGTTAACTTTATTGGAAGAGTAAATTTAATCTATAATGTTCCTAAAATACTCTTATATTCATCATCAAATATTTACATTAAATACAAAATAGAAAATTGTACCATAAGTCAAATTAATTTCATTTAATATGTGAATGCACGGTTTGCTATGTATCTCTCACTTATAACAAAGTAATTAAATAGGGGTATTTTAGAGAAGTTGAAAATTAATTACATTTTTCAATTGGAAAGTGGACTATAATTTGGGACGGATGAAAAAGAAAAACATGCCTATCAAAATGGGACAGATGGAGTATATCAGAAGTATTTGTAACTTTCACTATTACAGTGACCGTAGCATTACTATTTTTCGTATAGAAATGTTAATCACTAATTGGTGACTACTAAGAGCCTAAATCTGGCTCATAAAAATATATTCTGGATAGCAAGAACATTGAGGTGTCAGTCAACGATGAGATTCAACTCCAATCCTCCACCTTGGTCGTCCTACCAAACAAAATAAATAAATAAATAATATAAAAAAAGCAAGACCCAACATCCTTCAGTCCATGCAAATTTGGCGGAAATCCTATATATCCTGTCTTAATTAAATTCACATTGACCTGCAAATGCAAAGAGCCGTCCAGCATAAATTATCCTCTTCCTAGTTCCCACCAAGTAGTACAGAGACGTTCCAATGTTCGCCAGTCAGCCCTGTAGACCAGAAGGATTATGCTTTTTTTATGTGATGCTGATAAAGTCCCATGTTATATGGCATTTATAACGCAGATATAAATTGTAGAATGAAAATATGGTTAGAAAATTGAATAATTAGAAAAATTGATCCGTCCCAAATCGTAAAAGAAGGGCAATTTGCTTGGTTAGTAACACCGGGTGAAGTACGAAGTCGGTTTCTAAAAATATTGCGTCGGATAGTTGTTCATATTTTTACAAATCGGTGGGTTTATTTAGGCTATAATGAGAAGTAATTTTGTCATTTCATATGTTATATAATAACAAGAAATGCAAAACATAACTTCCTTTTTAATTTGAAAAGGTTAAGTTCAATTTATTTTCAAAATCTAAATGTAAAGCTAGGAAAAATATTAAGCACATGATCAGATCTAACAGACAAAGCATATATAGTACTTTTCTTTTGCTCATGAACAAGGTACTCAGTACATGAACACCCTTATTTCGGTGTGTATTTTTGTAGTTATTCATCACATCCCAAATTTAATTGAACTGAAAAATTAAATTCAAATTGACCTGCAAATGTAAATAGCTGTCCACCATAAATATTCCAATTTCAAATGCCCACCGGCCAGCACAGACTTTTCTTTGTTCGCCAGCCAATCTCCTATACCAAAGGGGTATGCTGCTTTAATGTAATATTAATAATGTCTCAAAATTGACTTCTTTTTGTTACATTCATTCACACAAGTCACAACAGCTAAGACGAAAGCAACGAAACCACACGTGTGCTTCAATTTAATACTATCAAATTTTTTAAGTCTTTGATCCCTTGATTTTTGTTTTCTAATTTGTTGATGCGAGTGGTGTTTAAAACCCATTTGCATACATGAATTTAATCATTTGTTCAAAATTCTTAGCTCTGTTGAATATAACATATGTTTTTCAAGTGTAAAATGTCAAAAAAATTTGATATAATCATCACATTTACCATCTCAAACAGATCAAAAGGCAATAAAAGAATTGAAGAATTTTTTGCTGTTTTATTGTTTTCTTGTTTACATTCTTATACAGAATGTTGCTCAAGTTATAAAACTTTCACTTTTTCCGGATAAACATTTTGTAGTTTAACCGAAATGGTAAAATTAGTGAGGAAGGCCTGTTTAGTTGTCTACAAGTATATAAAAAGAAAAAAAAAAGTCTCTTAATTTTTATTTTTTTTTGGGTGTAGAATCAATCTCTGTTTTCCCCTCCACCCTTTTGATTATTTACTATCTCTATTTAATTTGTCCATTTTGAATTTTTCCCCAAAATACTCTTTTAACACGTATTTTAATTACATTCTTATTAGACAATTCTTTTTTCCCCCTTTTAAAACTCTCTCTATAAAAAAAAAAAAAAAATCTAAACGGATCTTTTAAAAAATTTTGGTACATTAAAGACACTCATTTTGCCATTGGTTAGACAAGTAGTTGGTCGACAAGCAAATTTAATTTCTTTTAATCTTTTTGTCAAGTCTACGTCACCCCATTAGCTAGCAAGGAGTAGGAGTCAATTCTAATTTTCATATTTTTTCAAGAGTTTGATTTTGTATCTTCTGAATTTGTTCCTTCCGTCCTCTAGAATTGAAAAGCCTCAGGGCCCTCAACCTTATTGCTAAAAAATGTCTCAAACATTTGGTAGTGTAAATTGTCAAGAATTTTGACAAATAATCACATTTCACACTGTGCACGTGGCTGTCGCTGTATGTTAAGAATGGAGAAACTACATTTCTCAAAAAAAAAAAAAAAAAAAAAAAAATGAATGGTGGAACTACATAGAAAAATCTCAGCTGTGTATTAACCACAAACGGTGTCTTGTTCATTAATTCTCTTTACCCTCATGTACATGGTTTCTAGATTAGGTATAAAGAATATCAAACACATAACGTAGCATGCCACATAGTGCACTATAATGAATTACATATTGCAAAATAATACAATGAGTAGCTTACCATCGTCACGTGATGATAAATTATTGATTTTAGTGCATCACGTGACAATGCATGTTGTGCATTTAATATTTTTCCATCTTTTCTATTACACCAAGAAATTCATGACGAACCTTGCCTTCATGCATGCAATCTCTCAAAGTAATACATTTCTTGGTTTAATAAAATACTGGTTTAAATGTTGCATGCATTTATGACAAATAGAATAGGTATGGATGCTAATTGATACTTATATAATTGTGCTTAAAAACTGATAGATAAGTGGCTCTTTTTTTTTGGTAAGCAGGTATCTGAATGTGTTCTTGTGACGTAGTAATCGACGGTAAATTGATGCAATGGTTATCATGCCAAAATGTTTTGTTTAGCAAATGTATTATAAAGAATGAAATAATGCAATCCACATTCTCTATTCAAATTAATATGGTGTCCATTACGAAACTATGTCGTATTAATGTAAAATTATATGTAATTACGTTATATAATTTAGTTTTATGATATAGTTAAATATTAGATACAATTGAAAATAAAAAAAAATGGACAAAGATTTGAACGGAAATGATGATACCTAAGTACTCATGATGCGCCAAGACTTCTTTCCTAATGCAATTATTCTTTCCTCTGAAGATATTTATTGGTGTGGTGTAATGGTTGGTAAAAGTACAAGGTGATGACTTCCAAATTCCAAGTAATTAATTTAATCATTAATCATTTTTTATGCTATAGTAGTATTATCTAGAAAACTTGGATCTCATCTTCTCTACTGCCTTTTCTATGACCATATTGAAGCTCAAGTCCATAATGCGAAGAAAACAAATTTGTTTATGGGAATATTACTTTTGCAATTCAATTATGTCTTGGAACTTGTTTTTTATTTTTAAATATTTTTTCCCTCATAATCTTTACTACTTTTAAAAAATTGCACTTCCATCTCATTTTGTGGTTAGTTTGAGTATTATGCCAGTAATTTATTTTTTCATAAATTTTACAGGGGTAAATTTCCTCAAATAAAAAGTTATTTTATTGTTCTTTTATTTTAAACTTTAGTTTTCACCTATTGCTTTTTCTTTTTGTTTTTAGACCTTATTCCTTGTTCCCTATCCTTACCTAAAATTTTCTCTTATTTTTAGTTCTTTAAAAATTCTAGAAAATATATCATATTTATTTGTATGGCAGCTCTTCCACCATCTCCACTAATTGACTACACTAATTAAGCTCCATAAAGTTTATTCCAAGGCACTCTTCTTAATCTTAGGACTATAATACAAGCTCAAAGCAATTATCAATAATAACCTTACAAACATACAAATTAAAGCTAAGGTGTCTTAAACAAAGCAAGAATGCTGAAAATCATAGATCTCCATCTGTGTTGGTGGTTTTTTAATTTTATCGTTTTTGCAAAGAATAAAAACTCCAAAAGAAAATGACTAAAAGCATGTAAATGTGTGCTCAAGAGCGTGCCGTGTGTGTCTGTATGTGATGATCATGTCTTACCCGAAACAAAGACAAGAAGAAAAGGAAAAATAAAAAAGAATGTGCCCAAAAAAAAAAAAAAAAAAAACCAATGAAGAATTTTAACAAGTAAAACAATTTGCCTATTTTCTTTTGACAAAAAAGCTGGCAACTCCTTATCCAATAAGAAAAAAGAGCAGGTATTGATAGCATTTTGCGCATCACGTGACATGTCACGTATTATATCAATACTATTCACTTATTATCAAATATTACAAAGTGTGACCTAATACTATAATTATGGGATGATAAACTATTGGTAATGGTGCACCACCTCACAATCACGCTATCCATTTTATACTTTTCCGAAGGAAATTAATATTTTGTTTTTAAAAGACAACCTATAAGTCAATGAGCACACTATCATGTGGCCACTTCCATGGACACGACGGCGCAAGTAGACAAAAAGGATCCATTTGGGAGATGGTAAAGGTTGAGGGGTCCTTCAGACAAAATATCAGTTAATAGAGGGATAAAATAGGACATTTACAAAGTTTAGTGCCGCCATCAATATCACACTTCAACCCTTGAAATCCCCACATTTTACGAAATTATCAATGGATGTATACATTTAACTCATCTACACCATTAATTCTCTAAATTTATTTACTTAATTTCTTGAATTTTCAATTTGGTCAATTTGGTGACAAAAAGGTCTCATTATAAAACAATTAAGCTGACATGTTGGGACTGCTAAAGAAGCCCCCCATATCTTGCTTGGAAGTTGGTCAGGAAGCCTCTTTAAGAAAATGACAACTTCATTCCTTGTAATACTATATATACCTATATAAATGATGATCCCACTTTCTCAAAGGCAAAAACCAAAGTAAACTACTCAACAAATTCCAAGTCTTTGCCTTTCTAACAAAACCATGTCCAATTCCACTTTCCTCCCACCATCAGAGCCAGGCATTACTACTCATCAAGAGACTACCACCCCAAACTTTTTTGCTTCCCCCAATTACATGTTTGACAATTACAACTTCAATTATCATCTTGGGTTTGAACTTTCTGACTACCCTAACTTGCCAAATGAGCAGCCCTTGATCAGCAATGATCATCAAGATTCCAATTCTAGCTTCACAGCTTGTGTTCCACAAACCCCATTAACACAAGAATTGGCTAGTACAGAAAGTTCAGCAAGCCATGTCGATAGCATGCCAATCAATAGCTACATGCAAGAAGAGTAAGACAACAATTGATTTTTAAGTTCTTTTAAATCCACAAAAATGATATGAAAGACCTATGTATCTGTTGTTAGTAAGCACTTGTTTTTGCAGTTTAAGTATTTAATTGATTAGTATCTATTTTTTGATTGTGATATTTGCATATATACAGATGCAAGAGGGAGATGAAGAGGGCTAAGGTGGATCAAGAAAAAGTTATTGCTATTCGAACAAAGACTGAACTTGAGATCTTGGATGATGGATTTAAGTGGAGGAAGTATGGGAAGAAAATGGTGAAGAGTAATCCTAATCCCAGGTAAATACATTCATCAAAGCTCATGAAAATATACATGCATGTTCCAACTTACAAGAGGCTACTAGAAATGATCATGCATATTAAGCTTGTCAACCTAATTACATTTCTCTTTTTTTTCCCTTTTTTTTTTTAAATTATGGGTTGGGGGAGGGGGTGGGTGAGGAGGGTTGTGGCTTGAGCACATAACCCCATCTTTAGATTTGGTAAATATGTTCATATCAACTGCACTCCTCTCTTGCTTCTTGCCTCAATGAGTAAGACTTTATTGATCAAATTATTGGTGCCTATCATCTTTTAAGTCTTTTATTTTTTGAAAAAACACCATGTTTCAAGACTTCTTTTTCTTGAATTTGATAAGCAACACTATTATTCAGATTTTCTTCCCTGATTTCTAGTCAAGCACATGGAGCTGCTCAAGCTTCTTTACTTTCCTGGAAACCTACATGTCTTGTCACTCAACTAATCCGTGGACAACAACGAAAAATGGAAAAACTTGTGTGGACAACAATGAAAGATGAAAAACTAATCACAAAATCATAGAGTGATTGCTTATTAAGATTTGTATTCATTAACGTACATATGATATCATTAATTACTTGATGAAGAACATTTTTGGTTTTCAATTAGAGTTTCAACCTCCTTGCATGCATGCATGCATGCACATAAAAAAGGGTTACACACCTTTTAATCATGTCATTGATCCATTTCGGTTTTATTTGTGTTGCATCCATTGGTTGCTTTACAAATTTTCTAATGTGGGATTTACACATATCACTCAGGAATTATTACAGGTGCTCAACCGAAGGGTGCAAAGTGAAGAAAAAAGTAGAAAGAGATGGCCAAGATTCAAGCTATTTGGTAACAACTTATGAAGGGAAACACAACCATGAATGCCCCTGCATTATATATTGTGATCAGTTGCCTTTGACACTTTCATATGGATGGACCTTGCAACCATCACAAAATCTTCTTGATTAAAAGGATTAGACCTATCCTCTAATACTATAAAACATCGATCCAAAGTAGCATAAACATCCAGCTGTAAATATAGGAGTTTATGTTAATAATAAATGAAATAAAATGAACCCCACAAATTATTAAAAAATTGGGGCATGAACCCCACAAATTATTCATGTGAAGAAAACTCCTCAGCCCGCCAGCACTTAGCCATCACTTGGGGATAGATATAAACCTTCTTCGAAATTACTCTCTGATTGAGTAAATTCGTGTGTAATGTTTCTTTTTTGCAAATTTATAATAGATCAAGTTGCACTTTGATCCATATGTTTTTTTCGTGGTTAACATGTTGTTTAATTTCAATAAGCAGTCACCAAGCTCACAGCTTTGAGACTTCAACGTTATAAAGTCAAGTTCTTGGAAAGAAAAAATAATGACCGAAATAATGTTGTAATGTTTCTGTAATACCAGACAAGAAGTTAAATAAGTCAGACTAATTTCTCTTTGGAAGAACAGAGCATATATCTAAACTATAATAGTGATACGTTAGGTAAATCATAAAGGTTACGTGTGGGATGACTTAACTCATTTTGGGCTTTGAATTTTAAACGCCTAGAACTGTTGCAGATTATGGACCTCCAAATACGGCACTAGCGATTTATTTATTTTTTTAACCAGAAAATTAGAAGTTCGAAAGCTCTATAAATATTTGGTTTTTACCTTATCTAATTTAAACCAATTTCCGAAATGAAATTGTTATCAAAAGCAGAAACATTTCTTCCTTCCTTATGAAATGATCTTTTCTTTCATATAATGTACAAACTTTTTATAACTCCAATCCCAGTCTTCCTAACCATATTAATTAAAGCAATAAAGTAAAATATTTTCTAAAATCTTTGCATTATTTAATTGAAAAGTTCAACATTTTATGGAATTAAACATAATCTCTAGTTATTAATAGAAGTGAAATCTTGAATTATTAAAATGATTCTGATGCATAATAATTTTTTTTGGTCATGTAATTTCTTCACATTTCCATGAATCCAACTTTATGTCGGATATTATTTACCCTATTGCAACTTCAACAAGGCTATGGTTTCAAACTCTAGTTTTAATATTAATTTCTACTTCTATTTGATTTCTTTATGTAACTCTTGGTTAAACAAGTAAAAATCCAGTCGAGCCGATGATTTTTCGACCCGAGAAACCTCACCTACTCTGAGTTCAAGTTTTATAATCTTGCACAACATGTCATTCCAAGCTAATAAGGACATGCACCAACTTAATTATCCTTTTGTTGCCTTTATCTAGCAATATCTATTTGACTTGACCGCATCCATCAAAATTTCTATTCTCTAAAAGATATAATTGGCCCTCTATCTTACCATTTTATCCAACTGTCTCTAAGACTTTTCCAACTCCATTTGACCAAAGAACAAATTTAGCTCACTTCATCGTTTTTGAGCCTCTAATATTCCTGACTTTCCTACCGTATTGCATTCCTGACTTTCCCACCATATTGCATTCTACCTCCTCTTCGACGAAGGAGCAAACTACAAGTAATCATAGAAAGCATGGCACCCAAATAAAAAGGGCAGCAGATTATAGAGGCTTGCTTTGTTCTTGTATGAGTTTCAGTTTTTTACTAAACTTTAGGCTTATTAGGGGTAAAAGATTTTATTTTGTAGAGTTGTGAGGTAAAAAATGGACCATCACTTGATTAGAAACTATAGTTTGTGATGATTCTATTTACCAATAAACAAAGCATAAAGAACTCGATTGCAAGAAGGTAATTGAGAGTTTCCATCATAAGGGATTGTTTGCAAATAATAATAAAAAAAAGTTACATAGTAGTTGTACAAATTTGACTGTTCTTTATAGTGCTTAAGTACTAATTATCTCATGTTATTTTACTTATTAAGCGTGCTATATGCAAATATGTATTAATGGAAGAATTTACTTGCATTTTCACATTTTCAATTAACTGATTTGCTATTTAAAATGCTTGTGCTTTAAACATGAAGAATTTGCAAGACCCACCCAGATTCTTCTTTTTTTTTTTAAAGAATATGTGTGATTTAAGATATTTTAATTTTAAATTTTTATAGATTCTTTATTGATATATATTTATTCCCGAAACTTTGTGTGCAAAAAATAATTCTTTTAGCTGATGTTTTCTGTCATAATTATTCTAACAATCTTTCCCTTTTTTTTCAAAAAAATATAATACAAGTATAGATAAGCCTAAACTAGAAAAATATACAATAATATATAATAAGCTGACAGGCCACCATACATATACCATTGAAATGGATCTAATAATCACTAACTAATAAAACTTAAACCTTACTTTGTGTTGGTGCCACCAATATTAATCTTTAAACCCGCAATTAGATGCATGATATAGAGTGCAAAAATCTAACTATTGATATTCTTGTCCCTTTCCTCCTCCCATGGAAAACAAAATTGAATAGTATGACTTGTATAAGAAACATGCTAGCACAATAAATTACTCGTCATTTAGTCAAATAGATAAAGAGGAGGTTCAAATAGGCACGTTTTTTCTTCCTTGGAAAAAAAATGAGAATTAAATATCTTGTCTTGAAAGTATAAGCAGCAACCTTAATCGGACATGTTAAATTTCAGAGTAAAGGACAGAGACAATTAATCATTGAGCTGTACAAGTAGAGAGTGAGAAATGGAACCAAAAAGTATATGTAGTAATCGCCTAGATCTCGTTATTTTTTTTTGGTTTAATCGTGAATAATTTCTTATCATATTCCTAACCTACTTTATGAGGAGACTTAACTAGGTTTGGGGAAACTGATGGGGACTGAATTACTATCGGATCAAACGAAATATATTATGCACCTATTTAGATATTTTAATAGGAGGCAGAATTTAAACTTTTAATCTCCTACCCAACTTAGCCTGTAAAATCTTGGTGTGGTCAGCCGAACTAAGTTGGGTTGGGTTTTCAATCTAGTAATTAATGGCTAAAATCTAAGTGTCTGTGTGTGTGTGTCCAAAATTGATGGATCTCAGCCACAAGTCATGAAATGTGTTCAATAATCCAATGATAGATTAGCCCAAACAAGTAACAAAGACAGCGACACTGATATGATCCAGCCATAATGATACGAGCCAAACTAGTAACTGTTCATGCAATAAATGAACTAGATAGGTCTTTGCAATGATACGAGCCAAACAGTAACTGTTCATGTAGGTCTTTGCAAATTGAGGAAATTTTGTTAATATGCAATTCCAAATATGGAATGCACGAGATACAAGAATTTTAGGCTTCTTTTTGAAGCTCTCTTGTTGCATTTTGTTCCCAACTTATAGTAAAAATTAAACCAATTTTGAGAATAAAAAATGTTATCATAGCACAAAAAATCCTGTCTTCTCTATGAATACAACCCTTTTCACTCATCTTCTTTTGGCCATTATTTTGGTCATGTCTTCTTACCCACATTCTTCCGTCTTTCACAACCATATTCTGATAACTTTCTTTATTCTTTTACTTTAATATTGAAGCATTGCCACCTAAACTGTTGGTTCGAGGTCGTAACATGGACCAGTTTAAATTTCAATCCACAAATAATTGGGAGTTGGAGACATAACTGTTTACAACCAATTCTTATATTATTGTTCCTTAATCATGATTATTTCTTCCTCCTTTGATATAATTGGTTTGGTTTTAGGTAGACTAATCAGTCTTCACTAGTAAATCAGCAAATTATTTTTTGTTCCCAATCTCTTCATTGGTTTCATATCAATAAATTCTAGATTCTAGCACACTTAATATTAACGAATTGGTAATAGGGGAAAGGGAAGGGGCACGTTAGGTATCATTCCTTCCCTTTGCCAAAAATCAGGAGTTCGAAACCCTGATCTTGACAATTACGAAAATAGGGGAAAGGGGAGGGGCAAGTTAGATGTTAACGATACCGGGAGTCATATCTCAAATTGTGTGTGGTAAAAATATGAGAGTTATGACAATTGATTATAATGAGAATTGATTTGAAAAAAACTTAACATTTTTCCTTTTTTAATTATCTAACTTGTCGTGCAATTCTTGTTTGTAACTTTCCAGCAGAACCGATGGATATTAGTTTTACTAAGACATAAGAACCCTGCCTCTAGTTTGTCTGCAAGATTTGTAATTATGCTCAGCCTGGCATTCCACGCTAATAAGCCAATGACATGCCACAAAATTCGATGTCGTTTTGTTTCCTTTGTCTAATTTCTAACTGTATTGTTCACATCCATCACAATTTTGTAACCTGAAATGCTTAATTAGCTCTCTAATTTACAATTTTACCCAATTGTTATTTGACTTTTCCTACTCAATTCATCCAAAAAGATATGACAAAAACTTTCCCCAGCTTAAGCTAAGTTATGTCGCCTTTTAAACATACATAGACACTGGAAATCTACCCAATAGGTCCAAATGAAAACAAGGCATACTTCATATTTACAAATATTTTGAATATTTAAAGTTATCTAGTTAGTTTGTTTACTGAACTTAGTTAAACGCCTAAAATTTAATTAGTGAAAAAAAAGGGAAAAAAGGAAAAGACAAAAATGACACATGATAGCATGTTTTTGTTAGTTGACAGAACAATATTTTGCTTTTATACGAGTGTAACAACAGAAAGTTTTCCTTTTTGCTGAGAAAATTTAAGCAACAGAACCATTTGGTAATTATTTGTCTACTTAATTGTTTTTTTAATCATCTTGTTACAAGATATTTATTCGCTTCACACAATGCGGGTGGAGACATTCAGTTTCTTGTCACATATAATTTGAGAGTGACTCCTAGTATATACTCTAAATTAAATCTTTTTACCTTTCTCCATTTCTTAACCGTCAAGGCCGGGTTTGAACTTCGAGCCTTTAAAATACTTACATGACCAACCTAACTTAGCCGCTCACCTTCTCAGACCATCATTGCCCCCATCTCCCATTTAGCTTGGATTTGTATGTCGTGATCAGAAGAATCACAATCAAAACAAACATAAGTAAGTGCAAACCTAAAGATGCAAATTAATTCTCCAATAATTTCAGTTCTAAAAAAGTGAAAGATACTTGGCACCACTCCAGGCATCTTTTTACTCCTACTTCTCTCTATTTTTTTGAACATTTCTAGTAGTGTTTCTTTTTCACTTTTCGTCCTGCTAAGTATTCTATTAGTGTATTACAATCCTAGTGTAAAGGCTTCTTTGACTATCCCTACATCCTTTTGGCACGAAACAAGTTGATGTACATCCCTTGTTCCAACTTTACCATAGAAACATGCCATCATTTTATATATATCAATTTTAAATGTTGATAATAGTCCCGGCCAGGCAACATGCCAATTCTGTAAATGATAAGTTCCCAAATCATTTGACAGAAAGATAAATTAAGAAAACAGTGACACTCATCAACCAAAACTTCTGTTGCAGAAAAATTTTACTGTCACGATTGATCTAGCTATAAGAATCTCACAAAATAGTAAACGTGAAAGAAGATTTTCGAAGCTATATCAACTTTTTAGGCATGAATGGAAGAGTTAAGACGGTAAGGGAAAAAGGGCCACAATTAGGAAAAAGGAAGATTCTTCTCCTTGATATCTGCCCTTTGAACTTATTGCTGCAAGTATTTCGAGTTCAAGGTGTTTAGTTAAGAATGACCTATAATTGTTCACTAATATGGGGCAGGTACATTGTGTCATGTCTAGATTTCTGTATATGAATCCATGTTGGAGAAAAGATTGAGACTGAATGCTATCCATGAAAGAGAAAAAAGAGATCAAGTCACCAAGTAATGACAAGGATCTTGCACTTGATGATCAAGCCAATATTCAATCACCCCTTGAGTACTTGAAATGCAAATGTGAACTTACTGTCCTCAACGGGTGCATGTCACGCTAGCTGTGCCCGTTCAAATGTCATTGGAATTTAAACAACAATAGTGCCAACTCTTATACAGTGGTACAATGCCATTTTGCTAGCGGCTCAAGAAGTCTCAGTGGCATAAATTTGAGAAGATGAGAGCTCAAGAACCCAACTTCTACGTCTCCATCCCTACTTTAGCCAAAAAGAAAGAGAATTCCTATGTACTAATCCAAATGTAAAATTGGCTCGGCAAATCTTGGCAATTAAACGACATGAGAATAATTAAGAAATATTCAAGCATAATGTTGAAACTAGAAAAAGGACATGTTTGCTAGTATCAACACAAAAGTCCTCCCGAACATTTAATTAAGAATCAGAGTTGGATAATCTCTTACACGCATAATTACCTCCAATCAAGAAAGAATTAAGAATACTATGAGTTCAAAGCACTAATAAAATCCATTCTCTAAAGCCTGTTCTGATCGATATAGACTAAATGATGAATCCAACCATCCTTCTGCCATTGCCTGTTCAACATAATGTTTGAACTGTTTCTTAGCATCCGGTACATCCAAAGCCAAGTCATCAAGAGATTCAGCTACTCTGACAAAACCTTTCATCATCTGGTTCATGGTTATTAGTCCCATGCTAAAACATTGTTTAAGCAGACCCCATAACCTATCATTCTTCTTTTCAATAATAATCACCAACGATTTCTTAACTACCTCATGGTGAAAAAATGGCATCCCTAACTCCTTTATGCACCTGCAAGCTTCCCTTATATCCCCTCCAGACTCGAATTCCTCTAGCAACTTCCCTATCTTGTCCTTGACATCTTCAATCGCCCACCCATTGCTGCAGCTTCCTCCACCACCCCAGCACCTCAAAATCCGCTCTCCAGAAAGTCGAGCCTTCAGCAATGACCTAGCCATTTGAGTAACTTTACACCCTACTGAATCTGACCCCAAAAACTGATTTTTAATGTCCTCCAAGTTTTGTGGGGTTAAAACTTCATCCACCTCAGACCTGGCCAAGAACAGTGCTAGATCCTCAACAACAACAGGATTGTCTAGAGCTGTATCATCTGCAGATTCTATCAACATCACAAATCCATTCACAACATCATCAGCTGGGAAACACAAGGATGATAACAAAATAGAAGCCATTTCTTTCTCTCTATTTTTCCGATCCATGGCTAGAGTGATTAACTTCTTGACAAATATCGCATTCAGTTCTCCTGAAGAGGAGCTATTCGC
Organism: Mitragyna speciosa; assembly: GCA_024721245.1. NCBI lineage: Eukaryota > Viridiplantae > Streptophyta > Magnoliopsida > Gentianales > Rubiaceae > Mitragyna > Mitragyna speciosa. Next base: position 17,706,516 of record CM045568.1, read on the forward strand.
TGATTCTAGACAATGATTTACTTCTGAGATATCACCTGATAGAAAATACTCTTGAATTATTGACTGGGCCTTCACCTTGAAAGCTTTTGCTGCATCATCTCCAATTGCTTGCTTTCCAGGCTGCAAAGAAAGGGCTGTTAGAGATGAGGCAGACAACCAACCATCTGATGCTGCCCTGGAAATCAAGGACTGCAATGCCCTTTTTGCGTTTGGTATGTCCAATATCAAGTCATCAATGGTGTCGATGATTCTACCAAATCCCTTTGAAATTTGACTTGAATTTATAAGACCTTCCTCAGCAGCTATCTTCAGCAAGTCCAGAAGGGAGCTTTCAGCTTGCTGATTCTCCATTGCCATTACAACAGCTCGTTTGACTATTTCATGGTGGAAAAAAGGTACATTCAAATCCTTGATGCATCTGTAAGCCTCTTTCTTATCACCACTTGATACATATTCAGTCAACAAATTGTTAATCTTGCTTTTGACATCTTCAACTGTGCTATTCTTGTTTCCTGCCCAACGCCGCCATATGACGTCCGTATGCAGAGGGGCTGATAAGTAACCTTTCTCAGCTCGTTTGATGACATCAAATCCCTTACACTCATTAGGCAAGGAGGCCGACGCTTTTGTCAAGAATGCAGGAGGAAGTATCTCGTCAACTACTGCCCGAGCAAGAAACAATGCAAGAACATCAATTGCATCAGGTATGTCTACAATCAAATCATCAGCAGATATCAAGAGCCTAATGAAACCTTTGTACACCTGTTGAGGATCAATGATATCAGCATAAAGTGACGATAGAAGCACAGCAGCCATTTCTTTCTCTTTATCACGCCTATCCATAGCAACAGAGACAAGCTTTTTGATAAAATAAAAATCATAGTTCGGCATTCCAATTTCTCTTAGTTCATTGGCTGTCGAGGCGATATCATCAGTAGCAAAATATTCCTCAATCACGACGATAATCTTCTTTTTGTACTCCTCAAATGATGAATTAGCTTTTGTGGCAAATAAATCCTCATTTTCCTGAAAGCATTGGTAAACATCAAGTGACAAAACATAGCCAAAGTTTGTGATGTCATAACTGAGCTCTTCTTATACCAATATTTATGATTATTCACAAAAACTCCTCACTGGAGAGGGTAAAAGAATTTGACAAATAATATAAAATACAATCTTCAGAAAACAATTACCTCAGTGCTACTGTAATTTGGATCGTTTGAGTCAAGGACATGGTTATCATCCATGTCAAGTAGTCCTCCCCATGTTCCTTTTCCTCCACAACCACCTGTATAAGCAGAAATATGAAGGATGAAAAATTAAACATTTTCTAAAACTTAATTTCTTTGGCAAATGTCTAATGAATAGAAGCTGTACACTGATCATGAAGCAAATAATTTAGAACCAATTCAACAAGAGAGAAATCAGACATGCTATTACACATATCCAATGTGTTATTAAAAATCACCCCTGTAATATGCCAAAAGAAAAGGTTTCACGTGTTCATTGAAATTATACTGTAAAAATTAGAAAATGTTGCCCTTAAGTTATGGTTCAAATTAACACACAAGAAAACTGTAATATCTAACCTTTCTTTGGACGGCCATCTTTCAGAGATTGTGAATGTCTCTGATTTTTTAGCGGACTCCCCTTGCTTGTCCCATGCTTCCCATGGGGAGACCTAGGAGAATTCTGTGATGTCCCATGCTTACCATGAGGAGACCTAGGAGAATTTGGTGATCGTGGTGAATTTGGAGAACGAGGTGATCTTGGAGAAGTGGAGATCTGCAAGGGGGATACAGATAAAGGATCTGCACTCTCTGAAGCTGATCGAAGTTGTTCCTGGTGCTCATTTGACATGTACCCATCAGTAAAGTCCATCAGGATCGATGTACCAAGTTGACTTGCAGCATAAAGCTACCAATCATTCAACTTCGTTTTAAAATCTTGAAATGAGAAGAAAGTGTCTGCTTGAGCTATAGACAGTGCAGCCCGCGAAATGTCTGACTTCACTTGTGCAACGATTGATGAGAAGATGATAATTAATGACAGTAAATAGTTGAGAAAATGTGATATAGAACCAGTGGAAGGCCTATTCTACAACCAGAATGGCGTCAATTAATGCTGTTCCAGGAAACCTGAAAGTAACAACTATTAACAACATTGTAATGCACTTACATTCATGGAGTTCAGAGCTGATACATGACAACTAAAATAGAAACTCATCAATAATTTAAGCATTTTCTATATATGGATTACTGCATGTCATCTACGAGTTCTCATTCTTAGATCTACCTTTAAGTGATAAATAAAATCAGACAGCTAGCCATTTTAGTGCTATGATCATATATTAGAGTTCATTCAGATGCAGGAGTAATGCTACAGATAAAAACAGTTGACTGGTCCCTAAATATTCAGTTCATTAAAGAAATTTCCTTTATCCATATCATAAAACAAGAATAAGCTATCAAAGAAGTCCAGAATTCAGACACCAGCCAGTCGTTATATTCCCATTAAAGCCATAAGCCATACTCTTATCCACATAGATACACTCGAGCACCCATATAAAACAGATCAAAATTTCCCCTTATTATAGTATTGATGGCATGGGATTGTACACTACCCCTAATCTTTTGTAATCATAGTCTGAATTTAAAAATTTTTTACTTCCTACCCAAAAACCAAAAAAACAAAAAAAAAAAATGAAGTCAAGAAGTTTTCTTGCTGTTCATTTATAAGAAATTACTGAGAAACATCTCATCAAACTTGTTAGGCAACAAATCATGCATTAAAATTTCAAGAAACTACTAAATGGTATATACCAAAAACGTCTATAAGGTGTAAAATTTCCAAAAAATTTACAAGAAACAAAGAATAACTTATAAAACTAGTCGCAAATTGAAATGCAACAAAGAAATTGATAGCTCACAACCTAAATGGGATTTGCATAGAACAAAATAGCAGTCTGCTTCTGGTGAGAAGAAATATGAGCTTATTGTGTAGTTTTGGACAGTGTAGATTTTTGTAACAAATTTTTGTTTTTAAGTTTATTGGGTTCAGAAAGATGAGTTTTTAGGCTTTTCGGTGAGTGCAAGATGGGAGTTATGAAATGGTCGTTGGAATCAGTTGGGAGATCCAACGGTGATTTTGAAGGTTTCTCTTCATCCGACGGACGAGAGAGGACTTTGGGACTGCCTTTTGAAACGCTTGCCCGGGAAACTCGGTGGTCAAGCAACTGTAACGGTAATTGAGGTTCACACTTGGCTCTTAAAATATGCCTTTCTTTGACAATTAATAAACCTCATTTTCTGATTTTTTTTTTCACATTGAAATTAATTAATATTGCAGATTTGAATTAGCAAATCCAACCTATCACAAGAAATTTAGTATTAATGAACTTTTTGTACCTTAGAGTTCACTCAACATGGGTTGTACTAATTATTAATCTTTATTAAACCTATGAATATCTTTACTAGATAAATAAGTTAAAGAAGTTTAGTAGATGAATAAGTTTGAAAGTACATTGTCTAATTTGGCTTGTGTGGAATAGTATATACCAATTTTTTTATTACTGTAATACATGTTGAAGTTTTTTCCAATACCATAATACTAAAAATAGATACTCTTCTGTAGTTTTTTATTATTGTAATACACATTGAATTATTTTCCCATTAGCATTATTCCAAAAATGGTTCTATTCAACATGTGATGTCTTAAATTTCTCTAAATCTGATAACATAATCGAATCTTAATTTTTGTTCGATCTCATTCAAACTCAACTTTGAATCGATTCCGAACTATTCTTTAAGTGTTCGATTTATATAAGAGTCAAATCTTATATATATATATATATATATATATATATATATACACACACACAGAGAGAGACACACACACCAATCTTGAAATACATGCTATAAATCCTGCTTCACATGCATTACGTGTTCTTCAATCGCCACCATGAAAACCACGCCTCTTTTTCCCTCAACCAAAGCCGTAAATTATTTTTCATCATTCACGCCTCCCATGCGCTATCTTTGAGCCGCGAAACACATAAACACGTCACTTTTCAAACAAACGAAAGCCTACCCTTGAGATCTTGCAGACATATCGTCGAACATTTGAGATCTTGTAGACATGTCGTCGAACATTTGAACTGCAGTATAGAGCTGCCACAGCATCAAGCAATATATGATAATCCCCTGAGCTCCGACTCCAGTGTGGACTTCATCAACTCTCTACAATCACAGCTCTGCCCTCTCCAGTCAAACTAATACTAATTAACTTTTCTTTTTTCTGTTCATTTTTCCGATTTTTCATGACTATAATGGCTTTCTACAATATGTAAAAGCTCATGAACTAGAGCCAGAAAATGCGAAATTATCATCGCAGCTGACCAATTGCCATTGTCAAAAGGTTTTGCTTTACTTGAACAACCGCTCTTACATTTGCCTTTTTTACGTGAATGTAAGAAATGGGAGTCCTTTTTTTTTTTTTTTTAAGGAAATTGGAGAGGGAAGAAAATGCTAATGCTAGGCTGTAGGTGAGGAACTATAGGAAAATTCAACGGCCAACAAAGAACTTGAGGACTTTGTATTTGTAGTTGAGGTATAGCAACTTTTCTTTGTTCTGTTTTTAATGATTATTCATTCTCAATTAACGGTAATGTGAAAATTATTGCTGTGAATTTCATTATGGATGACTAATGTGAAAATTAAAATTGAGTTTTGTTCATTGTACCATTGTGGAAATTATACACCGAAAAATCAATTTGTTGTCCTAGTTACCTCCTTTCTATTTAAACAAGTGATCAGGAGTCATTAGTTGGAATCTTTGTGGTTTCCATGATTAATTTACACAATTTAACTTCTACCTGGGATATTTTATGTTTACTTCAATAAAATATGATGTGTTGGCCTCTTTTACATGTTTTGCAATGTGATCTTGAGTAGTACAGTTTCTACACTTTAATCTTAGTACTATCATTTGTACACAATATTTGATGGTTTCGGCATTTGAATGCATTTTTGAGATAAGTGGTGTGCATCAATTCTTTGAGAGATATGTTGCTTTAAAGATAATATACTTTGGTCAGAGGTATGACTTCCAGCATTTCATATAATTCGAAGCGGATGGCATTTTTGTCTATTAAATGAAAATACAAACAATTGGATTTATGCTTTCAAGAGATCTTGTTCTCAAAGATATTGTTTCCATGTATCTCACAATTTATTTGAGTTCAGATTAGGAAATCTGTGGTCTAAACTTGTGTCCTGTGGTTTCAAGATTTAATTTCAAACGCCATAAACCTGCTGCTCAGTTGTTGGGTTTGGCTACCATGATACCAGTCATTCACATGTGTTCCTTTTGTCAAATTTTTTTGTGGTGTACCTTAATCTAAAAGTTTTCTTACCTACTGAACTGGAGAGAATACAATCTTAACATATACGTATATAAACAGCTTTTTCTTTAACAGCTATTTGACATGCTTCTTCTATGGCTTATGGTTTTGCTTCAGAGGCACACATGGATCCAGCTGTAGTGGTATGTTCATTTGTTTTTATTGTTATTCTCTTCATATTTCAACAGAAATTGATGAAACATGTTCTTTAATTGATGTTGTTGCACTTTATGTATGATCAACTCAATCTTTCTTTTCTCCTCGTCTTCTCTTTCATTGGTTTTTTCTTTCCTTTATTGCCATCTTTGTCATCCTTAAACATTGGGAAGGTTGGGGAGGCTGGAGATGTTGTTTGTTTTTACGTGATTGATTTTGGAAGAGAATTAATTGCATCTATTCTGTGGTTATGATTAGCCTTTTTGGCTTTTTTTTTTTTTTTTTTTTTTTTTTTTTTTTTTGGGATAAGCTAAACCAGCTATGTGTTGATTATTGAGGCGGACTATACCTCTAAGCAGGATGGTCTAGATTTGAAACCTCTAATTAAAATTCTAATGTTAGTGTTATGTTTTACATGATAGATAGGTTTATAAGTAACTATAAGTTGATACGTGATCTAGCTTTGAGTTTAATAATAGAATCTCTAACACAAAATCCATTGCTAGGCATGTTTCTTCTTCTGTCATAGACAAGTTCTTAACTAATTTTCTGCTTACCTGGCCTCTTAATGCACTGGTTGGGTTGAGTTCATTACCGTGGCACTACAATCACAACCTTAAGCTGAAATCTTGAAAGACCTACTTGTATATTAGGGGAACTTTGTTTACCATTTGTACTAAATAATTAAAACATAATGGGTGTTGCCTTCCTTTATCCAAGTTTTGCCCTTCATAATGTGTGTAATGCACTCTACAATCTTGGGTTCCACTTGTGGAAAGAAGGCATGAATTATTGCATATCCACAATGATTGTGGTTGGATATTCCGAATTTAGTTCTTCTCAAATATCTTTAAGATAGCATTTATTTAAGATTAAAACAGCTTAGAAATTTAAATTTAACAGCAAGGCTTTTGTGCTGTTTGAGGCCAGTTACATCCAGTGTTTGAAATTGAATTTGGATTTATCAATGTCAAAGTAGAAAAAGCTGTTTGCTTTGTGCTGCATCCTCTGTTTTTCCTTTTCTTTTTTCAGTTTCTTTTGTGATATTTTCTACTTGTTTACAACTTTTGAAAAGATTGTACATTAGAGAAAGACTTGTGATTATGGTTGATATGTGGTATTTACTTTTTAAGTTTCGTATTTCTACTCTCTGCAATAGTTAGAGCTCTTAAGAAGATGAACCTCATTTATAAAGTAGACAAGAAGGACCTGCAGTACTTGATGTGGTAGAATGGACAAAGGAGTTTCTTCTGTTAGGCAAGTATGTTTTTTGCCTTTCTATTCCTCAATCTTGTAATTCATCTCACTTGAGCTACCTATGATTGCAGACTATATATTTCGTTTAAAATTTTATTTTATTTTTTAATATTTTTGGTATTGGTCCTTTTTTGCTCAGTTTTAAATTTTTCTTTGTGCTTGATGGATAGGCACCAAACAGGGTTTCAATGAGCACTTGAACAACAAATGCCTTATATTCAAGCTGCAATACTTCATGAAGCTTTACAAAGCTGTTCTTGTATTGAAACTGGTTTGATTATGGATCCTTCTTAGTCATCCCTCTTACCTCATCTTCCCTAACACCACCTCCAAACTGTGCGCCTTGGCCATATTTCGGTTTCAGATGACAGTCTTCTGAATAATCTTCGATTGAATAGGTGGACACCTGTCTTTGTCTCAATCTTGTTAAGGCCCCACTTACGTAAGTTCTGTTATCATCCAAACTTTACTATAGTCTGCCACTTTAAGATTATTCTTTTTAATCGATAAACAATGTTGCTTGAATTGACTTGCTCTCCTCCTTCATAAGCATTTCTTGGTTCATCAGTGGAAAGAGCAAAACGAATCAAAACCAGCCAAGGTTTATCCAAACACATTTTAATATTCATGGAAGGAATATTTAAAAATTCAAACCCCCCCGCTGTGCGGGGGCGCAGGGCCGGGGGTCTTTAGTATGACATTGTACTCTCCTTGTAGTGCAAATGAACTAGAGAAAAAGGTGTGTTTATGTACTTCATTGTGTGTGTCTACATATCTGACAATTAAGCATAGACATATTTGTCATTCTGTCGTAGTTTATTTGGAGGGATGTCCATCAGGTAAATTCCTTAACTGAAGAATTGAGCAGTCTCTATATTCATATTGGGGTTGGCGTGGGTATTGTGCAGTGGGGAAGAGTATGGACCAGTGAGTCGACCAGCCATCTGTCCTTCCCCTCTCCTGAATCCCTCTAGCCATAAAGAACAGCAAAAAAGGTGAAAAGACTTGGAAAAGATTTTCAAGATATATATGCATAAATGTGATAGAGCTGAAAATGTGTCAATTTAAACACCAGTAAGCTCAACTAGACGCTTTTATTTTCCCCTGTACGCCACCTTCAAGATGACAGCTTAGTTAATGTTCATGTGCCCACTCTTTTAGTGATATGATGTATCTTTACATAGGCATCATGTGATTTAGTTGCATATGCTTTGTGCTTGAAGATTGTGGGGTGTTGCTTCCAACTAAAAGCCTTTTCAGCTTCCTATGAAGATCAGCGTGTTAAACTTAGCACTGCAGGTAAAACATATAAACTGGAATTTTGACAGTGGAAAAACATGTTCTCTCTCTTTCTCAACCTATAACCTTGATAAGCTGCAAATATAGAAGTTTCAAGTGTCATGTTTCCTTCTGCTATTTTTGGTAATCCTGTCGTCGTAACATGAACTTTTGAACTAATCTTCTTAATGTGTATTTCTGTGCCCCTAGTGTGAATTGTATGTGGTTTGAGTCAAACTCGAGGTAAGCTAGCAAGTTGCATAAAATTCTTTAGTAATGCGTCATCTTGGTGAATAGCATGGGAATTTTGACCCTCGTGCAGCTTCATGTATACACTGAAGAACAAGAAACATCTACTACTTTGTCTTAAAGCTTATTTTGCATTGCAGTGCTTTTAATTGCTTGTAGTTTAAGAATGCTTTTTAAACCTGTACAGTTATTTCTTGATTAGCACTTCTCATTTTAGTTATTCCTCTGAAAATGATTATTTGATTTTTAACGTTCTTTTAGTTCAGTACAAACGGAAATACAGATGGACTAATGTTTCCTTTCTTTGGCAATTATTTTGATCAATGTGCACTTCAAGCTCTTCCTAACAGCTTTGAGACAACCTATGACATGATGAGCTGCGATAAACGGCGCCACGAATCTCCATTCAGCGCAATGTACCAGTTTCTTCTGGACACAAATGCAACAAGAACAAAACACCGAGGCAAAAGAAATGGCTACTGTTCATTTGCGATCATTCTCATTGTCTACCTTTGCCATCGGTATTATCATTATCGTTTTGCTATTGACAATGCTCACCATTACTTGAAAGAGCTTAATGGCTCAGTCAATAATTGACCAAAAAAAAAAAAAAATTCATCGTTTGTTGAGGTAAGTTTTTAAGAAAATACTCGCTCCGAAACAAGATTTGTATTAACGAAAATGCATAAATTATTGGAAAATAAATGATTGATAAGATAGTCTACACCTGCTTGCGTTTGCCCAACAGCTTCTAGAGTCTCCCTGCGCATTAAAAGTAAAGATCGTCCCACCTGTTGTCGTCAAGCTTGTCACTTCCCTCTGAGAAGAAAAGAAAATAATCCCCTCCTATGTAAGAAAATGACCAAGAGAGACCCTCTGAGTTTCGGTGAATAGACAAAAAGCACCAAATAATATGGGATAATTTCACATTCCTCCCTTGAGGTTTATTATAATTACACTCACCTCTCATCAGATTTTAAAAATTACACTTACATTGTCTGTGTTTATATTTTTCATAACAAAACAAGTTTATTTTGATAATGTAATTCAAAAATACCAATTAAATACCTAAAATATCTTGAATTACTTTTAAATTGGTCATCTTTTCTTATTAATATATTTATTTGTAAAATTTTAATAGATAAAGTAAATTTTATTTTACATTAGTCAGATAATTGAGTTTTGAAAAAGTAATATTTGGTGGAGATTGAAAATTTAAGGTAAGATATAAAAATTATTGATATTTTTGTTACTAATTAATTAATTTTTAAGATTTATTTATCTTTTTTTAAAGCAATTAAGGATATTTTAAGGCATTTAATTGGTGTTTTGGGATACGTCATCAAGACGAATTTGTTTTGTTATAGAAAATATAAATACAAGAGATGTAAGTGTTATTTTTAAAACTTGAAGGGAAGTGAATGTAATTATAATAAACTTTAGGATAGACATGTGAAATTATCCCAAATAATATCGGCCTTGTAGGTCTAATGGCAACAGGACAAAAGCACATTATCTTGATTGCTTTGTTCATCTTTGCATGTGTATCTCCCCTAGCACTGACGGCCTTCGAGTTAACCCCATAACAGCTACATATCATTACCTAAATGTAGAGGCCGTATGTCCCAAAACAACTCACAATCAGTCCCATGAATGGCGGGGGTGATGATATGATGATGACATGCAATAGGATTCGCACGTTCACTATAACAAAGCCGTTTAAAGTAATGGTGGATATACACTATTTTCAATTGAAATGATTTTTGTTTTGACCATTTACACATGGTTGTCCATGTAGAATGTAACTTAATTGTGATTTAGCTAATAATTACTTCATTTAAAAATTTCATATGGCAATCTAAACAAACCGTGCCACAACGATGATCATCACTGGGTGGCAAGAATGATCTTGCAAGTGTTAATAGGGAAATCTTTTTGTGCTACTTGAATTTGGTTCTTTGTGACATCTATATATATGTACATATTCATACCCTATGGAAGAAACAACTTCAAACTTAATTGTGACTCATGCAACTATTTATGGTAACAAATAAAAGATTCATTTTTTTTTAAAGAATCAAGGTAATTCAAAAAAAAAAGTGCTTTCACTTTAGAATTTTGATTCACAGCAACAACATTAGTGTTTCTCCATAGGTACTTGTATTGTGAGAGGTTAAGGAACTACTAAATTTGTTTCAATTCAGCAGATTACACTAAAATATCAATGCTTCAACATCTTTCTTGCAAGAAATGAGAGAATAAGTATTAAAAATATCTCTGTCAGCCCTCTTTTTAACTTAAAAATTTTAAAATATATTAAGGATTTCTATCCATGCCTTAGGAAAACTTTAATTAAAAAAAAAAGTTCTTGCTAATTATTTTCTCATCAAAAAAATTTATTTATCTCTATACGTAATAAATGAGTCAAGTTTAATTGAACCGAGTTCAAATCAAATTTATTAGATTAAAATTTAAAATTGTCACACACCTAATATAAATTTCTAATTAATAAGGGACTAATCACATGTCATATCATATATCATAGTAAGTAGTAATAATTGACAGATATATATAAGAGAGAAATAGAGAGGTGGAATTGGTAGTTATGAGTTTGAAAAAATGGAGGCGGCAATGGGTTTGATGAGAAGAATTCCGCCCAAGCACACCGAAGCGGCGCTGTCTGCACTGCTAAGCCTCTTGCCTCACCATTCCTCCGATCTCCTTTCTCAAGTCGATCAACCTCTCCAGGTTATTACTTTCTCTTGCATTTTCTCTGTTCATTCATTCATTATTTATTTTTCTCTTATTTGTGAAGATTTGCTCAGAAAATGGATATTTATTTTGTTCAATTTGGTATTTATATCAATTATTAGATAGGATTTTCATTTTTTTTACAGCTAATAATGGCTCTTTAATTAGGTCTAATGGCGGTTATATTGAATTGAAACGATTCCCTCAGAGCTCTTCAATTTGCTAGGGTTTTGAATTTTGTCTCATTCTCTGCTAGTCTTTTTTAATTTTTTGACTGAAAAATGCAGGATTTCTTGTGTGCTATAGAAAAAGATTGTTGTTGCTTTTGTTTCATTGTTATTTGTTTGCGGTATTTCAGGTGGTTTCTTGAATGGAACTGGTTTTTCTTTTTTCTTTTTTCCATTTTGGTTGAATTGAAGCATTTCGTGCGTAGTTGAATTGAGAAGTTATGTAACTGGAATAAGGCTCCTTTTGAGCAAATGTTTGTCACAAAAGTATTCAACATTTGGCTGTCGGGTTTAGGAACATTTGTTCGTGCCTGATGGACACTTAAGGGGCGTTAGCATCCGACGATATTGTGAAAATGGTAAACCGATTGCCTGAAAGAAAAACGAAAAAGATGAAGATTGTTTAAGCAATAGTAGTGGGGAAGTGTTAACAATATTGACCAGGTGAATAAGCCTACTTTTCCCCCAATCCTAATAAAGGAAAAGAAGAAAAAAGAAAAAAAGATTGAAAAAGTAATAGAGGTAGCATTATTTTCCCCAATCTTTCAGCAGTGGGAGCATTTTGCATTATTAGCTTAGAACGACTTCACCCAATTACCTAACTGGCTCCTTTAAGATTTGGATTATCATCTCTTTTTGAGGGGTGACAATTGATTGTCTTGGATGTTTTGGATTTCATTGATGTTGGTTATTGCATAATAAAGCTACTTGCAGTATGCTACTCTTTTTACTGATATCATTTTGCAAGCTCTTTCTAAGGTATAAGCTTCTGTTCTCATGCAGGTATTTGGTGCATCTCTACTTTGGGTTTTATATTCATGTCGAACAAATGATAATCATTTACTCGGAAAGACAGGTTTTATGTGATGTAGACTGTGGGAAAGAGTTCATATTGTGTGAATACAACAGAGATGCTGACTCTTACAGGTAAAACTCCACCTTTTTCTTATCTTGGGTAGTTGTTATAGATTGGATATTCTTTACTTAGCATTAAAAGTTATAGTTGTCATCATTTGATCTGAATGACCTGTTCAAGGTATCTGGTTATCTGGTTGCTTTTGAAATTTATTATCTCATTTCATTAATAATATCCTGAGCCACACAATGATTGTTTTTCCTGTGATTAGATATCTACTTTCTTAGACTGCCAGTTCTAGAGCTTTGTATGTACGTGGTAATACATCTGTATAATCCCCATCAGTCCGTGTGTTATGTGTTTATATAGGTATGTTATTTGAATGCTGTAAGGCTTTAGGAGATGCATAAAATACTTATTTGCTTGATGGGTTCATAATGTTGGTTTTTAGCTTTAACAGGAAGCTTGAATTCTGAAACACTGTTGAATAAGTTCCTGTTTTCACTTGTAGATCACCCTGGTCAAACAAATATCATCCACCATTAGAAGATGGACCTCATCCATCTCCAGAATTGAGAAAACTTGAGATGGAAGCAAATGATGTCTTTGCTATCTATCGTGACCAGTAAGGACCTTTACTTACCCCGTTTATCGTTGCTTCTACAGTTGCACAATTAAAGAACTGTTTTGTTTAAAGATACATATGCTCCCCATGACTTCTACATTTCAGAAAACCTGAGCATTTGTTTTATTAGAAGTAGTTTTATGCAAGATTCTTTCTCATTCACTTTAATTCAACGAATGCGAAGCGTTAAGTTTAGTTTTCATATTCATGTTCTGTTTATTTGTAGAGCTTGTTCCATCTGTATTGATAAAAAAGTTTTAGGTATTATGAAGGAGGTATTTCATCAGTGTATATTTGGGAAGATGAAAATGAAGGGCTTGTAGCCTGTTTCTTAATAAAGAAAGGTAATTCTTTTTGCCACTTGGTAGTGAAAACAGAAATGCTCTTTATCTGAGCTAATTTCATTAAATTCTTGAAGATGGCTCAAAGACTGCACATGGTAGAAGAGGTTACCTGCAGGAAGGAGCTTGGGATGCCATACATGTTATTGAGGTAGTTTTTCCACACAACCCTTAACTGTGATTAGCTTAAAATAAAGGGGAGCAAGCCTCCATTTTTTCATGGAGATCCTCTTTTTTTGATTCGTCTATTATGGCTCTTGTAATTTTCTTATGTATGAATTAGGTAGGTCCAGAGGAAGAAGGAAAAGCTCATTACTGTTTGACAAGTACAGTTATGTTGTCATTGACCACAAATGATGAGTCATCAGGCACCTTTAATTTGTCTGGATCAATTAGAAGGCAGGTAATTATTCTGATTGTCGGGCTGGATTTGCTTGTGTTTAGAGTTGACTGGGAGATCTTTTCTCTTAATCTTAATGCCTCCATTCAGTTGCATATATATGACAACTGGATTTTCCTGTCTTACAAAATGGTACTTTAAGCTTTGAGTTTCATGTTACTATTTTGCGGGTTTTCGGTTGGTTATCAGTTGTTTAGAATCTTCTTGCTAAATTAAATCTTCAGGCTTTTATATATGGCTCAATATATCTGGTTTGCTACCTCACTCTTCACTCTCTTTCTTCTCTCCCTCTCTCTCTCTCTTTCTCTCTCTCTGTGACACACACACAGACACACAGACATACACACATGCGCAGAGAAGAGGAAGGACTTCTATGCAAGTTTCTTGTATCATGATCTTGATAGTCTCTTGTTTTTCAACAGATGAATATGGACCTCTCAGTCACAGAGGGTCATTTATGCAACATGGGAAGAATGATAGAAGAAATGGAGGGTAAACTTCGAAACTCACTGGATCAGGTATATTGATTCTATTTCCAAAGATAACCAATATTTGTGATGTTCTTGGTATTCATGAACTACAAGATGCTTGTTAATACTTCAGTTTCTGTTGTGATGTAGTTGTTTATAACCATCTGCTCTGTTGATCAACTTACGCCAATGACGCCAATGAAATTGTAAAATCTTCAATTTTCTGCAGGTTTATTTTGGGAAAACAAAAGAAATGGTTTGTACCCTACGGCCTCCAGCTGAACTGGTTCAAATGAGACTGCCTGGTAGCTGAGATTCGTCTTTTGTCTCTCTAGCACATAGTTTGGTTTCCATCTGTATCACTAGTTTAACACTACCTTGAAATCTTACCTTTGTAATCTTGTAAATTTCCGCAAATTCCAGTAACCGTTTGTGTTATATTTTCCTATCTGAGAATTCTAGGATATTGTTGCATATTAATTGTGGTGTAAATCTGCGATTGCTTGAGCAAGAAAAGTTTATTCATAAAATACGTTAGATTTTTCTGATGCGTTATAGTATGTATTCTGGGATTGCAATTTTGAAGTTGAAAATAGGATGTTTAAAGAAGCAAAAAAGAACAAGAAGTCCATACGCTATTACTCAATCAAATAGATACAGAAGTTTCAAGATCTAGAATAAAAACTAAAATTGGATCTATTAGTTTTTTTTGTACTAGGCGTCTCAAAGTTGTCCTGCACAGCACCAACCAGTGTAAGTTTACAACTACACTTTTTCATCGCATGGCCTATGCTGAAAAGCTCCTACGCAAATGCAATTCATTTCCACACATCAAACAACTTCAAGCCCACCTCATTACCACTGGACTTTTCCAATCTTACCTCTGTCGCTCAAAACTCCTCGACTTTTGCGCCACCTCCTCCGCCGGAAGCCTCTCTTACGCTACCTTTATCTTCAACCACATCCCCCACCCTGCCACCAATGATTGGAACGCCATTATCCGTGGCCTTGCCCAAAGCCACCAGCCCGTTAATGCAGTCACTTGCTACGTCTCCATGCGGCGTGCCCGTTGCCAACCTGATGCCCTCACTTGTTCCTTCACCCTCAAGGCCTGCGCCCGCACTTTGGCCCGCATCGAAACCATTCAAATCCATGCTGAGATTGTCAAGCTTGGGGTTGATGCTGATGTTTTACTGCAGACTACTCTGCTTGATGCTTATGCAAAATGTGGGGATCTGAATTCTGGATCTGTTATGTTCGACGAAATGACTCAAAGAGATATTGCGAGTTGGAATGCTATGATTGCTGGGATGGCTCAAGGGAATCGGCCCAATGATGCTTTAAAGCTTTTTAAGAGAATGAGAGAGGATGGGATATACCCAAATGAGGTTACTGTCTTAGGTGCGCTATCGGCATGTTCACAGCTTGGTGCTTTCAAGGAGGGAGAAAAGGTTTATGATTATATTAGAGATCAAAAGCTTGACGACAATGTAAATGTTTGCAATGCGGTGATTGACATGTTTGCGAAATGTGGATTTGTTCAAAAGGCGTTTGAAGTGTTTCGTGGCATGAAATGTAGGAAGACACTCGTTACATGGAATACAATGGTTATGGCATATGCTATGCACGGGGATGGAGTTAAGGCATTAGAGCTGTTCAAGCTAATAGAACAAGATGGTTGGTGGCCAGATAGTGTTAGTTATTTGGCAGCATTGTGTGCGTGTAACCATGCAGGGATGGTGGATGAAGGATTGAGTTTGTTTGAGTCGATGGAGGAAAGTGGGGTGGATAAAAATGTGAAGCATTATGGTAGCATTGTTGACCTGTTAGGAAGAGCAGGCCGGCTGGAGCAGGCATACAAGATTATAGAATCAATGCCTACATATCCTGATGTTGTGCTTTGGCAAACTCTGTTAGGGGCTTCTAAAACTTATGGGAATGTAGAAATGGCAGAGAAGGCTTCTAGGAAGCTTGTAGAGATGGGATCACATAGTTGTGGAGATTTTGTGCTGTTGTCGAATCTTTATGCTGCTCATGAAAGGTGGAATGATGTCGGGAGGGTGAGGGAAGCCATGAAAAATAGGGCTGTCAAAAAGATACCGGGATTCAGTTATACCGAAGTTGGTGGGGTGATCTATAAATTTATTAATGGTGATCAGAGCCACCCAAATTGGAAGGATATTTATCAGAAGCTTGATGAGATTAGGTTTAGGATTATAGAATGTGGATATGTGCCAGAGACCAATTATGTGTTGCATGATATAGGGCAGGAGGACAAGGAGAATGTCTTGTGTTATCACAGTGAGAAGTTGGCTGTGGCATTTGCTTTAATAAACACTAGTGATGAGGTGCCTATTAGTGTAAATAAGAATCTTAGAATATGTGGTGACTGTCATATAGTGATTAAACTTATTTCAAAGATTTACAAGCGGGAAATTATTGTGCGCGACAGAACTCGCTTTCACAAATTCAAGAATGGCACTTGTTCTTGTAGAGATTATTGGTGAAGATGCATGGTACATTACGTGAAAAGAAGCTTGTGAATTCTCTTGTCTGCATTCTTAATTTATTTTATCTTACCTCTCCCTCCAGAAAAGGAAAATGTAAAAATTGCGTTAGATAGCTCTGTTTCTGGGGGATTAAATAAGGCTTTTTTCCTACACCTTGCGAAACAGCTGATAAGCTCATATCTATGCCTGCACACATATTCTATATCGGCAGTATTTTTCTTCCATGTGTTGCGAATGATACAGTTTTACATATTAGGTCAAACTGTTATAATGAATCCAGGTTGTTGGGCTTCGGATAGTTCATCAAACATGTTAGTGGTATTACCCTTTTCATGCATAAAGGGGTACCTATTGGGAGTAGGCTTTTCCACCTGTACCTGGGATTGACTATGGAAATGCTTGTCTTCCATCATACCCCCTTTAAAGGCCACTATGTTCAGTAAATGAAATACCCACCCGATTCCTATTACCTTATTCCCTATTCCATGCTTTGAAATAAATACAGATTGCAGTATAGGATTTGCCACCAGCCAGAATAAGTGCAAGTTCTCATAAGAAGTTTATAATATTTTCAGTCAATATAATATATATATATATATATATATATATATATATATATATATAGTGATCACACAATAATTTGAAAAGGATTGCGGCATTATTTTCATATACGCTTGTTTTGCTCGCACTCTTTGTTCACGATACAGGTACAGCTACTATATTGTGTACCTAGCAGTTTTTCGTGTCTTCAGTCCTCAGACTCTTCACTGGAGTAAGGAACAAGAATCTACTTGAATGTGCGATTTAAAGAATGGTGCTCATTTCTTTGTCTTTTGCCGTCTTTTCTATTTCCAATCCAAGTTCTCAATGTTAAGTTAGAAGCACCTGTAAAACCCGGAGAACTCGTAAGAGAGGTTATATAGAACCTGCAGTCCATGACCAACTGCTAACAAGCTTTTCACCATTCTATAATCCGCTGCTCTTTTTATACTCTGGCTTTAGAATGGCATGGAAAGGTGTCAAATCAAACTGAGTACATTTTTTAGTACCTCAATCCAGCTCAAGACAAACTAAAACCAAATAGATATTAATTGGAGAGAAAATTTGTGTTCTTCATTGCTAGGCCACTAGTCAAGCAAGAGGAAACTCATAGACCTGGACCATACGAATTCCTTAATACAGCCTTCGACAAGTGCCAGGCGAGAAAAGAATCAAATTTTTTGACAGAAAAATGCCTGCAAAATTCCATACCCTAAAAATAAATGTACCCTAATTTAAGGGCGAGGTACTTGGATCTTCCTTAATTTTACTAAATGTGCAATTAGATGACTTAATCGTACAAGAGTACCTCAAAAGTCATACGCTACTGCCTGTTGTTCCCATGAAATATAATTGTGAGCAAATATGGTAAATTCTTGCTGGTCTGATTCACAATAGAAGACATACAAAGTAAAAGATGGGTAACAATTGGAAATACCACAACTGATCAGCAACATTAATACAAGTCTACTACATATTAAAAAGGTTAATCCATTAAATCCCAATTATCATATTACTCGCAAAAACTAAAAATTGGTGGCCCATCCCATGATGTGTTCATACAACTAATCTAGGTTCGAAATAAAAAAGAGCTGAAAAATGCTAGGATCCTATCAACCTTCTTGTTCCTCTTGGTCCTTTTAAAGCGCCTTTGTTTCTCATTCTTTGCTAGCAGGTGCTGTGTGTGGTTCGCCAGTAGTAGCTGCTGCTTCTTCCTTAATCTCATCTTCAGTGTCACTGTCATCATCTCCTGCAAGTCCAGAATACCAATCACAATTGTCATCAAGAAAGCTGGTCAAAGTTTACTTTCACAAGGTTCAACAAAAGAAGACGACTTGCCTTCATCCTTGTCAGCAATATCAGCATCAAAATCTCCACCACCGCCCATGTTCAAATTCTGAAAATACGGAAGCAGGTTAATATCCAATTAACAATAAATAGATTAATAGCGAGATATTCTAGTTTGCAACCTACCGAGAGGTCGAAGTCACCAAAATCCATGTCAGATCCAACTGAAAATAAAAAGCCAAACATGAATACAAATTGTAATGCCTTTAAGAACAACAAAATGAGAAGCCAGACATTTAGGATTTACTTTTACCCTTCCCGTCTTGCTCATCTTCATCCACCCATTTGTCCCAATCCACTTTTAGAAAGACAGGAGGCCTTCCACTTTCTTTTAAAAGCCTACTCCACCATTTACTCTCAGCCTTCTCTACAAGATAAGAAACGTTCCTGGAGGTAGTACTAATTTTACTCTCCTGAAAGATATTAGTTCTCAAACATTATCATTCTTCATTAATGTGTATATGCACAAGAGAATGAGTGAGATATTGCAACATGCAAACACCTACATTTACATCGACCTTGTCAAAAAGGTCAAACTCAACTTCATAGGGTGTGTTATCTGCTCCAGTAGTGGCAGAAAAGGAAAACTTTCCTTCTGGCTCTAGCTTATGCTTCACATTCTTAGCATCCGGTAACTCAACAGTTATAAACAGCTTGTCAGACCTCTGAGCCCACTTTACAACAGGATGTCGGCTGAAGACAGATATAGGTTAATTTTAAGCAGCAAAGGAACAAGAGCTCCAATCAGACAAATTAATCAGTCAGAGACCAAACAGAATAACAGATTCAGATCTCAGAAAACTAATTGTTCAAGTCACAAATTCTAGTTCTACTAAACTCTTAATAATGTACTGTACATCAAGAACATTTGCTCAAATTAAATTATACAACGGAGGGAAAAGGGAAAGTGTGTAAAGTGAGTCACTCTTATTTTGCTTCATTTTATAATAACTCCTATTGCAAAATGACAGGCTGTTCTCATTAAGGAGTTATTTACTGAGAAAAACATTATTTGTTAATCGAGCTGTTAAACAACAAAACAAAGGTAATATTTCCAAGTTCCTCAATGGCAAAAACATAAATAAAATTCTCTTCCTAGTTGGTTTAGCACATATGCCATTAGAGCTAATTATTTTTATCCAATAATCAACCTATTCATAATAATTTTATTAATTACCTAATTTCACCAATGTCACCCTTCATTTGTCAAATTCTAGATGGTAACCCTAAGACTAAATCCAATCGAAATTCAGCCCATTATCATGACAACCGCACGCTTTCTCAAAGGAAAAATCATCAATTATTTTAGATCTCTAACAATCCCAAAAACCCGTTCATTCTCTCTCTCCTATCAAGCCAAGTTCAGAACTCACATTGATGGACTAAATCTATGATATAATTCCTTTTCAAAATTCCTCAAATGCAGATTCACCAAGTTAAAACCCTAACCCTGTATTACATTTTTAAAAACAATAGCTAGAGATCCTCCAAAGCAAAAAATTTGAACGTAGAATCACAGCAGTATTAAACCCTAGGGTTTTGACTAAAATTTGAAAAAAAAAAAAAACTGACAAGCACAGAAAAATCACCAAAACAAGAAATAGAAATGCATTCCAGCAATTATATAAATGCAGGAAATTATTAAAAAGAATAAATATAACACAACAAAAAAAAGTACAACAAAAATTAAAGAGACAGTATGCACATGATATAACATAAAAGAAGAACAAGATAGCTGTTTTACCTCATTTTTGCTGTGTTTTCTATGGTGAGAAAATTTGTGGGCTTGTGTATTTTGGTAAGGTTTTGGTGAAGAGATGAGAGAATTTATAGAGGCAGAGCATTTGACAGCATTGAAGGATGGAAAGAGAAGATGGAAATCTCTAGATGCTTCCTTTCTACACACTTATTGCATATAATTATTTTCTTTCCAAATTAGGTCACACTATATATTATATATTAGATATTATATATTATGTGACCCAATTTGTACAGTTAATTTTAAAATTTTAAATTTTTGTTTATATATTTTTAAAAGAATTCTAGACGTGATAGTAGTTAGAAATCAACATGGACAAATTGAAGTTATTCCATAATTATAATTACTTTTTCTGTCTCTTGGTATTTATTTATGTTCTTACTTTTATCTTTTTGTTACCTTTTTTTTTTTTTTTTTTGTAATTCATTACCTGGGTTATCATGCTGTAATATGGATTTTAGTGCTAAAAAGCATGAAAAATAAAAAAATAAAAAAGTTTTGCTTTAAACTTTCTGATGACCAATATAGGTTATAGATGTAAAACTTACCTACTTCTAGATAATAAGGGAATTAAATTAGCTATTCCTTTTTATTTTTACGTTAAATTTTTTTTTTTCCAAACTTAAACTATTCCAGCTAGTGTAATAGGCACATGAATGTAATAGGCACATGAAGTGTTTGTATTTAGAAAATTAAATAGAGAAAAAGAAATAAAAATGAAGACAAAATTTAAAAAGGATGATGAAGAAGTTATGAGAAATTACCATTAGATAGTAAAAAAATAATAGCATTTGATTGAAGTATACTTATGAGAAAATTATAAAAACATCAGCCCAAAACCCAAGTCAGGCTTTATTAAAGTAGTAACTAATTTCAAAATTTAGCTATTAGCGACGCTTAAGCATCTTTTTGGCATTAACAAAGAATGCAATTAAATGCTGAACCACGGGATCAGATTTGTCTATATTAAGCAGATTACTGATATTAAAGATATGGGTTGTATATTTATTCCATGATTGTCAAATTTATACCTGTAACCTAACAGTCTCCAAGTTTTCTACAAACCACTCGTGAGCTTAGACGTTTAGGTTTGAGAATATGTTTTGGAGGAATCCAAATATGTTTTGCTTAACACATTCCAAGAAAGATGGGATTATGAGAAGTTAATTTCAGGTTTTGGCTTCCTATAAACTGTAGTATCAATTTTAAGGTTTTCAAAATATTTGAGTTTTTTTTTTATATTTATTATAGAAAGCATTTAACTTGTCATATAATGATGAAGCTGATCATGATCAAATGGCCAGTCCAATAGCTACTGTAAAACCTTAAAAACTTTGCTAGGCTGGTAGGGAATGAGTTTGAGTTTCCCTACTGCAATATTTCCCCCTTCCTCCAGTTTTTCTAATGATCTGGTCATTTCTTCTGATGTGCAGTTTTCCCAAAGAAGATTTTGCAAGCATGAAAACACAATAAATATGGGTTTAAATAATTTTCCAAATACTTGCCTCAGAATTGTCAACCTGCCAGAATATGAGCAAGCGATAGAACACTACACACAATAAACTTGCAACTTATAGGTAGGTTAGGGGACTTGATGTGTAAAAATCTATGCAGAAGGGGAGTAATCTGGGAAATGGGAACAGGAATAAACAATATCACTGCATATGAGCTCAAAGCATCAATTTAAGCTCGAATAAATTGCCTCAGAAATGATCCCAGGCAGCCTTGACAATATTGACATAACCTAAACTGAGAGACCTTTTTACCATGTCAAACTGAATAATACATGCTAACGGTCACAATGCTATCAGTCTTTGATCAGTCTGGCCTCGAAACCTCCTTCAGGTCGCTTGACAAGTCTGTATGGCACGTATGTCCCAAGAAGCTTGTCCCAGATGGGAAAGAATGGCTGAGAGTAGTTGAACTTTGTGCCTTGGAGTTGATGATGAATATCATGGTATGCAGTATTGTTTTGGAACAACAGATGGAAAATATTACCAGGAAGCCATAGTCCACAATGATCATCCACAGTTTTGACAACAGCGAAGCAGAAGAAGATCACAGCAGTTCTTGCAGTCATTCCAGAGATGAGGAAAGAAATAGCACCACCAAATGTGTCTAGTAAAAGACCTTCAAGTGGGTGATTGTACAGGGCCCCAATAGCGTAGGGGACAACCAACCTATGGTGTTGGGAATGGATATGCCTGTACAGAAACTTGTTCTGGTGCATGTAGCGGTGCACAAAATATTGCCATGTGTCCATAACCAGCATTGCAATGATTATTTGCACAATTTGGATAAATATGGAGGGCTGAACTATGACTCCAGATGAATTTGTATTTGAGGTCAACTGCAATATGGTAAAAGGGATTACTCCTTGAATATAAATGTATGAAAAAGTACAAGGTGATTCCATAAGCCAAACAACAGATCAAGAACTCAATTTTGAGATGAAATGTTCCACAGGTGTATCTTTTCTTTTTCTCCTCTCTAGAACAAAAAGAGAGGTGCTTATTTAATTTCATGTATACAGGTGAAAAGAAACTTACTCTTGACTTTCCATAGTTCTTTACACATCACTCTGATTTTGCAGTAGATATGATCATTATGTGTTCTGCTGTAGTTTCACAACAGACTTAACATCATCACTCTTCTAAGTCCATACAGTAGTATGAATACTAACACATGAATCAAAGAACTTCTAATGGGATAGGCCATATGAAAACTCTAGCATTTCATAATCATTCCATAAGATAATGAATGTCATTATCTGCACAACTCAACAAACTGGTATCTTCCTCTTTCTTTATGACCATGAAGGTGAAATAGAAATGAAAAATGAGTTGTCTAGAGGTAATCCACAAGAGTTATTAAACATATAGTTTCCAATATATCTAGGAGAAACATCTTTGGCTCAATGTTATAAGTTACGTCAGGTTCTGGCCTGAAAATAACTTTGTCAAGTCTTGCATTAGGAGTAATACACAAAAATATTGATTACGTAATATGACTATGAAGAGTCAGAAAAATACTGGAAGTGATATTAGAGGAAAAAGGTACTCATTATAATTTATTTTGTTTGAGAAGAAAGAGGAGAGAAAGTTCTACAATTGTTTTCCTATTAGTTCCCATTCTACCAAAAGCAAAGGATCAAGTCTTCTGCAGAATATAGCAAGAATTAAAATGAAGTGTTTCACCTAGTAATAACATTAGTTTGGAGGAAATAAATTTAAATTGGAGGAAATAAATTTAAATTAAGATAGAACAATGAAAGACAATAGTAAAAGTTTGTCATAACCAGAGTTCTAGGCTAGAAGATTGTCCGCATCAATTTGAATAAAAAACAGTTGTAATCAGCATTGAGAAGCTTATCCTAGAAATCTAGAACTCAAACCTGAACTTTGCTCTTTAAGATCATCATTATAGGAAATACAAACCCATTTTTCACATGCTTTGTCAGTTCCTTTACAAAGAAGTAACCACCTAAGTAAAGTTGCTTCTCTATTAGGCCTCTACCTTCAGTTGGATAAAAATCAAAATTCGTGGCACTTCTGATCATTTATTCTTGTTTATATATGGCTTATTATCTGCTTGTCATGGAATCTTCTTGTTTTCATTGTTGATTAATGCTGAAGGAAGAGGGAAATTACAAAGTTTGTTTACCAAGGGTGTGTGCTTGCCATACACTTTTGAACTCCATTTAGTAGTTTAACATAACTTGATTTTAAGACTTGATGCTATATGTAAAGTATTGTAGTGTTATCCATTAAAATTTAACCAACCATGACAACATATCTAAATATCTTTTCGAGGATGTTCAAAACTTCTACATCGTTCACCAAACTATCAGGTGTTTTTATCAAGCATTAATTTAAAACTAATTTAACATAAACAAATCAGTTTCAGGGGGCAACTGATTAGATAATTTTTCTTAACCATTCAAAACCAAATCTCCGATTTCTTTGGAGTATAGTTGTTATCTAAATGCTTAGATGTCCAAGCTTTTTGAGGAACACAAGGCAACAAACAAAGACAATTAATTTGATAAGCATGCATGAACGTGATTCTACCATCAAGGGATATATTACTTTATATTTTATGACCAACTCAAGTAATCTGTAACAGATGGATGGTTGCCAGTACAAAATGCAGCCTAACCATACATGCTAACTTGACAAACAACACAAGCTGTTAAACAAAGGACAGTATTTAACAAACTTGAACTGTGGAATATCTAATTAAAAGCTAATAAATGCAATGCATCCTGCACAATGGAGGACAGTCACCAAGGGAGGCTGTAAATAGTGACTCTGGACAAAAGTGATAAGAAGCAAATGCCGACCTCAGAATGACATTCTGTATTATGTAAGACTGTTTGAAGGGGAAGAAAATTGACTCAAGTTACTGACAAGAAGTGAACCAGAAGGGAAAAAAACAAATAAAAAGGCAAATTTGAGGGCAAGGAAAACTTTAGAAACATTTCGCGTTTTAGTTAATTTGACTTTCCTTTAGATGAGAAGGTCAAAAATTTAACGCTGACTACAGTAGCCAGAAGAACCAGAGCAAGACCTTAAGAAAAATCCATTCAACCATATTTCATCATGAAGGTCAAAAACCCAAACTAGTCAAACTACAAATTTTCTTTATTTTTAGACAAGTATTCACTCAACCACGATTTCTGACCTAAAGTACTCAGCATCATCTTATCGTTCATTAGGAGAATGACAAAATTAATACCAACATCCATCCCCTAAAGCACTATAAGACATCAGAGTGGTCCAATATTACATTATTAAAGCAGGAAAAGTAACTGCATTATATCTGTCTTCTCTCTACTCAGCTAATTATTCTTTTGAAGACCATTATAACGCCAAGAAACACAAAATATTGCAGTCCAACAATTAAGAAAAAATCAACAAAATACAAAGACAAATTAAAATAGAAAACCTGTTACCCGAAAAAGCAATTCAGCAACTGCAGCCTGAACAACCTGTTGCAGAAGAACACCTTTAATAACTGACCCCAAAGGTACTAAATTCTTCTCATCTTCCTCCTTTCTAGTATGCAGCCTATACTTGTCAAGAGGTGGAAGCAGCTGATAAAATCCAGCATATATCCAATACACCACTATCGGAGCAAATGTCCCCATTGATTCATCACTCACATACCCCTCCCAAAACATCATTCTCTAAACCTTAAAATTTGACAAAAAAAAACAAAACAAATTCCTTTTATCTTTCTTTTTTTTTTTAACTTTTCTTGGTTCAATCCAAATCCACAAAAAAATGGCGATTCTAAGCCCAAGATCTACATATACACACAATGTACATCATTCTTCTAAAAACCCTGAAAAATAACAGAAAGAAAAGACAAAAACAACCCAAATTAGGTAATGAAATGTGCAATTTTGCTGTAAAAATTCAAACTTTATGCAGTAAAAATTCAAAATTTGAAGTTTAGAGACTTACCTGTATGATGAATGAGCAGGTGGGGTGGCGAAAATTTCCGTCATACAGATCTGGGCTGCTGCATTTTTTTGTGGGGTGTGTGTTTGTCTGTGTGTTTTGGAGGAATTAATTGTAGCAGAGGCAATGTGGGTGACAGTTGTGAGATTCTTGGAAATTTTTACAAACTGAAGTGAGGAGACACGTTGGAGGAACAAAGCTAATGATGTTTCCTTTTCTTGTTTTTATTTTGTAGTCCTTTATTTTTTTTTTTTCCGTTTTGTTTTGGAGGTTGGAAGTTATGTTTTTTCAAATTTTCATGAATTTTTTGAGAATACTGAGGTAGTTTGTGAGGAATTTACGGTTAGATTAGTATTTTGTTTAGTTGCTTTTTAGCAAATTTGCAATTTTGTGAGCAATGTGACTCTTGTTTTGAATATATGGTGGAGAAGGAAGTGGGGTACTAGGCCGGTCTAAGCCAAAGACTTAGATAGTCAATTTTGCCTTTTCATTTGTCTCTTTCTAATTATCTACTTTTATGAGTGAAATCCAAAATTAATAATTCGACTATAACATTTGAAAAACTGTAGCAGTACTTAAAGGCAATGACATTGTTGTTCTAACTTGTACATAATATTTTGATCTAGAAGCAAGCATAATGCAAATATAAAAATTAGGATAAGTAATCATATTAGGCCATCTTCTTTGTACACATGTATTACTTATTGACAAAAAAAGGGTTTCACTTATTGACCAATTGAAATGGTCTTCAACAAATTTGAATTTATGGTGTAAGAAATTCGTTAGCGGTCATTTTGAGTCGAATATCTTTGTAGTTGGAGCCTAATTCACCTTGGGCCTCACTTCTTCCTCTCAAGGTGGCTCAGCTTGACCAAAGAGAGGAGTGATTATAGATTTGGCTCAATTTAACTCAAATGCTATTATCTTGAACATCATCTACTCTATGTTAACTATTCAAATGTTGTATGTATACATATATGTACCAAGAAAATTCTTACATGAGAATTTATCCAAGAGGGGAAAAAGGTACAACTATAATTAACATATGATATGTGATACTGTTTGAAATAATAATTAGTAGTTTTCTACTAGTTAAGTCATATGGTCAGTAAGCAAACTCCAAATCTTCAAGTTTAAAGCCAAATCCGAGTTTAGTTCACAAAAACCAAGAGAAGCAACGAAGACCTGCATCCAAGATTTTTAAGGTGTCAGATGTGCTGTGCTACGTTGCTAGAATTTGGCATGTATCTGATATTCTGAACTTTTTCTCATAGCTAGTACGATAGTTCATGGTTTAGCAATATCTTGTCAGATATTAAATGGACTAATGTGGGAACTTGGGAAGGAAGAAAGAAAAAGCACTGAATGAGGACAGGGTGTTGTGTTGGAAAGTCAAAGGTTTTTCTTCACTAAGGAGTGTGACAAAACAAATCCAAATGGATCTTTTATTACTAATTAGAAAAGGGTTAATTGCATTTAAACCCTTAAAATTGTACTTGAATAACGGTTTTACCCCTTTTAAACCAGCATTTTACCCCCACATGGAAAGTCATTAACTAAAAGAGTAAACAATAACTTAGGGTGCAGTGGATTGAGATACTTGACAAGAGATTAAGCTTACAAAAAGATTATAACTCAACTCTAGGTCATCAATTCGAGCTTGAGATCCATTTGATTGGTGCTTGAGATTTTATCAATTTGAAATTCAAACTAGAGTTTAAATTTTAATAAATATGCACTCTTTGTTAAGATATTTAATGATTGCACCTATAGAGTAAATTTGAAACTAAAAAAAAGTATAAAAGGTATAATACATATGTGTGCGTATCACAATAAACTTGCTCATTGTCTATGAAAAAAGCTCATATTTGACCCGAATTGAAATTTGCTACTTGCACATTGGCTAATTTACTGTCTTACCAAGTATGACGCATCAACAACTAGGGTTCATTAAGGACATAATTTACAAGTGGTTAGATTCTATTTATAGAGAAATGCATTAAGACATAATTTACAAGTTGTTAGATTCTATTTATAGAGAAATACATTAGTAAGTTACCATGACATACACCAATTGCACTGCGATACGATGAACTACATTAAGGATTGAAAAACACAAAATATAGGGAGTTACCATCATCCTCCTACTTCTGCCTAGTCTTGATTAATCATGGACTAGGGTTCGGGTCGGAAGAAAAACTTCTTGTTTTCAAGCCTTGTTAATTTGTGAATTAATTGCTAGGTTTTCACTTATTGTTGGTTTATGTTAAACATATACTCTCAATTATTGGTATATAACTGCTAGGACCATCTATAAGTGATTTAATTTTTTTTTTAATTGAAGTAGATACTCTCAATTATTGATATATAACTGTTAGGACCATCTATAAGTGATTTAATTTTTTTTTAATCGAAGTGTTTGTCTCGATAGTTAAAACTCGTATTTGACCATCTCGTAATCAATCAACCTGGCTTGAAGGCCATATAAACTATGTTGGATAAAATCCAGTCAAAAAAGAACAACTGGTCATATTAATTATTAGTGGGGTCTAAAGCTACTTATGTTGTATAATTCTTACTGGCAAAGAAAGAAAATTCTTACTACATGCTTTGCCAGCATTCCTCTGCATTTTTTGGACAAACCACATAAATGTCAACGTTGTACCCACTTTATTGTTCTCTTGTACTTTTCTTTTTCTTTTTTTAATAGTCAACAAAGGCAACAGGAGCTCAAATGAACACCAAGACTGAAGTGCTTGGCTGTTTGGAAGCGAGCTCTTTTGCGGTCCATCATGGATTCACACATATATACTCTCACGGATTGTTTGCTTTGAGTTCAACGTCATAATAATGACACTTTGATTCCTTATGTTTTTGGTAATTTATTTGAAAACGTTAATAGTAATGGTTTGATTCCTTATATTCTTAATAATTTATTTAAAAACGTTAAATTTCTAGCTTCATTTCTATCTTATTATTTACTTGTAAAAGTACTTAAAAATGAGATCCACGAAGCTCATAATCTAGTTATATCTTTGACCAATGAGTAATATTGCTTTATTATTTAGTAATGAAATATTAGTTTTCGTCAAAAAAAAAAATTTTTTTTTTGCCAGCGTTTCTCTGCATTTTTTGAACAAACTAGAGGAATGTCAACATTGCATCCACTTTCTTGTTCTCTTCTACTTTTCTTTTTCTTTTTTTAATATTCACAAAAGGTAACAGGAGCTCAAATGAAAGTCACCTATAAAAACTCAATGCAGAAAGACGCAAACACAATTAACAAAATAAAATTAACCCAAGCCAACAAAAAATGCCAATTCTCAATTAAATCTTTCCAAGTACTCCATCCATCACGATTGAGTTTCTAAAGCAGTGACACAATTGACCAGCCACAGCCATAATACTCTGAACAAAAAGATTGTCAACAGGGGCTTTGTATTTAGCACAAAGATTTTGCCCGTGCACTATGCAGCACAAACAGTCTTATTTAGCCATTGGGATAACGATTCAGCAGTCAGAGGAGGCCTTTGCTATAAGTTCTGAAATCAAATTTTACCTGCGACAGTTAAAAATTTAAATTTATAAGGATTGAGTTAGATAGATTTTGGAGAGTCATATCTCCGATTGTGTATGGCAAATACTATTGAGAGTCTCATCTACTTGTGTGAAGCAATAAATATTATAATACAATAATAATTGATAAAAAAAAAACTCTTTTTTTTTTTCTTTTTTTGGTGAAAAAGTAAAATTTATCGAGGCTATCAAATAGGTATTAAGAAAATAAAGTCCCCGGATATATAAATAATTGAATAATAATGTGCCAGTACTTTTTCTTTTTTTTTTTTTTGAGAGAATGTGCCAGTACATTAGATCATAAATCTCGACAACCCTCAAAAATTCTACCTAGGTCATAACTGAAATCGGCTCATAATGACGTGAGCTTAGACCACTCATTTGAAAAAAAAAAAAATTAAATTTGAATTTAATAGTCTAATCTGAACCTAAAATTGCCCGAGATACAAAAATCCGTCACAGTTCATATCCCATTATACCCAAGAAGAGGGATAAAAAAAAAAAAAAAAAAGGGAAGAAATTTCCATTGGACTAAACCAATTAAAAAACCCACAAAAGCCCAATTGAGTCCATTTCAAATACCAACTTCATCACCATTTTCTTTAACCTAAAATTCCAGGAACCTTCCTTCTCTCAGCGTCCTAAACTCACCCGGCAACTCCTTTTACTTTCCACAAATTTCCTTCTTTTGACTGAATCATATATTATTCATTCCTTCTTTCTCTTCTCTTCTTCTTCTTATTCTTCTTCTACTACTCTCTCACTACCTCCACAAGCGAAAGACCTTTTGGGTCGTCGCCTTGATCCCTCTAGGGTTTTGCTTATTATTATCGGTTCAATATTCAATTTATGTAATTATTTCTTAATTTAATTGTACAGTTTGGTGGGTAATTTTGATAATTATAGCGGATTTCAAAAAAAGAAAAAAGAAAATGGAGGTTATTGAAGAAATTTCATCCTGTTTTGGGGACGGTAAAGTTTTTCCGCCTGGGTTTCGATTCCACCCCACCGATGAAGAGCTGGTGCTTTACTATTTGAAGAAGAAGATTTGTCGCTGGCGACATAGGCTCGATGTCATCGGCGAGATTGATGTTTACAAGTGGGACCCAGAAGAGCTGCCAGGTATTTCACTGACTAATTTTCATGGTTTTTGTTTAGTTTTGGGATGTGGGTTTTGTCCGTTGACTTTATTTTATCATCTGAGTATTCCCTTTTTGTGCTTTTTGGGTTGCAGTTTTTGATTTTCATTACTGGGCTTGGTGTAATTTTGTTGATTTTTACTGGGTTTATATGATTGAGTATGCTTGTTGAATTTTTTTTTTTTTGTTTGGGTTTTGATTAATGTTTTTGAAAGTATTTGTTGGTTAATTTGAGTGTTGGATTGTTTTTCATATGGGTTTTGCTTAATTGTTTGATATGTTTGTATCCGGGTAGATTAATGTTTATGGTTGTTTGCGGTTCTGTTGTTGATAGTCATATGGTTTTGGACTGTTGTATGGAACTAAATAGTTGGTTGGTTGTTTGGTTGATTGTGAATGTTGTCGCCTAAGTTTTGTGCAATTACTCCATTTGGTTGCTGATAAATGACTCTGCTGGCGTTTTGTTTTTTGCATCTGGTTTTTCGGTCTTCTTTTGAATTCTAAATCGAGGGATCCGGGGATTTTATTGGTTGTTTATTGGGTTCTTCATTTGTATGTTAGGATATTCAGAAATACTTATGCAAGCAGTAGTGATGGGATTGATGAGTGCAGTTATATATGCATGCATGTAAACTTTTGAATCGAAGCTGGTTGTCGGCATATTAACAATGAACCTGGGTCCCAGTAGTCTTTTAACCGTTAATGGTCTTGTCTGGGTAGCTTTTCAGTCACCTTTTTTGACCTTGTGTTCATTAAGTTGCTGCTTAACATGGTGAATGCGTGGTTGCTGGTGTTTTAGTGGAAACTGGATTGAGCTTCTGGAATGTTTTAGTTATCGGCATTAGTTCTGTAAATGATTTAAAGGGTGTAGATTTGTCCATTTTTAGTTTGTTTGTGACACTAATTGAGAATACTTATTTTTATTTATTATTGGGTTTGCAGATTTGAAATTTGTTTGCTGTTTTGAATAATTTACTGACCTTCCTGTTTGTAAATCTGCATTGTAGGACTGTCTAAATTGAAAACTGGGGAAAGACAGTGGTTTTTCTTTAGCCTCCGAGATAGGATGTATCCTAATGGGACAAGGTCCAAAAGGGCAACCAGGCATGGGTATTGGAAAGCAACAGGCAAAGATCGGATTATTACATATAATTCTCGTGATGTTGGGGTGAAGAAAACCTTGGTTTTCTACAAAGGCCGTGCACCTGCAGGTGAGCGAACAGACTGGGTGATGCATGAGTACACAATGGATGAAGAGGAGTTAAAACGATGTCAGTCTGCAAAAGATTACTATGCACTTTACAAGGTGTATAAAAAGAGTGGACCTGGTCCAAAAAATGGTGAGCAATATGGGGCACCTTTTAAAGAGGAGGAATGGGCTGACGAACAATGTGAAACTAATGGAGTTGTTGACCAGGAGAATCCTGTGAATCTGGTTACTGAAGCTGCTACTGTAAGCGAGGACAGAAATGTCTCTCGGCTGCAGTCCCATTTAGATGATCTGGAGGAGTTTATGAATACGATTGCAAATGAGCCTGTGTTTGTTCCACCTCTTGCAGTGGACTATGGATATGCTTTAGAGGGGCTTTTATGCGGGGAGGAGGCCCAGAGTAATTTAGTGGATGAATCCTCAAGGGAAGTGAATCTACATGATCAAAACACGAATCTCTATCCTCCTTGTCAACAGTACAATGTCCAAGCTAGCTTTGACTTGACACAATCTGGTACTTCTCAATCACAGTTGAACGAGGCACCTGAGGTCATGTCTGCTTCAAAGGGTCATGCACCAGTTCCACAGGTGGTTGAAGAGGATTTCCTAGAAGATTTTCTGGAGATGAACGATCTTCTTGGTCCACAACCAACTGTTCAGAACTCTGACAGATCAACTATTCAAAATCTGCAGTTTGATGGATTTGATGGGTTGAGTGAGCTTGGCTTGTATAAGGATGCGCCCCTGTTCCTTGATGAGTTTGAAACAGGTGAACCGGGACATATTTCTCAACCTTATATGAGTAGTCTGGGTACAGAAGTTATAAATCCTGTTTCAAATTCCTATTTAAACAATGGTGGGAAGGAGACTATAAATTATGACCAGACTCATTTAAGCAACCCACAGGAAGTGAGTTTTCAACAGTGGTCACATGATCAAAGAAGCAGCGTCCTTACTGCAACAGAACCACAAGAAGGGACCATACCTCCAGCAAACTCAGGTACTGAAACATCCACTGGATTCAGTGTTGACGTCTTGGGTTGGCAACAGTATTTTTAGTCTCACTTCGTATTTTCTTTTTTATGTACAAAAACTATGGTCTTTGTTTTTCGTTTTTATGTACAAAAACTGTGGTCTTTGTTGGCTAATCTCATATGCCATGTCATCTTCAACTTGGCGAAAACTCTATTGCCGAAGTGGATATGGGAGAGTTTGAGCCCGCTTTCGAGCTCTTCTGCTTATAGTGTGATATAAGATTGAATTGCTAATACTTACAAGTTTTTGCATGTTTAGGTGTGGTTTATGATGGTAACTTTTTGAATCATGGTTCTGGAGCTGATCAAAATCCGAGTGGCAGACAGGATGGTATGGGCTCTTGGTTCTCTTCTGCTCTTTGGTCGTTTGTGGAGTCTATACCCACCACTCCTGCTTCAGCTTCAGAAAATGCTCTGGTGAATCGGGCCTTTGAGCGAATGTCTAGCTTCGGTAGGGTAAGAATAAATACTAGAAATATGAATGTTGCTGCAAATAGTACCTCAGCAACTTCAAGATGTTCTGTCAAATGTAAGAGTGGATTTTTCTGTTTTTCATTGCTTGGTCTAGTGTTTGCTATTATATGGATGATGATAGGAACATCTGTAAGAGTGCGGGGATGCATATCCTCGTAATAATGTAAATTGCAGTTCTGCTGGTTTCTTGCTCGGTGTTTTCGCCGTAATCAATAGAAGTTGGAATGTAGCTTATGCATGTTACAATGTCTCATGTCATATAATCCTTGAACCTTGGCAACCTTTAGTTTGCAGGAAAGCAAAGGCACAAAAGTCTCAAATACACAATACTGGGTAATTTTGTCTCCCTCAAGGTATAGGATTTTATCCATGTGGGTTATCATCTATGATAATGAATTTGTTAATTTCCATCTCATTATAAATAAATCTTCATTTCTTCACCAAAGGTTGCCTATTAGCTGACTGAGATACGCAAAATACAACCCGTGCCCGTGTAATAGAATATCTGAATTATCAGAGTAGGTTTTAAGTATGACCAGAAATGAGGGATTTACTGTAATTATCCCCGACTCTTGATTACATGAGGTACCTTGAAGTTTTATGCTTCCTAAACAGCTTCTATCAGCATCAAAATATATGAATATGCGTGAAAAATACTGGCATGGATTTGTTGGGCTTAGGGATCTTGGACTCCTGTAAATGGGATTAGAGAGCAGGGAACATTTTCTTCGTTTATTTGATTTGATTTGATTTATTTGTGTTCTTCCTCCTGGTGAAGTGACTGGGTGTTTGAGTGTGTGTTGGTAGGGTTGACAATGGTTTTTTTTTTTTTTTTTGGAGGTGTGCATCGTGGTGGAAAGAGCATTGTGTTACCGTTTTTCAAATTTAAGAAAATACAAATGACACCTGTTTTCATTTTCCTTGGTTAGGTGTGTTTTTTTCTTAGGAGCTCTTATTGTTTTTTCGAGTTGTACTTTTAAATACTATGTAGTAATTTTTAAATTTTTTTACAATTCCATGGGCTTATGTTTACTCCAACAATGAAAGTAAGGTCCGGTTAACTTGTCAAATATTTTTAGCTATCTAGGCTTCTTTGTTTTTATATTATCTTTGTCTAAAACTATAGAAGTAGAGAGAATAAAGGTACAACAAGTCCATGACCTAATTGTATCTTGCGCCCAAGTGTAAGTTTAGTTTATTGTTAAAGTATTATTTTTACTATTAAAAAATAAATAAAAAAGGCTTATGCGACTAACTTCATATATATATATATATATATATATATATATATATATATATATATTTTCAGGTAAGGGGTTCAAACCCCACCTGTAGTAGTATATATATTATTTCAAAAATTTAAAGGTAGCACCATAGTGTTCTTTTGGTCTAATGATAGTTCAGTTCTCATTAGTCTTTCTAAGTCTAGTTGGACCATTCCCTAGAATAGGTTAGAGGTAGATTAGAATGTTGAATACTTGATAAAAAAAAAGAGACTAACTTCATATCTTCATTCTTCTCGCCTAAGTCACTCTATAAAAGGTTGAAGCAGTCATTGACTTAGAACTCCAATCTGCGGAAAACTTTGTAGATATGTTTGTGTAATTGTATATCCTCAAGCTGTGTCTATGAGCTTCTTGTATTCTCTGCAAATTTTTGTGAAAGAGACTAGACACAGCAAAGTAGTTTCTTATAAAATAAGCACACACGGCAATGGTGAAAGGTTTTGCTTACTTTTTCCTCCAGTGAGTAAAATGTTGCCAATTTGATTGTTTTTGGGTGGGATTGATTATGTAAATGAAAGTACTGTGTTGCGGAGTTTAATGGCTGTTTGGTACGAAATCGTGGGCTTGATAAAGATGCATCCATTACATTTCTTGGATGACAACATTTGAATTTCACTGCGGAGCCCTGTTATTTGTTGCTTTGGTGTATCTTTGAGAAAGAAAATGAACATAAAAGGAAACAAAAATTTATCTTAGTAGGCTAGCCTTCTTCTTGAGTACCTAATCGTCCTGTATCAACTCAAATTAAAGCAACTATCTCCTATTTCTATGTTATCTAAAAGTAGTAGAACAGGACTCGAATGTTTCTCGTTTCAACCGAAAGTCAGCCTATAAAACACAAACATTAAATCTGACAAGGTATTGCAAAATGAACTTTAATTGATCACTTGATCTTCAAAGCTTTCAGGAAAATTTATCGACTTGATGCACTGCTCACCATGTGTTTCCTTGTCTCCACGTGGACGAAATGCTGCTGATATGCAAAAACATTTTCTTGTTTTCTCCTTTTCTGAGTTTATCCTAACATCTTCATAATTTCATTGTTGGACATTTATTTTATCATTGCAGTCAACTTTGATCGAGTGACAATGGATAGTCGGCTTGAAGTAGAAAACTCTTGGTTGTGTACACAAACTTGCTATGGAACCAGGAGGTCCTTGCCTTTTGTATCTTGACGAAGATATGCTTTTCAACTTGTAAAAAGCTCTCACCATGATAAAAATTCATAACCATTGGGTAATTGGATATGAACTTAATGTTTCTTAGCCAAAAAAAAAAAAAAAAAAAAAAAAAAAGCGCTATTCTCTGCGGAGGCCCTTATTTCCTATTATCATACTTTAGCATCTTTTTGCATTTAATTTGAGCAGAAAACTCTCAGCTGACAAAACTTTACGAGTTTAATAAGTGAAGAGTATCATCACCTTAAAGAAAAATGCAAGGATGTGAAGCATGTAAAAAAAGCTGTCTGTATCAAAGTAAAGACCTTTTATCAGTTAGAAAGAGTAATGATTCAACTCCTGAAGACACGTTGCCACTATATTATCTTTATTTGCTCTTACGAAGCATGTGAGAGGAAGTACAAGAGCTTTTAGCATGTTCACTGGCATGCCAACGCACTGCCAAGTTTAAGATTGATCCATTAAATGATTTTTTTGGGGAATTGATCCATTAAGTGAAGTAGCCTAATGAGAAGCCATATTCATTATTTGTTCTGCCATGTGTTTTTTCTTTTCTTGGTGAGCGAGTTTACATGCTCCAGGTTTCTTTCACTGTCATGGCTGCGCGAGAAATTTGAATATGAATTAGATTGTTACATGGATAATGATATAATGACTTTTCGTTACAATAATTTTTAGCAAAAATGATAAGTTTTGTGAAAAAATAATAAGTTTCAACAAAAACTTATAACTTTTCTTCAAAATTTACTATTTTTTTTTTTTGACAAATTTTCCTCACCAAAGCAAACTCCCTTGTCATAGTCCAGTGATCAGAATACTCATCATTTGCATGCGAAAATCAATTGGCAAAATCAAATCAGAAATTTAAATGTGTAAAAAACTTCTTCATACATCAACAAAAGGGGGAAAAAAAGAAGAAGCAAAAGTACATGTAGCATGCCATCTCCATTATGCCAAATCCCGTTGTGGATCAACAACCATTACATTGAACTGATTATTGGAAAGATCACGCTGCTCTTCTAGAATCTGCTTGACAGAATCCGAGGCAGAATGGCTACACCATTTCATCTCAATCAACCGTAGGGTAGAAATTTCGCCAAAAGAAGAAGGGAGCTCCTCAAGTTTTTGACACCTTAGCACCAGAAGTTGCTCAAGAAAGGGGAGGTGCTCGCTAGAGGCATTCCACAGTACAATATCCAGAGAGTCTAGTTTCAAGAACTTCAGTTTTTGGAATTCACCTTCTCTCATGTCCCATAGCTGCCCTTCAAATGCCCTATTAGTTAATTTTAAAACCTCAAGATTGGGTAGCTGACCAATGACCGAAATTTCATTCCATGGTACGCGAGCATTGGACATTGCCAACTTTTTTAGGGTTGAAGGGAAGCTAAATTTAAAAGGATATGGAGCCCTAGCATGGAAGGACATCTTGAGTGATTGAAGTTCACATAAATGCTCCAATACATTAAAGAGATTGCAGGCTTCATAATAGTCTTGCCATGAATTTGAGAATATGCATCCTAATTTCTGGACGCAAGGCAGCCTCCTCATGAACTTCTCAATGTTTCCATGCCACATATAAAGGGTAGAAATGGATTTTAAATTATCCAGCAGAGAAGGGTCCTCAAAAAATTCTTGACTGTAATGTTGGAAACTAAAGAAAGAATGTTCCATTTTAACCTGCCTCAAGCTTTTCAATTCCCAGAAAGCCTCTGGTAAAATGACTTTACCAACTGCGCCACCGAGAATAAAAGTTTCCAAGTTCCGGAGATTGCCTATTTCAGAGGGGATTTCAACTGCACGAACTCGAACAGCTAAATACCTTAAATAAACCAGCTGAGCTATCTTGACAAGATCAGAAGTGTTGGCACTATTTTGGATTCGGACATTTTCCATATCCAGAACTCCAAGGTATTTATACTTGAGAATGGGAACATAATCTAGCTGTCTAAACTGGCTAGGTCTACACACCGGTAGAGTGAAAGGTCTACGTGCTGAAATCGAATTCCTGAATTCTGGCTGGCAAGTGAGAGCAGCTCTCTCTTGAGGAGGCTTCTGTTCAGGTACATCCTCCCTACTTCTTAAGTCTTTGTCTATATCAGACATATAATAGTACAACAAAGAACGGAAATGTGGCTTTTCAGTTGTAAGACAATTGCTCAGGTTCTGTTTCTGCATTTTTAAATCACCATAAAGAACTGAAACTCCACTAGAAATGTGTTCTCGCATAAAAAATCTTTCTTTCTCAAGTTTCCATGAGCAAAATTCCCGTAGTACATCATGAACACAACATGCTTTGACTCCTCCCCTGGAACTTATTTTGGTTGTCATTACAAGGCTTCTGTCAATTAGATCATTCAAGTAACTCTCTGCCTCTTGCTTTAAGCTCTTTTGGCTCAAATTTGGCTGCTTCACAAATCCTTCAGAAATCCATAAGCATATCAATTTTGATGCTAAAATTGTTGTGCCCTCTGGAAAATTTCCAAAATAAGAGAAGCATGGCTTCAAGTGATCAGGCAGATGCTTATAGCTTACTTCTAAAATGTCCAAGATTTTTTCCTTTATGCTCTGTGACCTGATCAAAGTTTTTGCAAACATTTTCCAAGAATCTTTTTTGTTTGTCCTATTTAGAGTTCCAGCTATCAGAACCACTGCAAGTGGTAGCCCTTTACAACTTTTGGCAATGCTCGTTGAGATACTTAACAATTCATCAGAACAAGTTTCTCCGTTAAACAGCTTTAGCCTTAGCAATTCACAGCTCTCTTCATTTGAGAGTCGACGAAGAGCATAAGGAAGACTATTAGCTTTCACGGCAAGATCATGAATCCGAGTAGTAAATAAAATTCTACTCCCATTCTCATCATCAGGGAAACATTCCCGCAAATCAACCCAGGCTTCAATATCCCATATATCATCTATCACAATTATGTACTTCCTACCCTTTAAACTTTTGTAAAGCATTTGAGCAAAATCATCTCCACAAATTTCATGGCTTTGGGTGGTTTTTTCTTGGCAGATTTGACCTAATATACTAGACAACAAGGTCTCTTTCTGGTAAACTTGCGATAAGCAACACCATGCACGAACATGAAAATTAACATGGACAGAAGGATGCTTATATATTGAATTGGCCAAAATTGTCTTACCAAGTCCTGGCATGCCCACAATGGATAGAATCTTTAGCTGCCTTGATCCTGTAGTAAGTAGCCCAATAATCTCTGCTACTACATCTTTCATACCTACAAGTTGATTAGCATCTTCCTCTATTCTGATTTGCATCTCATCCTTGGAACTAATTGGTGCATTAATTGATGGCTGATAATATATTTGTGTTGAAGCACGAGTAAAAGCCTTGGAAATGCTATGGACATCACTGTCCAAATTCTTCTCCAAAATAATTTTCACCTCTTTCTGCATTATCTTTATATCACGTGTTATGACAATGATGCCCAACTTATGAAGCCAGAGGGATCCTTCTTCAGTCATTGGTGAATTGATGATATATTCAGCTTGGTAGGCTGCAATCCTAAACCGTGTCAAGAGAAATTCCAGTTGTGAGTTGCCCATCAGCCCTGCCATTTCGCAGAAACATTTTCTCAACGTGACCATTTCCTCATGTATCATCATAATTTGACAATTCAATGGATCAATTGAAGCTGCTTTAGAATCCAGTAGCTCTTCAAGTTTCTTTATCATGAGGAAATCGAAAAATTCCAGTTTGTTGGTGCTGGGGAAGTCAGATTGCCATGACCGAGGAAAGTATTTATGAAATACATCACGGGCCTGTTGGTGGACAATGTCAACAGCTTCAAGCAAATCAGGAAGGCCAAAACTCAAATCTTTATTTCCCACTTTATCAAGGGAGAAGTAAATAAAGAATCCAGTATCGATTATTAGAGCTCGTATTGATATTGTCAGAGATCCTAATTCACCAGTGGAATACCCCAATAGCATATCCATGAGACCGCTGCTTCTCGTAAACCTCAGCTCTTGAAGCAAGATATCCATTTGAACTTTCACAGCAGCAACCTCGAAGCTGGCCTTCTTGTTTAATAGCTTCCTTAGTTTGTGAATGAGATGGTCAACGAAGCCCAGAAGACCTTCATTGATGATGGGTTCCGGAGCTGGATTTCTGATTAAACCGGATCCATCATATATCTGTTTGAGCTCTAACATGAGAGTGCTAATTTTTGTCCGCAGAGTTTGAAACATATCTTCTTGCATATGATCATCGGCGACCGACTTATCATCCACAACACAGAGGAAAAGATAAAATGAGAATTTGACAGCCAGGAATTGAGCACGGTTGACGACATCTTGCAAAGTGTTTAACACAATGAACGGCTTAGCTATAAGCCAAAGAAAATTTTCCAAAAATTGTAGCCCCTCTTCAACATCAGCAAGTTCTTTCTTCACATGAATAATTATGTCGTCTCCCCAAATACTACTGACATCCTTCACGTTCTGTATGAGAGAGGTAATGAAACGTGCCAAGTATTTAACATCATCACACAGAACATACGGTAAAGGGGCGTGATTTGTGCGAGGGGAAACGAATTGAACAATATCTTTCTTTAGGCTCCTTAAAATTTCCAAATTGGAAGCAACAAGTTTTGCATTTCTTCTTGATGAATTGTCCAGTTGCTTCAAGGACCGTGGTAGTGCCGGTGTCTCAAATGCCTGATGGATCTTTTGGACGATACCGACCATATACTTCAAGCGTACCTTCATTTCTTCGTGATTAATGCCCCAATTTAACTGAAACATAAGAAAAGTCCTCAAGATGCTCGTCGAGAGTCTAAGCGTTTGAATATTTTCCTTCATTTCAGGATCGGAGCACCCATTCTCCAGCTCAATCAGATAGTTCAAAAGATCTTCACGGTGAGCGGCAGACATGATCGCAATAAGCTTTACCTCTATCTTCTTGTTCTTTTTTTTCCCTGATTTTCTTGGAGGAAGTGGTTGATCTTGAATAATAATGGCTAGTGTAATACCAAGGACCTTCGGGGTATTCTTGTAATTTAGCATGATTTGGATGAAGATATAATTTGAAAACTCAAGAGGGACTTAAGGGAAATTTTGACAAATTGGTTTGTTTTTCCCAAATAGACCTAGGGCATTTTCCCTTCTTTATTTTTCTTTCTTCTTCTCCTGTCCAAGTTCTCTATTTCTCTTTAATATTTTCTCTCCTTTTTCTCTACCTATACTTGAGGAAGATATTGAAGGACCTCATCCTCAAGGAGATACAAGTAAGGGGAAGTTTGGAAGTTTACATCCAAGGTATTTTTCTTAAGCTCAACCCTTCTTTGTTTGGCTTTGTTTATATAAAAATGGGTAGAATGGATGATTTGATTAAGAAGTTTTAGGGTCATTATGCCTTAATAACTATAAGCTTTGGTGTTGGTGTGTGTGTGTGTGTGTGTAAGTTTGGGGTGGACTATGATGTAAGTGGGTGAAAGAGGTAGAGATTGCGTGTGATTCATGGTTTATGCTTATGATTTATGAGTGTTTGAGTTTGATGCGCCTTATTATTGCTTTATTGTGCATTTTTGGTGTTGGTTTAGAGTTTAGATTGTGTGGATTGAGGTTTGGAAGAGTGAAGGTTGGAATTGCAGGAATTTCGCAGCTGAGACGTGGGCGGAGATAGATGAGACACGGTCAGGGCTCACTTGGTTCGCACCCGCAGCAAGTCTCTAATGGATGAGTCGTGGGTGAGACCGAGTGAGCCGTGATTGCAACTCAAGGGTTGGAGCCCACGGCTAGTCACTAAAGCTAGCCGCGGTCGTAGATGGCAGGGCAGAGGCCGCGGCTCAGCTTGTGCTAGAAGCTGTAGCTGGATTCTTTTGGATCCGCAGGCGCTGATCAGTGCGGTCCACCTGCGAATCACTTCAGTTTGGACAGTTTCGTTTCGTTTTACGTTCTAAGTCCAGGTTTGAGTTTCAATTATGATTTCTTGGTAGAGTTAGTGTATAATCGGATGTTTAATTGTATGTTTTAGGTGAAAAACATGATCAACCCTTGGCGGAGTATTGAGTTAGCCCGAATCGATGTAAGTAGGACTTGTATCCCTTGGATTTTGGAAAAATAATTATTGTCAAAGGATAGTTGTTTTGAACACCTATTTGCTATATTAAATGGCTTGATTGTGGCTATGTTCCTGTTTTACTATGACTGGTCAATAAAAGATACAAATGAATTGTTTGAACAATGAAATGACTATATGTATGGTTTTGTGATGTGATATAAGTGACCGTGCTGACCGGGTGATAGTCAGTAGGACCGAATTGACTGAATAAAAGTTAGTATGACCGAGCTGACCAGGTTAAAGTTAGTTTAACTGGGCTGACCTGGTAAAAGTCAGTATGACCGAGTAACGGGGTTACAGTGAATGACTGGATATCTAGGGTTTTATTTGAACGCAATGACGTTTTGTATGAATACAGAGATGCTTTGTTTGAAGTGCCTATTTAGTTTTGATGCGTGATATATGATTTGTAATTGAAAGTGAATTGTCCAATTTCGAATGTATTTGTATGAATGGTTAAAAATGTGTTTTGAACATAAGTATTTGTACAACACTCTCAAGCTGCAAGGCGATACCTTTGCCACTTATTGAGTGATTTTGTCACTCAACCCTTTATCTTGATATGCAGTGCTTGATGGTTGTGTAGCTGGAGAGTGTGCTGACACTTGGAGTATGCAAGATGATTAGATACTAGTAAGCTAGTAATGGTTTGTATTTATGCTCTGAGACTATGTTTGTACTCTATTATGTTAGGTTAAGACCTGAGTGAATGTGATAGATATTTGAAATTGTGTATGTAAAGATTTGACGGCTATGGTAATGGATGACAATGTACTTGTACCTAATGTTATTACTTGACTTGGGATATTGTTAATGACTTATATGTGTAATATTTGGAATATTTATGTGAGATGCTTTGACTTTATGAGCCTTGTGACTTAGCTTAACTTGGTCACGGTAGTGTTATATCC
Organism: Mitragyna speciosa; assembly: GCA_024721245.1. Taxonomy (NCBI): domain Eukaryota; kingdom Viridiplantae; phylum Streptophyta; class Magnoliopsida; order Gentianales; family Rubiaceae; genus Mitragyna; species Mitragyna speciosa. The sequence goes on from CM045568.1 coordinate 17,749,038, forward strand.
CGGGCACGGGACATGACAGCTGGCTAACAGGAGGAACGTCGTTCCTGTGATTAAAAAAACTGACCAGGCTAAGGTGCTATTAGAAGATCTTGAACTGATCACCGTTTGTAGTAATCAAGACAACATATCTCACACACTATAATGTCTATTAACACCATAATTCACAACGTTTGTGTTCAGTTTGGTCCTGAACATATCCTAGTTTCATGACAGCTTTAGGAGAACTTAGCCATTTTCATTCTCATAAATGCGATCTCACATTTACTATCTTATAGGTGACCTTGCTATAGGTTTCATTCAACTCTTATGGCTGTTATTAAATGCTTAAGCATACCCTTCAACCATTGACAACACACACTTATCATAGGAATGAGTTTTTTTTTTTTGTTTGCGTTTGTTGTTTGAGTATTGCCCAACTAGTTTGCCATATTGAACCTAGACCATGGGATCTCTAATCTGCTAGGTTAGGTTTCCGCTGAGTTCTACTCATTAATTGGCTTTAAGCCCGTTCCCCTCGATAAATTTTTGACTTGCTCTCTTGGTAGGCCTTTTGTCAAAACATCATCAATATTTTCCTTTGACTTTATATATTGAATGAAAATAACTCCACTCGAGAGCAATTGTCTGATTGTATTGTGTCTTCGCCTAATATGCCTCGACTTACTATTGTATACACTATTTTTAGCTCTAGTTTGAGCTGCCATACAATCATATTGTATACAAATGGCTGTTACAAGCTTAGGCCAAATTGGAATATCTTCTAAAAAGTTCCTTAACCACTTTGTCTCTTTACTGCTTTATCTAGTTCTATGAACTCAGATTTCATAGTTGAACATGCTATGCATGTTTGTTTGGAGGACTTCCAAGATATTGCAACTTCTCCTAGTGTAAACACATATCCACTTGTTAATTTAATTTCTATACTATTAGAAATCTAATTTGCATCACTATATCCTTCTAGCATAGATGGATATTTTGTATAATGCAATTCATGACCAATTGTATATTTCAAGTATCTCAAGACTCTAATTTATGCTTTCCAATGATCATGTCCCGGATTATTAGTATACCTAATAAGCCTGCTTAACGAATAGGCAATGTCTGGCCTAGTAGAGTTCATCAGATATCAAACTCCCAATGACTTGTGAGTACTCCAGTTGACGAATTGGGTCACCTTTGTATTTTTGTAACTTACAATTAGCATCAAAAGGAGTTACTATCGTTTACAATTAGTTTGACTAAACCATTGCAATATTTTCTCAATATAATGGGATTGTGTAAGATGTATCCTTCTTTATTTCTTTTGATTTTTATTCCTAAAATCACATCTGCTTGACCTAAATCCTTCATGTCAAACATAGAACTCAACAACTTCTTAGTTGTGTTTATTCCATCCTTACTTGTACCCATGATCAACATATCATCAACATACAAGCACACTATCATACAAGAATCCTTCATATTCTTGTAGTAGACACATTTGTCGCACTCATTTATTTTAAATCTATGAGACATCATAGTATGATCAAATTTTTCGTGCCATTGTTTAGGAAGCTTGCTTCGAGTCCATAGAGTGATTTTACAAGTTTGCAAACCTTGTTCTCTTGATTTTTGATAAGATATCCTTCTAGGTTGCTTCATATAGATTTCTTCATCTAAATCTCCATTTAAGAAAGCTGTCTTTATATCCATTTGATGTATATCCATACCTATACAAGGCAGCTATAGCTATTAACATCCTTATAGATGTTATTCTACAGATTGGAGAATAGGTATCAAAGTAACTCAATCCCTCCTTTTGTTTATAACTTTTAGCAACTAGACGAGCTTTATACTTGTCAATAGTACCATCGGCTTTGAGTTTCTTCTTGAAAACCTATTTGCAACCTATTGGTTTATTACCTGGGGGTAAATCAACCAATTCCAAGTACTACTTTGTAGAACATCGAATTTCATCATTAATAGCTTCCTTCCAATAAGGACCCTCAGGAGAACTCATTGCCTCTCTATATGTTTTTTGTTCTTCTTCAGTTAAATAACTATAAAATCTGGACCAAATTCCTTTCAAATTTTCTGTCTTTTACTTTTTTTAGGCTCTACTTGATTTTGAACCTCTTTAGAAGAAGAAGATTCATGATAAGTCTCATCTAATGCTCTCTTTTGATAATTGATCTCCTTTTCTTTGTAAGGCATAATTCCTTCAAAAAATTCTACTTCATTGGACTCAATAATGATATTTACATTCACATATAGATTTTCAAATCTAATAACCAAAAATCTTATAGGCTGCACTATTATTTGCAAGTCCAATAAACGCACAATCGACGGTTTTAGATCCTAATTTAGTTCTTTTTGGCAAAGGTATTAAGACCTTAGCTAGGCAACCCCACACTTAAGAGTTTTATATGTAGGTAACCGTCCTTTCCATACTTCATAAGGAGACTTATTAGTCTTCTTATATGGAATCCTATTCAAGATATGATTTGCAGTAAGTAAGGCGTCACCCCTACAAATTTTGAGGTAATCCAGGAGCTGTTTAATGTAGAATTTATCATGTTTTTGAGAGTTCTATTTTTCCTCTCAGCTACCCCATTTTGTTGAGGTGCACATGGTGCAGTAGTTTGATGAATTATTCCATGATGAGCACAAAATTTAGAGAATTGGTCGGAGTTATATTCTCCACCTTTATCTTAACTGAAGTGCTTTAATTTTCTTTCTAAGTTGATCTTCAACTTCAACTCTAAAAGTTTTAAACTTTTCAAGAGCTTCATCCTTACTTTTAAGTAAGTAAATATAGCAATATTTATTGCAATCATCAATAAACGTGATGAAATAATTCTTTCCACCACGTGTAGGAAGTGACTTAAAGTCGCATACATCCTGTATGAATTAAATCAAGTAATTCATTCAATCTTATTTGGATGGAATTATAACTCTGTCTAGTTAATTTTGATTCAACACAAGCCTCACATTTACTCTTAAATTCTAGTCATATTTAGGTATAAGACCTAAATTCATCATTCTATACAAAGAACGATAAGTTAACATGACCTAATCTTGAATGCCATAAATCAAAGGAGTCAATGATATAAGCAGAAACATTATCTTTATTCATAGCATTCGCAATCATTACATTAAGCTTAAACAAGCCATCAGCTAAGTAACCTTTGCCTACATACATACCACTCTTAGTTAGTACAAACTTATTGGATTCGAAAACAAGTTTGAACCCTTTTTGACTAAGGAGTGAACCAGAAACTAGATTCTTCCTAATATCAGGTACTATGTAAAACATCCTTGAGGGTTACAATTTTTCCAGAAGTGAACTATTAATTTGATAGTTCCTTTCCCTTCCACCTTTGAAGTAGAGAAGTTTCCCATAAAGAGCTGTTCACCATTTGTGATTTTGTTGTAGTCACAAAACAAATTCTCATCTGAACATATGTGCCTTGTAGCACCGATATCGATCTACCAGCGCTTCTTGTTAGTCACAAAGTTCACTTCAGTCACCATAGCTAACAAGATTGTCTTCATTGGTGTCCATGTGTTGAACATTTTCTACTACATTTGCCTCCTTATTTCTTGAGGAGTTTGCATCATTCTGACCCTTCTTGTGGCGACAATCTATTGCTTTCTGCCTTGGTTTTCCACACACCCAACATGATCCTTTAATCCTCTTGAAGTCTTTACCTTTAAGTGCAGTAGAATTTCCTCCCTTTTTGCCTTTCTTTTTGGCCTTGTTTCTTTTGGAGCCTTGTCCCTCAACCATGTTTGCCTTGGCTTTCCATGGATGGTGCATCACCCTTGTCTCCTTTTCAATGATCTTCTTCAACTCGAAGCCTTATGATCAAATTCTCCAAACTCATTTCTTTACGCTTGTGCTTGAGATAGATTTTGAAGTCATTCCAAGATGGAGGCAATTTTTCAATGATTGCTCTTACTTGGAAATGTTCATTGATGGCACATCCTTCAACAAGCAATTTGTGAATGAGAATTTGTATCTCCTCCACTTGCTTTGTGACCGGTTTTGTGTCTGCCATGACGTGTTTGAGGAATTTGCAATCACAAACTTTTTTGCACCAGCATCTTCAGTCATATACTTTTTGTCAAGTGCTTCCCACTACTTCTTTTGTAGTCTTGTAGAATGAATAAACATCATAGAGTATGTCATCAAGGCGATTGAGGATATAGTTCCTGCACAAGAAGTCATTCTCTTGCCATGCCTCAATCAACATCATGGATTCTTTGGTAGTAGGATCTGCATAGGTTTGGAATACTCCTCTTTGACCATATGTGCCAAACTCAATGTTGTCAATTAGAACAACATCTTTTGTTGCCAACGTTTGAAGTCGATCCCCTTAAACTTATCAGGCTTCTCATCAGCCTTGTTATTGTTGGCAGGTTTCAACTTTTTCTGGTTTTGAACTTGAAGCCATATCTTTCAATGACTTTCAAGTATAGTAAAGACAATAAACAACAATAAAGATAAATTTTTTCTGCAAGTATGAACAAGTAATAAAGAGACCAAAAAACTAAGAGAATCTCTTAATTGAAGACAACTAGATTTGAAAATATAAGAAAACTTCAATCGTTTTTTTTTAAGAAAGACTTTGAAGAGAGAATTGAAAATTCTATTTTAGAATGCTAGAATATTGCAGGAACTTCAAATAATAGAGATTTATGAACAAAATACAATGTCTGAAAATTTGAAACTTCAATAAAGATGTTCTAACACTGCTATTAAACTAACAATGATATAACACAGCAAACTTGACAATAATGAAATTAAACTAACTTGATATCACAGAGGCTTGCACTGGTTGCAATGTCCTAAAACAGAATTTTGCCCTTCACGTTGTGCAGAAGTTCTTGAGCAATCTGTTCCCAGGATTCAACTGTGATTACTCCCTCAAAGTTGCACAATAATTTAGGGAGTTTGTGAATTCAGGATTCTCACTTTTCTCTCAAAGTATATTTTGAAAAAATTGCAGAAATGAATGATTAGGAAAAGATGGTTAAGTTAAAAAACTGCTTACATTAAAACATGTTTATTTATAGTTAAAACAACTTAGGGTAGTTGATAACTGTTGCTGGAGTTAGTTTATGGCCAAAGGATGTACCATTTCATTCAAACAATGAAAGGGTGCAATCTTGAAAGGTTGCAGACAAAAAACTTGCCAGTAACCTAACTCCACATTAGTTTCAGCTTTTGAAGGTTTTAATTCTAACCTTCTTCATATACAAGTTTCAACAGGTGCAAGGTCAACTTGTTCAAGTCATACCATACCTGTTTCCCTGATTTGGTACTGGTTTACTTAAAGGAAATAGCTAAGTATTGACTTTACAAGTTACTGATATTTTTGTGATGCGTGGATAATATTTGGAAATACTAAAACTTAGGATAAATTATGAAACACCCCATTATTGTTTCACTTTCGATCACATAATCTCCTTATATTTTCAATATGATCACATAGCCCCCTGTGATTTTATAAAATGTGAAAAAATAGATGGAATATTTAGAACTACGTGTATTTAACCCAATCAACATCACGAAATATTCTACATCAGTAGAATTAGATGTGAAATATTATGAGAATATTCTGTGATGTGGTCATTCTGAAAAAAATAGAGAGATTATGTGGTCGAAAGTGATACCACAGGAGGTACTTCGTAATTTATCCTAAAACTTATTGTTCAACTTTTCCTTTTTTTTTTATCATACCTATACTATTACAATGGGGGGAAAAGAAATGATATGCTAGATGGGATTCGAACTCCCGACTTGTGGGGTGAAGTCTTAGAGTTCTAACCGCTCGATTCTCTATTCGTTCTCATTCAACTTTTTTTAAAACTTGAGGCATATCCACCCTTTGACACCCTTGCAGTCATAAAAAACTGCGGGTTCATAATTTTACAAAAAATATATATGCGTTATAATTTCAAAAATATTTCCTAATGTAGTATAGAGTCACAATTTGAATGTATATATGAATACCTTCAAAATTGCAACCTTATGCAATATAGAGTCACAACCTTATAAGAATAAAAATAAAAAAGGAATTTGTATTGTCTGAGCAAATTTTAAATGCTTCTAGCCTTGTATGCACAAGGCATCTAATGAGTACAGTTATTCCTAAGTTAGTCCTAAAAAAGTTGCGACTTTGATAATTCAGCATTCATGTATCGATATTTTCAAGTTCAGCCTTCAAATTTTCACAATTTGTTTGGAGGGTCTGGGCCTATTGCTACATTTGTGTAGAAAACATCTATGCAACATTTTTTTTCCCTTTTCCTCTACAAATATGACTTTCACAATTTGGAAGGTGAACGTGTTCGCACTGAAAAATATTTTATTCCCGCAAACCCTTTAAAAAAATTGAAAAAAAGAACCAGTTTCGCACTGTGGAGGGTTTTGTGTTCAAACCTTCTTTGAGTGGTTGCCGAAAATGTTGCCCAGCGTATTGACTTATTGTTCAAATCAACGATTTCATCACCCAAAAAAAAAAAACTCTAATCTTATTTTGAACCGATATTGTAAGTTATAATAAATAAAAAAATTATAGTTTTACTCCAATATCCATTTTTGAGTTAAAATTTACAAACATACAGTGAAATATATAACAAAATACATAAAATTTTCAACAATTATAACAAATATACCTTAAAATATTCAATAAATTATAATGGCAAGCAAAAAAAGTACTTTTACATGTATGAATTTTTTAAAAAATTTATACAAGTTGTTAAATTTTTTCTACACTCTAAACCCTATAAAATTAATTTGTATAATTTAGAAAAGTTTACCATACTCCATAAAAAAATCCCATGTGTTCAAATTTTGCCGTGTATATTATAAATTTTGTCAAAATATCCACTCATACATTTTGAGTATGGTAAAAGTTGAACACATGGGATTTTTTTATGGAGTATGGTAAAATTTTTTAAATTATACAAATTAATTTTATGGAGTATGGAAAATTTTTTAAATTATTCAAATTAATTTTCTAGGGTTTCGATGTAGAAAAAATTTAACAGCTTGTAAAAATAAAAAAATTGTAGATGTAAAACGACCTTTTTTTTTGTACCATTATGATTAATTGAATATTTTAAGATATATTTGTTATAATTGTTAAAAATTTTATGTAATTTGTTATATATTTTACTGTATGTTTGTGATTTTAACTTGAAAAATTATATTCAAGCGGATATTGGAGTACAACTATATTTGGTTTTGTTTATTGAGAATAATTTAAAATGTTAGTTGAAAATAATATTGGTGTCCTTCAATTTTGGATGGCGAAATAGTGGATTTAGATAATGAGTCAATGCACCATACCAAACATTTTCGGCAACCGCATGGAGAAGGAATTTTTCTGGAATGGACTAGGTTCATGGGCTCTACCCGTGAACCCAACGATGGTGATATGAGTCACCAATGGGCTGGGTCTCGCCACCAAGAACAATATCTCCTCATCAATCAAATTACCACCAAACTCCATGCTGTTCTTCAATAGACTAAAAATTAAAATCTCTATTATAATAATCATACATCAATTCTTCTAAAATTTTAAGAATTCTAAACCCAATTCCTAAAAACTGATCTATTTTAAATTCTAAATCTAGACACAATAAAATTTAATGTCAGGAATCAAACTAACCGTATTTATTGTAGGGATTGTAGAAGTGGTGTGACTCTGTAAATTCTCTACCATTTTCTTGTACTTGTCCTAGAAAATAAACTAGCTTTTAAGTTTGGGGAAGAAACGAATGTCGCGTACGTTGTCTTAAAAGAGGAGTTATTTATCTATTTAATATTTTTTTTATAAAGCCCCTCAAGTTTCTCAAAACTCCATAAAAGGCCCAATTATTTTTCTACATATTACAATTACAATTAAATCTTTGACATTTGGGGCATGAATATTTCAATTATTTTCAAGTAAATTATCACATTCATATAACAAATTGGCATGATTTTTCCTTGTGGGATGTAATAATATTCGAAAGTCCGTTTTTACTTCTCATCCCATGAATTACTAGCTTTAAATAGAGTCCTATATTTTCTCCAAAATATTCTTGCCGTGAATTCCTAGCTTTTCTGTTACGTTCTGTTCATATTTAGATTTTAAGAGCCTCCACCATCATTTTTCCTATTAGCTTATTCGCTTTTTTCACTGTATATCATTTCTTTCCGAAATTTTAAATAATGTAAATTCAGAGTAAAAATTTTAAAAAATTCTAGTATTCTGCCAAATGCATTGGAGATTGTATGTTAAAGATATGGTTTTCTCTATTACAGGGGTGACGGGAAAAAAATGACTTCTATATCTTTCAGTAGTTTAAGTCTAAAAATTGTAATGTACTATAATAATTTTAAATTCTTGAAGCAAAAGTTTAAAAAATGTGAGATGCTCCACTCCTCTGCCAAATGCATTGGCGATTGTAAAATACGTTAACAGTATGATTTTCTCTATTGAAGGGGTGATTGTAAAAAAAAAGTTTTCAATGAATATTAATTAACCTTTTATACTTACCTGTGTAGGTAATCTATACAGTGAATATTTCAGTTGAGTTTACCAATTCAATTTCTTATTTTAATCGATCATAACTTGCAAAAATTGACCAATTTGATGTCTCATCTTCAATTGACAATTTGTTAACCGAAATATTGAGTCATTAGAGTATCATATCTATTTGTGGAGGCATTTGGTGGAGAAGTCTCCCATATTGCTAGGATTAGAAGTTCCTGATGGTAGGGATTAGCAAATTGGAATCGAAAGGGATCGAAATTCGATTGGGCTTCATAGTGGGTTTAGAGGATTTATGGAGCATTATTCTCTTAGTTTTGGCTCTTTTCTTTTATTCAAATATGAGGGAGATTCTGTTTTTGATGTGCACATCTACGACCGCACGGCTACGGAGATATCATATCCTGCAAATCCGGATGGTGGCCTACATATGCATTGTTCTTTCCTATTCGAGGAAGTGATTCAATAGGAAGAAGGGTTTTCACGAGTTAGGCCCTCTGTAGTAGAAGCAAGAGAATCAACACATCACAATTATTTAGCAGAGCCTTCATGAACTAGACAGAGTACAGAACAAGCAAGAGAAATGGCATTGAATGCTGCAACAATATTCCAGCCTAGTCATCCTTGGTTCATCACAGTCATGAAATGTCACCATGTTGTATGCCATTTTTCTGTGGTAGGAAGTATTTGGTTTTGTTAATTTTGATTTTTTTTATTTTTACATGGCCTAATAACATTGTATTCAATTTGTAGGCTATGCCACGAAAGTTTCTCTAAGAGAATCTATGCTTGAATGCAGTGAACTGTATCAAACTTCAAGACTCTAAATGGTGTAGAATGGCCTATTCGTTGCAGTCAGAGAGGGTGGAAATGGTTCGGTTCTTAAGCAAAGGATGGCCGAAGTTTGTGAAGGATAACAACTTGGCATGTAGGAGATGTTTGTGTCTTCGAGTTGATCCGCTACGGATGATCCCACTTTTAAAGTTTCAAATTTTTCGTGCATTCAACATTTGACTGTTGTTTTTGATTTCTATGTTTCTAAGTTTGATGGTTTAGGCTAATGTTAGATTTCGAACTTGATGATGTGTTGACATTCATTGGAGTGTATTTAGCTTATGACCATGCTCCAAACGTTTTATTTTGTTCAGTAAAATTGTGTTTCATTGTTTCTTTGTCCATTTAAATTTTCTCTTAAATGTAAATTGGTCTTATTTTGAGTTTTTTGGGGTATAGTCTTGTTGCTTAGAAAGACATTCCAACAGCCCAATAGCCCAACTTCTGTCCATTGACAATAAACTATTTCATTACGGACAGCCCAACAACTCCATTAAACCCGACATCTCTAAAATTAAACCCAACATCTAAATTAAACCCAACAGGTCCATTTAACCGAACATCTAGAATATTAAACCCACCATCTTAAACATCTATTTTTTTTGATTGATTTAGGAAAATAGCAAACATAGCAAGCGTTCCTAATATGAATATACATGTTGCATCCAGACATGATGATGAAATAAGAAGAAGAATAAATCCAAAGGGAAAAGAGGTGTGTGTGGATTTGAATGAGTATATAGATGAGTAGTACCATCAATATGGAAGCAACAACAACGAAAAGATAGAATCTGTTGAAGATACCGATAATGACCTACAAATGGCAAATGAAAAGAGACTTTAGTTGATGATCTAAACTACAATCAGGTGATGAATATGAGATTTGAATCTGTCAAAGACGCGGAATGATTTCACCTTGTGTATGCGAGATGTCTAGGATTTGGAATTCGAAAAAGTGATCGTAAGTATGACCATGATGGTGTGACCAGATATAGAAAGTGGCTTTGCAATAGGGAAGGTGAAAGGGAACAAATATGGACAAAAAAAGAGGACTAGGAGAGAGAGTCGAAAGTTGTTACCAGGGATGAAATGCCAGGCTGTGCTTTCGAATTAGATATGATCCTGGTCATGGAAAGTATTGTGTTGGTGAATTTGTCAAACAACACAACCACGGAATGGCAAAGTCATGTACAATTCCATTCTTGAGGTCGCATAGAAGAGTTTCAGATGCAGACTATGCACAGGCTCATTCTCTACGTAGAGTTGGTATGAGAACCAGTCAAATAATGAAGCTGTTTGTGGTACAATCTGGACGGGTATGAGCATGTGAACTTCATTAGGAAGGATTTGTACAATAGGATGAATAGGGAATGGTTGAAAGAAATTGTGGATGGAGATGCAGAAGGGACAATTGGTTACATTAGCTTGCAAAAAAGACATTGAGGATAATTTCTATTTCAAGTATCATTTGGACCAGCATGGTCGCTTGAACAAGTTATTGTGGGCAGATTCACAGTCAAGATTAGATTACAAGTATTTTGGAGATGTCTTGGTGTTTGACGCAACTTACAAGACAAACAAGTACAACCAGCATGCTTGTGGTTCTATGTAGAGTAAACAATCATTTTTCTACAACTATACTTGCATGTGCTTTGTTGGGTGACAAAAATGCTGATACTTACGAGTGAGTGCTGCATAATTTAATTGAATGCATGGAAGGAAAAATGTCAACTTCTGTTATGACAGATGGTAATTCTTCTATGAAGAAGACAATTAAAAAAATTATACCACAAGCGAAATATAGATTGTGTAGTTGGCACACTAAAAGAAATTGTAAAACTTAGGTTAACTGTAAAGATTTTCTTCAAGGATTTAAAAGTGCATGTCTGGAAATTATTCACCTGATATGTTTGAAGAGGAATGGTTTAAATTAGTCACATCTATGGGTGTTAAACACAATGAGTGGGTGCAAAAGGCCTTCTGTAAGAAAGACCAATGGGCAATTGCTTACTTGAGGAGACATTTTTTTGCAGGCATGCGGAGCACTCAGAAATGTGAAAAGATGAATGATGTTATTAAAATTCATCTGAAGGGAGATTTGAAGTTGTTTGAATTTGTTCATGCGTTTGACCTAGGAATAGCCGGCTTGCGACACGAGGATGCAAAGTAACAAAATGATACTGAAGACACCAGCCTACTAGTTCAAACCGAAATACCTTGGCTTGAGAATCATGAAGCCAAGGTGTACACTCGCAGAACATTTCTTATGGTCAGAAAACAAATTAAGTGCCAAGGCCTTTACAATAGGTGCGAGTTAATAGACGATGAAACGCAAAGCATACATTTTCTTGAGCATTCATTCGTGGGCAGAATGTGGAAAGTGTTGTACAATAGAGAAACCGGAGAGCTTAACTACTCTTGCATGCAAATAGAGTCTCTCGACCTACCTTGTTGTCATATGTTTAGAGTCATGTTGCTTGAGAGAATGAAGACTATTCCCGAAAGTTGTTTGTTAAAGAGATGGACACGGCACGCACAGGGACTGGATTAAAAAGGTTTGTCATATATGCTTCTCGAGCTGAAAAATGTGACAGAAATGGCAAGATATGGTTCATTACTGAATAGTTGTAGAACATTGTGTTACTTTGCATAAAAAACTTATGCGGGTTTTGAGCACATCTGAGACTTAGTTCACACTGAAGTGCAAAACATGAAACAATTAATGATGTCAAATTCCTGTGAAGGTTTGAATAAAAGAAATTTTGGAGTGGCTTGATTCAGAACAAACTAAGGCCAAAGGAGATCGCCAAAACAATCCTCGACGAAAGCAAATTAAGGCTAAATGTAGTTATTGTGGGTAAGCTATATTGTTTCTTAAACTATGTCTTCTTATTTCTGCATTTCAATGTGCATTTTTTTAATTATTTGTGCCACACTAACTGTAAAAAATTTGATGCATGAAAAGTGGGACAGATGGATATAATAGACGAACGTGTAAAATGAATCCTAAATCATCTACCTATGATCCGTGTGAATTTTCTGGTGATGGTTTGGGTAGTGATGGCGAATATATCACCAACTTCAGCCATCGGAATGTTGAGGATGACATTATCAACACTAAGTGGGTAACCATGAACAATCCAAATTGGCTTTCAGTTACTGCAACTAACACCAGCCAACAATCAACTAGTGTTTTTTCCATGGTAATGACATAATTATTATTGTTATGGTTTGTCCACTTTTTATGCCTTCACCTAAACTCCAAAATTATTGCATAGAATGCACGAGTGTTGGATTTTAAGAAAATGGACGCCTTCTGTGATGGAGGTATAGATTATACTGATTGGTGAATTAAACCCAGCCGTATGATACAAGTTTACGAGAAGAAGACATGTTTCTTCAAAAAAAAAAAAAAAAGAAGAAGAAGACATGATGTAGAATGGCATTATTTTTACAATTTGAATTAAAATGTAAATGGGATATTTTAAATTACTTAATTGGATATCCGTCACATTTCATTGAATTAATAATGTCAATATTTACGTGCCCTTAAATTTAATTAATAATGCCAACATTTCATTTTTTCAATTTGAATTAAAATGTAAATGGGATAATATAAACTACTTAAATTCTTATCCCTCACATTTCATATAATTAATAATGTTAATATTGTTGTGCCCTTAAATTTAATTAATAATGACAACATTTCATTTAATTAATAATGTCAATATTTAACTAACAGAATAATACCAATTTTTAATAGTTCATTTCCTCAGATTTTTCTACCTCGTACCCATAATAGCAGTTGATTTGCAAATCTCCATTTTGCTGCTGATTTGCCAAGCTAGACAGAGCAGATCTCTTTTTTGATTAGCTGATTTTTAAATGAATAGTCGTGTCAATTAGTTTGTCAAATTCAATTTGAAACGGCCATTCATTTTTGCTTGCAACCGGTCCATGTGGATATATTGTATATATTTTCCTTGTGACCGGTATACACTGTTGTTGGTTATCTCGTACAAAGTTGAAAAGTACTGATTTACCAATCTCCTTCACATTGTCAGCCGTCATTTTTTAAAAAATATTGCATGGCAGACGCACTATGGCCAACCTCGTACCAAGTGAGGGTAAAAAGCTGAGATGGACGTGAGACTGGTTTCATATCAACGAGTCAACTTTCAAAGTGAAAAAGCTGAAGATGATCGTGTGACTGGTCCAAGTGGATGTCCCATAAATATGGCCTTGTGACCGGTTTCTATTTTTCCTTGTGATTGGTCCACTTTCACAAATATCATCAGGCAACTTGTTTTGTCTTCTTCCAAGGACTGCATCAAATATTTTAAAACGGTTGAAATGTACAGTTGGCATCTTCTTCAACCAGCCAAAGACAAGACAAGTTGCTGCTTCATTGATTTACATTAATTCACCAAATCAGTTCATGGTTGGAAACAATAAATGACCATCTGGTCTATTATATATCACTCAATTCAAGCCCATACACAAGTAACAATTCATGTTGTTATGAAGCACACATCACAACTCACCACAAAAAAAATTTAGTAACAATGAATCAAGATTTCTGTGGTGTTCACAGGATGCATGATGATCAATAGGTCCACTTCATGCTAACTACTGATCAAAATCGTCACTGTAGACACCAAATTTTGACACACCATTTATTTTCAAACACTGGGGGGTATGTTTGCACTTTTTGTTACAAATTTTAATTTTTAATTTTTCAAATAATTTGGGGGACAAAATAGTAATTTTATCTGTAAATATTTTTTATCAATTTTTGGGGGTTTTAAATTTATATTTTTACTTTTATGTGAATTTGTTAATTTCTTATGATTTTTCTGGATTTAATTGGTTTTTTTTTTGTACCAGCTAAGGGCAAAATCGTCATTTTACAATTAAATTTATTTTTCACCAATTTTGAGTAAAAAATGTATTTTTCAGTGTTTTAAACTTATTTTTAGTTTTTGGTAATTTTTTCAGGTCAATAATTATTTTTCCGTGAATTTTCATTACCCGAGGGCAAAATCGTCATTTTACAAATTAAATTTATTTTTCACCAATTTTGAGTCAAAAATGTATTTTTCAGTGTTTTAAACTTATTTTTAGTTTTTGGCAATTTTTTGAGGTCAATAATTATTTTTCTGTGAATTTTCATTGTCAAAGGGCAAAATCGTTATTTTACAAATTAAATTCATTTTTTCACCAATTTTGAGTCAAAAATGTATTTTTCAGTGTTTTAAACTTATTTTTAGTTTTTGGTAATTTTTTGAGGTCAATAATTATTTTTCCATGAATTTTCATTGCTCGAGGGCAAAATCGTCATTTTACAAATTAAATTTATTTTTCACCAATTTTGAGTCAAAAATGTATTTTTCAGTGTTTTAAACTTATTTTTATTTTTTGGTAATTTTTTGAGGTCAATAATTATTTTTCTGTGAATTTTCATTGTCCAAGGGCAAAATCGTTATTTTACAAATTAAATTCATTTTTTCACCAATTTTGAGTCAAAAATGTATTTTTCAGTGTTTTAAACTTATTTTTAGTTTTTGGTAATTTTTTGAGGTCAATAATTATTTTTTCGTGAATTTTCATTGTTCAAGGGTAAAATTGTCATTTCACATCCCAAACTCATTTTTCACTAATTTTTAGGTCCCAAATTCGTTTTTAGATTTTAAGCATTAAGTTTCTAACTTTTTTAGGGTGAATTTTTATTAACAAATTTGTTATTTACATTTTTCTTATTTTTTTATTTATTATTTTTTTTATAAGAGAAAATAGATTTTAAGGATAAAATTGTAATTTTTGTAGTCAAGGGCATTTTGGTCTTTTAGCCTTTTCTTGGAGGTTAAGACTTGTGCAGTATAAATACCCCACTTAGGAAGAAACAAAAAGAGAGGAAAAAAATGAAAAACCCTAAAACACTACTTCTTTTGTGATTTTTTAGATCAAAACACACACACTCCACACCTAAAAAACACACTAAGCGCCGCTCTTAATTTTTTTACTGTTCAATCGTCTTCAACCATCAAGCTCGATTTACTGTTCATCGCTGGGTTGTCCTTAAGCTCTGAAGGTAAGTTTTTAGTTTCTTCTATAAAGTTTAATTAAATGTCTTTGTTTTGTTGGAATTTTAAGTTGAATATTTAGAAAATTTTTCCTTCATTTTCTGGGTTTTGTTCTTTCTATTGCTGGGTATGTTTTCTGTTCCTTCATCCGTCAATCATCCTCCACCTTCAACCGGACCTTCACCTCCGACCACCGCCTAAACCACCCAAAAGCCCCACCTTTAACCACCGCCTCCCTCAACTTCTTATTTTCTTTATCAGTTTTACCTTCATCCAACAATCACCTGCAACTCATAGCACTTCTCCAAACAACAATCAAACAACCTCATCATTAACCCACCCACAACAGCCAACTAAAATCAACAACCAAAGCTCTAATTCACCAGCAACCACCAACGCATCACTCACAAACCACCACAGATTCCATATCAGCAAATCCACCACCCCCTGAAACCATACGCAATCAACAAATCAATCTCCATACCCCACTGACCATCGATGCCATCCCAGTCCACCTCTTGAGCGAGCAGTCACACTACAACCTTCAAGCCACCAGTCCCAGCCACCAGAGCCTTGCCCATCGCTCCCCAGACAAATGAACAACCTCATCCCTGCTCTCTCCCTCCTCCTTTCTCCATCTGCAAGGCCACCAAAAACCACCAAATTCACCTCTGTCATCACCCCCACAAAACCCACAACCTGCAAGAAAGCAAGAAACAGCCATATACACATAGCTTCACATATAACAGATTCACCACACACAGATGCACAACTCCACACACACGACACACACAAAATCATCAAACAACCAAAGCCATCCCACGCCCGTGCTCCACTGCTTGGCTACAACACAGTAGCCCCCAAATTGCTCTCAAAACCTCACCAAGGCAACCTCAAGTAACCTGCAAAAATAGCCCAAAACTGACTCAAGGTTGCCAAGTTTCCAGCGACCAATTTCACTCACAATCACACGCACCACTAGGTTCACATGCACTATTATTTCATATTCCAGTCACTGAACGTCGCACCAGTGAATGCGTAGTTTGTTCAACCACAAACACTCACACATTAAACCAAACTACAGTGCCTCACATCACTCCACTTGCAAAGATACTGAAATCAATCCAAGCCTACTGATATCACCTCTTCCGCCAACACAAAGCCACTCCAGTCACTAAGCCCAATCCACCTCCATAACCATCGCCTCCTCCCTCCTTCTAGCAGCCACGAATCCATCTGCAACCACCATCACCGTCTCCCAAACAATCCAATTTCACCACTTTTCACCTGCAGATAAAATGACAAAACAGTCAATTACAACAGCAAAACAATCGCCAAGTCCCAATTTCCACCCTCCACTCGCCATCTGAAATCATCGATTCTTGCATCATCACCATACCTCCACTTTTGGGAATCGACTCTGTTGCTCAAGGAGAAAAATTGGGAAACACAAAGCGCAGAGAGAGAAAGAAGAAATAGAGGAATAGAGAAAAGAAAAAGAGAGTTAGACTAGGGAGAAATTAGAGGAAACGGGAGAAAGAAATTGAAGGGGGTGTGTGCGTGTGCACGAGATAGAGAGAGATGGGGCCAGAAGAGAGGATGAACGGAGAGGAGGAGAAGATAGTAGGAAAAAAAAATCTGGAGTGAGGAAGAACACAAACAAAACATAATAGAGGCATAGAAGAGTAAAGGAGAGAAGCAGAAAGAGCAGCCGGAGAAGAAAGAACAGAGAGGGATGATCGAAAGAGAATGAAGAGAGAACAGTCGAGAGAGAAGAAATTCGAGGGAGGAAGAAACTGAACCGGAGAGAGTCAGAGAAACAGAAGAATAAAGGAAAAATAGAGAGGGAATCGGAGAAGAAAACAAATGGGATAGAGAATGGAAAGTGAAGAGAGATGAAATAAAAATCTGGTGGAAGAGACGAGAGAGAGAGGGAAGAGGAAGAAGAAGAATAGAAGTGGATAGATTAGAGACCAGAGGGAAGAACTCGGTGGAGAAGAAAGAAAAATTAAGAAAGAGATAGAGAAGTAGAGGGATAAAGTAACGCTAGAGAGAGAGAGAGAGAGACTTTCAGTTTCACGAAGAAGACGACTGAAAATTTGGGAAAATTTCTGAAAAAGATCATTTGGAGAATTTCGGTGTGTGTAAAAGTTATAAAAGGGCCAAATTAAGGGGTTTTAGTTTCTAAGTGTTAATTTGAGTTAGTTAATGTTTTTTTTTATTATTGTGTTTATGGTTTAGTTATAACTTGGTTTTAGTTTTAATTAGGTAATTAGATAATTGAATTAATTGATTAGTTTTTATAATTAATTGAGTTAATTAGAGTTAATTTAGAATTTAATTTACTTGGTTTTGCAAAGTATAAATTTACCTTTTTTTAGCCCCCCAACTTTTGATTATTCTAATTGTATCCCTAAATTCTTTTGCTTTATGCGATCAAGTTCCTCATGGAATTTTATTAACCCCCAAATTTTACTTTAATTTCAATTAAGTCCTTCAATGTGCAATTTATCTTACATTCACATACTTTACTATTTTGCCCCAATTTGGTTTAATTTGCATTTTTGCCTCCCTAAATTTGCGTAAATTTTTAATTATGCCCCTAGATTAGTTTGAATTTTCAATTTACCCTTTGACCCCTAGGATTTGTTTGAGTTTGTTTTAATCCCTTAGTCTAATAGTATTTGCATTTTGCCTTCAATTGGTTAGAATTCTTTATATTTTGTCATTTATTTCGTTAAATAGTGGTACCTTGACGCGTGTGTTCATTTTTAAGCATTTTTGTACTGGGTCTTCAAGGAGATATCCCTATTTCTCGATAATTTCTTTCTGTGCTCCAATATGCTCCAATGTGAATTTTATGCATTTATTTTCATCATTTTTTTATTTCTTATTTTATATACTTGTTGTGTATTTACATATTTAATTTATTTAATTTTGAATTTTTATTATTATTTTGAGAAAATATAATATTTTGTATTTAGCTAGTCAATGTAATAGTTAGATTATTTTTTTTATATTTTAGCAAAATTGTATAATTAGATAGATAGGGTATTTTAATTTCCCCCGTAAATTGTAAATCAAGCCCCCCGGTGTAATAGTTAGGGTTTATTTGCTTTTGCGTGCTTATGTGTTTATTTCTTTACCGCTTTCCTTAGGATTTTGCATCTAGATATCATGCTTATGTGTTATGTGCTCCTACTTGATTTTATATGATTTTATATGTTTTATTTACTTTTAATTCATGCTTTTGTCAGCTTTATTGTTCCGTCACCACACTAGTCCAACGCTAGTTGTGGTTCTCTCGCTCCCCCACTAGTCCAATGCTAGTGGGACTTTTTTAGAACGGGTTAATCCAACACTAGACCCTTAAGACATTTTAGTGTTAGGATCATTCGTATGCATTTCACATTTCACACACTTTTAGTTTTCTTTCCGTTTAGCATGATTTTATTATTACTATTATTATTCATTATTATTATTATTATTTTGACACGTCTTCAAATGCATGACATTTAGGTTGTATCTCACTTAAAAATTAGGACATTTGTATGATTCGACTAGAGATGGTCGTCTATTCACGTGGGAAGCAGTGGCGTACATGCCGTTCCCCCCTCCGTGAGTAGAAACATTCAGTCACGAGTTATTAGTCTCCCGTGCCCGTTATGTTGCATACCCACCTTCTTTCTTCACTTACTATATATTATTATTTTTTTTCTTTTTGCATCACATTTTGCATAAACCCGTGACTCCCTCAAAGTCTCGACTCGGGTTTCGCAATTAATGCAATAATTCTGACCAAGCTTCGATGGGACATTCCGACCCTCTCGATATCCACATTTAGACTTAGGATTTGCATTCATTTAGATACATCCGAACGTGATAGAACCTAGGGTTAATTTAGGAAATTTTGATTAAACCTCGCAACTAGCCTCGGCTAGGTTGAAAGGGTGCCTTAGGCGTGAGCCTTTGCCTTCCCTTTCTTCAAATGTGACTCCCGAACCTTCTTCTCTCTTTTTTTTCGTAGACCGGAGTCAAAAAAGGGTTTTAAAACATTTTTTTTAAATTTTTATTTTGTTAAACTATTTTTCGGGTGACTTGGTACACTTTAACTCAGTACCAAGTGGCGACTCTATTTTTCAAAATAAAACCCTTTTTCAAAAATTATTTGGCCAAATCTGTCGCACTTTAGTCCCGGCCTTATTTTCTTTTAAAATACCATTTTTTTCTTAAAATATACTTTTTCAATAAAAATTTGATTTTTCACACACGCGCACGGTTTTTCCCAAAACTTGCTTTGTTAAAAAGGGTCTCGAACCGGACTGTCTTTTTGGGACACGACAGGCAGCGACCCCATCAGCAACCCTTTTTACTTTACGATTTTTCGGACACGACAGTCATTCACCAATGATACGGTGGATTATTTAACAGGTGAAAATTAAGATTGATTTGTTCCCTAATCCTATCGGGACTCCTACTCACCGTGTAGGTGCTATGTCACTGTTGAACTCGCTTTTAAGTGAATCAATTTTTCATTCAATAGTTAACTGGCAACATGGAGTCTTGCCTCAAATGCCTCGTCTAAATTCTATATACGTTGTGTCAATTGATTGTAGTAACTGGAGCAGAGAATACTTTTGTAACTACTATAGCTCATTGATGGAAGCAAACAAGATAGCATATTTGTAGATAATCACAGGGTCCAACTACCCGGAATGGTCATTGCCAAGCCTTTACTTAACAGATGGTTTCGTTGTTTCGATGTGTTTTAACATTTCTTTACATAAACCACAATTAATGATCTGGGTCATATAGGACCCGGACCGAGTTCAAGTCACCATGTTGCCTAGGAAAGATTGCTGCAGTATTCAGTTCATATTAACCCGAAAAAATTTTCATCAATTTGTTCAACGCGCAAGTAACATGGCTCAAGTAAATTTTTGGTCTAAGAATGGATCGTCGGACCATCGACTGAATCCAACGGGTTAAATTTTTTAACTTTCTATTACTATTTGGCTTTTCAATTTTTGATGTTTGTGGTTAGTTTGATGCATCCATGTTTGCAATTAATTTCTATTTTATAATTTGACTTGTTGTTTGGTTTGCATCAACTATTGCACTAACAGAATGATATTGTATTCAAGTCAAAACCACTCTCGTTGAGCAATAAAAATCAACAAATGAGAAGTTCATTCATTGAGGGAAAAACATTCACATGGAAGAAAAACGTTATGACTAGGACTTAAAGATAATAATAAAGCACAAAAATATAAATATAAACAAGGCATGTTTAAGCAACTTCAGCTCCGACTTGACATTCATATTTTCCATCCTCAAGCTCTCAATATCTTCCCGGAAGTTGTGATCACCGTCAACAGAAAAGTTATCAGTAATTTTTTCTCCGTATCTGACGGAATCTAAAGTATTTGCGTACACATCACATCAACCAATCTACGGCATGCAACGCTGATGTTGAAAGTCTAAATGTTAATGTAATTTTTAGTTATTAATTACAGTCAATATTTGATTAACATACCTTCTCTAATGAGCATGCATAATAATGGCAGCCCCGATTTGCCTCTGTCATAGCAACTAATATCTTGCAATGGCCCTTCTTACAAAAGCATAGCCCGGTGGGGTATATGGCAGAAGAAGTTGCTGAAGATGAAGCACGAGAGGCCATGGATGAAAAATGTGTAAAAAAGACCAAGCCAATAGTTTAAGATTTTGCTCGTTTTATAGGTATTATGACAAGTGTACTTTGTTCTTCTGCTAAAAAACTAAAATATTCAATACCATAATTTCCTTCTAATCGAACTTGTAATGGAACATAACACTCCATTGGCATGCGGTCCCACATAAAGTAAACAAACACTTTATCCATTTACTATAACACAGGACTCCAAACAAAATATAATAGTCCAACAGTCCTTAAATTTCTTAAAAAACCAAAATCAACTTCTTCTGCATTCATTGACATTGTTGGTCAAAAAGAGTCTCTCGCCAACATGGCTTCTCTAAGCCTAGTATCCCTTCATTTGCAAGATCCATAAACATATCGACAGCCAACTTAGTCCTCTCTTCATTGGAGTCAAACTGTGCATTGACATGGCAAAAATAATTAGAGTTCGACTGTGTTTGAGAATTTATTTTTTTGCTCATTGGAGTGGCCATCGTCTTACCGTTATTCGGATACCTTCTTTTATGTTATCAATGTATTGCATGAACTTTATCACGTACATTCCACAATCAACCCTGAAATGCACACAAAATACAAATAATCTGCCTCTTTTTTAATCAATATGCTCAACACAAAATACAGTATTAGAGTTAAATTCTATGCTTAGTGTATCAACATTTGTACCTGTTGCTTTGCTTGGGACACTAGTCAGGCCTAGATATCTCAAAACTTGAGATGTTGTGCTTGTAATCTTCACCGAAGCCAAAAACTAAGGCTTCGTGAAGTTGATCACACTACAACATAAGAACTTGATTGACTTTATTTCACTACATTGCAATATCAAGAACTTGTAAAGACTACTTACAAAAATTTTTGTGTTCCTCATTCGCTCTCCATTGAATAGTTCATTTGGGAATGAGTCAAAAATGAAAATGTGCCTTTGAATGAAGTCCACGACTGCTAGGTACCAATGCTTTCCACTACAATTCATGGGGATCCAAATGTATGTACAAAAAACGAGCAACCTTATTATAGTTAATAAGATCAAAGAGCATGGTTAAGCTTTCTCACCTTCTCACAATTCGCAATCCATCCTCCAAAACTCTTTTCCGTCAAGTAAGATGTGAACAAAATCTCAACCCTCATTCTGTGCATTAGTACCACTTGCTGATTGAGAATATATTAAGAACATTAGGAGTACACAATAAATTATTTTTGCCATATCCAATTTGGAATGTATCCCTTTCTTCACCATTTTGTACCTGTATCCAATTTGGAATGTACCACACACGTTGAAAGGGGACTGGAAATCTTCTTCTATCCTAGATGGTTAAGAGAGCACAATAACAATTTAAAACCTGATGAAGTTAAACAAATATTTCACCTTTTAATTTTTAAACATTAGGTTAATTTTTTTCTGTGATCACAACGTAGTTGAATTACCTCTCCATGTAGCCATTCATAAGGCAAAAGTGACTACATGTGAGACCTAACAGCAACTTGATCCAACGTCTTAGTCAATGTATCACTAAATGATAAATTTTGGTTAAAAATAATATGTGATAATTTAAAAAAAATAATTTACTTTTAACAAAGATATTTGGTTACCATCCAGCCAACATAGTGTCCTACAAGAAATGCACAACTTTATCATATTAGGTGTATTCTACGGACCCTACAATTGTTTTCATTCCAACTACTTCTCTCCAACTCCTACCAGCATAGGATTTCATTCTTTGAACAATATTATTCCTCTTCCTTTGTGCTCTTGCTTGTGATCTCTTTCCACTACTTCTTATCAATCCTCTTCCATTTGACTTTGCGGATGATAGCTGTGTTTCTACGTTGGTCATTTGTAGATTTTTTCGGATAACCTTATCTCCAACCGTACCATTTTCTTTACCTACCCAATTGTTCTTCTTCTTTATTGGAGAAGTGATATCTTAGAAAATGTCAACACCAAATGCATATCCCTTGTTCCAACTGATGCTTTGCTCTGCATTCAATTCTTTACCCTTCTGCTTCTGCTGCTATGGTGTGTTAGCCATGTAAGATTTTCTCTTCATTGTAGCTTTATCCATTTCCAGTTGTCTGCAATCTTTTATTATTAGCATTTTCTTTACGTGAACATTTATAAGACTGTCATTCAGAACCCTCCTTATCTCAGTAGTTATTCCAGACTCAAGCAAGTGAATGTTGCAAGCTAGTCTGCCCACAGTTATCATCACTTCCTTCTAGCATTCCTTTATCTCCCTGGTGCATTTAATGAGCTCATTCAGCCTCATTTCCATATTGAAGATCGTATTGCATTTTTTATCTTCATTTCTTGAACCACTT
This sequence comes from Mitragyna speciosa, assembly GCA_024721245.1. Classification (NCBI taxonomy): domain Eukaryota; kingdom Viridiplantae; phylum Streptophyta; class Magnoliopsida; order Gentianales; family Rubiaceae; genus Mitragyna; species Mitragyna speciosa. The sequence continues at coordinate 17,772,500 of CM045568.1, forward strand.
GCTGTGTTGTCAACATCTTTAACCTGTCAAATTTTAACTGTCATTCAGTTCATGTTATAAATATTTATGTGCATTCCGTAACAAACAAATGCACATCAAGGCTAAGTATCTACATCACAAAAAAGTTATACACCCTGGTACTTACACAATGCATGTCAGATTCTTCTCTTAATTTACTCATACATTTGTTTAACGTTTGCCTTCCATTTTTCTATTTCATGGTATCTCCACATTGCTCATTACTGGATGACTGTATGTATACAACATCTAGCTTCATCTCCAATCTTTTTTTCCTGCATCCATGACAAGTTATCACATCATTTTCCACCATTTGCTTGCTACAACTTGTATTTTACCTTCAAATTTCTTATTCTTTTTTGATTTCTTTACTACTAATGAAACACCAGTGATGGCTGACCTCCTTCTGTATTATCAAGCTTGCTTGCTTTGTTGAAGAGGTGTGCCCAAATTCACTGATGAAGCACTAGTGGCAAAGAAGCCTTTAGTTGTTGCTCGAATTGCTCCTCTCTAAAGCCTGCGCAGGCACTTTTCTTAAACGTTGTTTGGTGGGCTCGTTATTTCATTGGGCTGGCTGTTGTGGACATTTGTATTATCTAAATAATATGCTGTATATCTTTTAGTGGGCCTGTGCAAAGTGTAAAAGCATTTTTATCTTCTACAACCCAAATATTAAAATATTTGATTGTTAGGCTTAATAGAGATGTTGGACTTAAAACCATTGTGTTGGACTTTTTACTTGTTGCTTGTTGGGTTGGCGACCCACTATGTTATGTTGTTGGGCTGTTCGGTTTATAACCATCAACGCTATTCGATAGCTAATAGGCTGTTGGGCTCTCTATCAATAAGATTACATCCGTTTTCGCCATTTTATAAGGGTTGTTGGGCTCACAATAAATGGATCTACAAACAAGCAGTCAACTGATACAGCAGCTTTTTTTTCTCTAGAAAAACAAAATAAATCATAAACAAGTAGCTAATCAAGCAGTCAACCTTAAACAAGATTATCCACAACTAAAAAACTTTCTCCAAATGTCAGCAGTCAACCATGAATAAACAACTAATCAAAAGCATTCTACCAACTACACAAAAGCAGCTAGCCTAAAATTAGTCAACCAAACTAAACATAAGCAGTTATCTAAATCAAACAACTAATAGACATTTCCTGCACGAAACACCTTCACCAGAAACGTTAGCTCCTCAGTGGGGATTAACTCGAACACAGACACATTGTCTACTTACAAATTCCTATCCCTGACATACTTTCTCCAACCCTTGGTGAAAAATCTAGAAATGCCATTCTTTGCTGATTCGGATAGTCCATTCACCATCATCTCAATCAGTCATTAGTATATTCTTAACCGAATTTAGGACAAGGAAGTCCTTTGGAAATCCTCGTGGCGTAGCTTAAAAATTTAGAATCATCAATGAACAGTTCAAAACAAAATCATTAATAAACATCATTAACACAATACAATCACCTCACCAGGTAAACGGACCACCAACATTCTGTGGTTTTAGTAGGGCGATAAAAGAGGGGTACGGTGTCTCCCATTCTTTAGTAGCATTGAGGGCACATCGTTATCCTGTATCATGTCTTACATGTTAGGAAATCAACAAGCCAATAAACAATTGACGCAGCGGAATATAAAATTGATTTCCAACCAAAATCATTGATTATCTATACAAAAACGAGAACGTACCTTTTGGTGACGTAATTAAACGAATTAACCTGATTAAAGATACGCAATGTCAACTACAGCCGCACATGTGTCCAGCCTCTAAGGTATCCACACGAACACCTTCTTGGGATCCTCGTCAGGATTGATCAACACCAAGTGAATATGCTAGATCCTACTTGACACGTCCCTAACGTGAAGAAAATTGTATAAAGAAAAACTATTTTTCTCTCTCTAATTTTCTAACGTTATATTGTATATGTCGTGTCAAATCTTGGTGTTTAAGACTTATTTATAGAGCAATAATTAAGTTATCTTGTCCAACAAGAATTCGGTAATAGGTAACCCTTACCTATTAAGATATCTTACCAAATAAGATATTTAGTAGGTTTTAATTTCCTTCAAAAGGAAATTATTCCACTACTATAATTCCTCTATTTATTAATAAGTCCTTAGGATTAATTATCTCACAAATTAATCCCATAATTATCACATAATTATTTAAATCAATTTAACCCAAGAATTAGTTCTATTGTGTGTGACCCTTTAGGTTCCTAATCACTTGGCAATAAATATAAATTATAATCTTAGAATTAATTGGCTTTAGTACAAAACCAACAAACTCCCACTTGGACTAAAGTCAATTTAGTCACAAGGATTCTAAGATTGGATAAATTAAACAACTTTAATTTATCATTAATCAAAATTAATTAATTTATATTTATAGATCAAGATTGGCCTCTAGCCAGGCATCATGACCACCCAAGTGTTAGGAAAGTCAAGTGATTGACTTCACCTATCCATGAACCAGATTCCGTGTAATTATTATCCTTTCACCATACTATATCCCAAATTAGTACAAGAGTAAGGTATAGGTGCCAACTCTTAATGTACTAATTATTATTCTTTCTTGTTCCCGAAATTCAACTCCATTTTTCAATAAATTTAGAACTTTTCTAAATTATTGACTCGTTTGCAAACATTCTTGAGTTGATATTTCAACAAGTGTGGCCACAATAGGGATATACTCTCCCACTATTAGGAGTGGTGAATCCTATATTGATCATAAACTATCAATTCGTGTTTCTTATTATACCCAACTTCTATTGTACACATAACCAATTACGAATTATGGACTAATAGAGTTAAAGTACAACAATTCCACACTAAAGATACTCTTATGATCTCAAGTCAAAGGATCATTTACACTACTGTCATGTAGAGATTATACCATTGGCACTCAAGTAGTTAACCTTATGGAAATCTCTAAGCGGATCAATCCAGTGAATATGTTCTCTAACAATCCACCCATATATCATCATATATGCTAATCTATCCGCATTAACAATGTCCTTTATATTGTTAATACTATGATTAGGGATACTTTAAGAATAATAATAAATATTATTCTAAGGACTTTATCATTCAGAAAATACATAAATACATATTTTAAAATGATAAAATGCCATATCATTATTATTGCATAAACAACAATCAAACATAACAATATATGAAATTATAAGTCATCTCCCACTTTGACTAAAACCAATCATTCATTTACTCTAAATAGAATAAATACACATGACTATCATGTTTCTTTTGGGATAATGCTTTAGTCAATGGATCAACTACATTATCCGCAGTGGGAATCTTATCTATCTTTACATTGTTTCTACCAATTATTTCCTTAAATAAATGGTATAAGCCAAAATACTTATTTGGATCATAGATGAGACCTTAAGTTCAATAATGAACTTCTAAATCCAACTTAGCTTCTAAAGTTACAAAGCACTTGGCATTTGTTGCTAGAATCTGTTGCAGTGTCTAGTTTAGAACTCTTCTAACTAGCAACACCGCTATTCAACGTGAACACAAGTATAGATTATAATCTATTATCAGTTCTTAAATAATTAAATGTTTACATCTATAAACCCATACACTTCTAAAGTGTGAACTCCATAAATCAAGAATAATCCATTAGTTTCTTTTTAAGTACTTTAGGATATTCTTGACAAATATCTAGTGACATTCACTAGAATTAGGTTGATATTTACTCATAACACTTTTGAGCATAGGAGACATCGATCTCAGTACATAGCATAGCTCAAAAGGGTAATATCATGTTCCACAGAAACCCTTCCTTTGATTGCTCTATGCTAAACTTCTTTAGCATCTTAGTCTATATACATCAATTGAGAGACCAAGCAACCTCTTAGATCTATCTCTATAGATCTAATTTTCAAAATTAGGTTGTCTCTCTCCTAATGTTTCATGCACAAATTCTTGAACAGTCACACCTTTTACTATTTTAAAGCTATAGATATATATGATTTCTCAAGACCAATATGTCATGCACATAAAGTGTTAAGAAAAATCAGTGCTCCCTACTCACTTTCTTGTATACACAAGATTCATCTTCGTTTTTGAGAAAAATTAAACTTTTTGACCATCCCACCAAAACGAATGTTCTAACTCCTTGATTTGTAAGTAATCATATTACTATCCATGTCAATCTTTCTTTTAAAGATCCTCTTGCACCGTATGAGTTTTACCCTTTTGGGTGGTTCGACTCAAGGATCCATACCTTGTTGTCGGACATGGAATCCATTTTGGATTTTATGACTTTACACCACTTCAAAGAGTTTACACATAACATAACCTCTTCGTAGCAAGTAAAACCATCATCAATTATGACTAGCACATCATTACTCTCATTTATGAGAAATCTATATTTTTAAAGAGAATGATGTACTTTACTAAAACTATGAAGATTTTGTGTAATTCGAGTTTCCGTTTGCGCCTCATCAATATATGGCTTAAACTCAGGTTCCAACTGTTATTTTTTGTTAATTTGCGGTTCTTAAATTTCTTTAAATTCTATTTTACTCTCACTACCTCTTTCAAGAATAAACACTTTTCTAGAAAGATAGCATGTCTTGAGACAAACAATTTTGCTCAAGACAATTGTAGAAGTAGCTTAGAATACACCACAAATAAACATTTATAAGATTCAGTCTCAAACTTGTCTGATATGATGCTTCACATAAGCAAAACATCTTCAAATTCTTATGTGACTAAGAATTAGTTTCTTACCATACCATATCTTATATGAGACGGTATCAGTCAATTGTAGTTGGAACTCATTTGAGTGTATGGGAGACAATTTTAAGGCAAATTTCTAAAACTAGATTGGAAGCGTAACATGACTCATCACGGAATGTACCATATCCAATAGAGTACAATTCTCATCTTTTAGATATTTTGAAACTCAGTGACTCAAGTATTCTCCACCTCAATCACATTTCAGTGTTTGAACACTTTTGTCAAGTTGTTTCTCTACTTCAGGCCTAAAGGCTCTGAACTTTTCAAAGGTCTCAAATTTATATCTCGTAAGATACACATAACTATATCTAAAATGGTTATTCGAGAAAGTGATGAAGTATAAGAAACTACCTTTAGCATGGATCGATATTGGGTTACAAACATTAGTATGTGTAAACTCAAAAAGATCACTAGCACATTCACCTTTTCAATAAAAGATGTCTTCGTCATTTAAACAAGTAAATAAGATTCGCATATCTCATAGAATTCATAATTGAATGAGTCCAAATATACATCTTTATGTAACTTGGATATACGCTTCTTATTTATATGACCAAGTCTAAAATACCAAAGATAAAATCGCTTCAAAATATCAAGTTTTGTCTCTTAATGTCTATGTTGAAAATAGACTTATCAAAACCTAGAATATTTAAGCCATTGTTTAATAAACTAGTACTATTTAGAACGCCATTACTAAAAAAGAATAACATTTATTCTTTTGAATAACAGTAATCTATCAACATCTAATGCAAATATAGATATTATGTTCTTTGTAAGCACTAGAATATATTAGCAATCCTTTAATTCTAGAATAGGTCCAGTTGGCAAAGAGAGTGTATAAGTTCTTACGGTTAATGTAGCAACTTTTGCTCCATTCTCTACACGTAGTTTAACTTCTCTCTTTGTCAAAAATCTACTATTCTCAAGATCTTGCATATTTGTGTAAATATGAGATCCAAATCTAGTATCTAATACCCAAGAATCTTGATTAGTATATTACTTTATCTCAATCATAAACATGTTAAAAGTCAAAATTTCACCAAACCTCATTAACTTCTAAGTTTTGAGATAAGCCGTACAATTTTCTTTTAATACTAGTTGTTTCTTTATTGGAAACATATGCCTATAGACTAATCCATTTGATCACACATTTATACTTTGTTAAGGCTATTTGGCTCTTCTTAATATTAGCCTTGGGTTTCCCTTGACAAGCAATAAGGTGTCCCTTAATTCCTTAATATATTACTCTTTAGATATCTCATATCTATTAGTCATAGATTGTGTATCAAACAACCTTTGGAAGATGCACAATCATGGACAAAGCATCCATCATATTATGCTGCTTTTATAGCTCAAGAATCAATATACGATTTTATGATACAAGCAGCAGTATCATTATCGTATTTATGCATCTTGTATGTATTTTTATTTCCTAACTATCATTGTGACTCGAGACATTTGGAATCAAGATATCAAGAACATAGGCTATATTCGTGTACCTAAGAACCATTCTCAAGTTTTATTAGTCCAAAAAATTCAATTAAAATGGAGTCCTAAAAGGTGGGTCATATGTTCACGTGATTATACATTCTACAACTAGAAAATAAAGATAGAATATGACTTTATATTTATGTAATAAACAAAACCAAAATAAAATATATATGGACATAAAAAATTTTGGTTTTGCTCCCACTATTTCATTCAAATTAATATCCCTCAAAATTGATTCGAGAATTTTCATAAAATTCTTAGTGGGCTAGGAATCCCATTTTAATTATTTTTAATCTTGAGTTAGCTCAACAAATCAAAAATAATTTCAATAGGTAGGTAACAATTACCAATTACAACTTTTGTAACTCCTAGATAGCTAGGTATCAACTTTTGATACACATATCACATATGTCTCCTAACTAATTGCCTCAAAGACACATGACCTTGAGTTAGCTCAACAAGCCATAAACCTTTGTTAAATCAGACCCATTATTCAGAGATCATATCTCATAGTATAAACACATTCTAGGTAGAACAATCTTGAGTTAGCTCAACAAGTTATTCGAACAAGAATTGTTTAAACTATAATAATGGAAGACAACTATTCATGATTTAATATTTTAATTAAATCAAAACTATTATTTAAAGATCATATTTCATCGTAAACATATTCTAGGTAGAATAAGCTTGAGTTAGCTCAACAAGTTATTCTAACAAGAAATGTTTAAATTATAATAATAGTTATGATATATTTCTTTTATTTAAATCAAAACCATTATTCAAGAATCATATCTCATAGTAACAAATATTCTTGGTAGAATAACCTTGAGTTAGATCAACAAGTTATCCCTAACAAGAATTATTTATACTATAATAATGGAAGTGATCTAAATTATTTTTTTTAATTGAGGGATAAATTATGGTCTCATCATATACATATATCATATATGAAATAAATATTTGATCAAATAAAGCATACAATATGCAATAAAATAAAATCACATTATTTTATCAAATATAAAAATCACATATGATATATCATGCATATAAAATAAATCTTATTATTTTATAAAATATAAATCACATATAATAAAACATTCAAATAATCACATTAAAAGAATGTATAAAATTCTTGTCATGAATCTATATGTATACTAATTCTAATCACATTAGAATTGATTTAATTGACTAATTTGAGTAGTTTTTGGGTAAAATAATCAAACAAAATTATTTGGACCCAGTTACGAAGAAGAATGAAAACCAGGGGCCAATTTGCAAAATCTCCAAACTTGCAGGCGAGTCAAACGCACCTGCTGACCAGGTTTTTTTTTTTTTTTTTTAATTAGGTGGCGTCAAAACGTCACCGTTTCTATGCTGGTGTGGTCAAACATACCGGCTGACCAGAGAGAAAACCCCCTTTTTTTTTTAAATGAGACGTCATCAAACGACGTCGTTTGAGGCTTAGGGTTTTTAACCCAAAATGGCGCTGTCATCTTCTTCAACCTATCCGGCTCTTTTCCGGCCACATCTTGTCTGGCCATATCCGGCCAGTTCTGGCCGGCGATCCTTTCCCCAGGCGATGCTTTTCCGAATCCGGCCAACCTTTGACCAGATTCTACCGTCAACCGCGCGAGGAATCACCGGGGCTTCGTCAAATCTCTTCGTTTCCTCTTCCGGCGACCAAATCTTTATCCTTCTCCGGCGTTCGTTCTGAGTTCTCCTGGCGTCGAGTGACCTGGCCGAGATCTTGTTTCTACTACCAGGAACTTTTCCGGCGATCTCTTCCAGATCTCAGCCGGTCGTTCTCCACCGCGACCAAACGATTTCGGTCGCCGAAGATCCAATCTGGTCGCGTGTGGCCTTCGGCAGGGTGAGCGACTAGAACCTTTCTTGGTCGCGTCCCCGACGTTGGCTCTAGCCACGGCCAGATCTTAACTGATCGAACGGCGTGGAGGCGGCCGGTTGCTAGTGCGGCCGGAACAGTTTCCGGCAGTGACCCAATTTTTTTTTTGAAAATTTGAACAATAGCAACCAAAAATCCAGAAAACAATTTTCAGGATTTTTTTTTTTAAGTTTTGTTTGATGAACAGTAACCGCAAATTTAATTTTACTGAAAAAATCAATTTTCAGGTTTTATAAACAGTGTCGAAATTTTAATGAAAAGCAAATTTTAAAAAATTTCATCCAACAAAACAAACAAAATTTCTAATCAAATTTCGAATAAATATTTTGAAACAAATTTTCAAAATATATAACTTCTCAAATTAATCAAATAAATCATATATACATATCAATAATTATTCATGACAACAAATTATGAACAGATAATCAAAACACAATGCTCTGATACCACTGTTAGGAAATCAACATGCCAATAAATAATTGACCCAGCGGAATATAAAATTGATTTCCAACCAAGATCATTGATTATCTATACAAAAACGAGAACGTACCTTTTGGTGACGTAATTAAACGAATTAACCTGATTAAAGATACGCGATATCAACCACAGTCGCACATGTGTCCGGCCTCTAAGGTATCCACACGAACACCTTCTTGGGATCCTCGTCAGAATTGATCAACACCAAGTGAATATGTTAGATCCACTTGACACGTCTCTAACGTGAAGAAAATTGTATTAAAAAAACTATTTTTCTCTCTCTAATTTTCTAACGTTATATTGTATGTCATCGTCGTGTCAAATCTTGATGTTTAAGACTTATTTATAGAGCAATAATTAAGTTATCTTGTCCAACAAAAATTCGGTAATAGGTAACCCTTACCTATTAAGATATCTTACCAAATAAGATATTTAGTAGGTTTTAATTTCCTTCAAAAGGAAATTATTCCACTACTATAATTCCTCTATTTATTAATAAGCCCTTAGGATTAATTATCTCATAAATTAATCCCATAATTATCACATAATTATTTAAATCAATTTAACCTAAGAATTAGTTCTATTGTGTGTGACCCTTTAGATTCCTAATCACTTAGCAATAAATATAAATTATAATCTTAGAATTAATTGGCTTTATTACAAAACCAACATTACCGAGAGCCCTATTTCATCATCCATTCCTCTATCACCATGCATGCAGAAGGCACAGTGCATCCAATTATCCTAATCGTTAACTGGATAGGTGATTTCTACGGTCAAGCGATTGAAGATTCTAACATCAAACCTCCTTGACCCCTTGATACGTGCGTGGATTTGTTGGGCTTAGGGTCCTTGGACTCTTGTAAATGAGATTATAGAGCAGGGAACATTTTCTTTGTTTATTTGATTTGATTTGATTTATTTGTTTTCTTCTTCCTGGTGAAGTGACTAGGTGTTTTGAGTGTGTGTTGGTCGGGTTGACAATGAATTTTTTTTTCTTTTTGGAGGTGTGCATCGTGGTGGAAAGAGCATTGTGTTACCATTTTTTAAATTTAAGATAATAAAAATGACACCTGTTTTCATTTTCCTTTGTTAGGTGTGTTTTTTTCTTAGGAGCTCTTATTGTTATTTCGAGTTGTACTTTTAAATACTATGTAGTAATTTTTAAAAATTTTTACAATTCCATGGGCTTATATTTACTCCTCCAACAATGAAAGTAACGTCCGGTTCACTTGTCAAATATTTTTGGCGATGTATGCCACATTGTTTTTATATTATCTTTTTCTAAAATTATAAAAGTAGGGAGAATAAAGGTACAAGAAGTCCATGACCTAATTGTATCTTGCGCCCAAGTGTAAGTTTATTTTATTGTTATTTTCACTGTGTCGCGCCCCATTTTTCGAAAAAAGAAAATAATAAAATGGTATAGTGTGTGTGATTTTGTCGAAAAAAAAATGAAAAGGAAGAATCAAATGTGATTTTGTTTATTGGAAAAAGAAGCGTGTAAATTTCTCGTAACAATAATTTTTTAGAAAATGCTTTGTAAAAAGATGATTCGATAAAAACACGACAAACAAATACTTTATTTTAAAAATAAAATAAAAAGGGCCTAAAATGGGACTTTGAAAATGCGACGATTTTTAGGCCCGAAAATAGAGTCTAAAAAGGGTTTTTATTAAAAAAAAGAGTCGCCACTTGGTATTGAGTTTTGGTGTACCAAGTCACCCGAAAATATTTTATAAAAGGTAAGAAAATTAAAAATGATTTATTTAAAGAAATGATTTTTTGGTAGAAATATAGGAAAAACAAGAAAAACCCTTTTAGACGACTCCAGGTCTTTGAAAACGAGAGAAAAGAGTTCGGGAGTCACAGTTGAAGAAAGGGAAGGCAAAGGCTCGCGCCTAAGGCACCCTTTCAACCTAGCCGAAACTAGTTGCGAGGTTTAGTCTGAAATTTTCCTAATGTAACCCTAAAATTTTATTGCATTTGGATGCAACTATATGAATGCAAATCTAGTCCTAAAAATGAATATCGTTAAGGGACAAAATGTTCCATTGAGGTTTAGTCGAATTACCGCATTAATTGCGAAACCCGAATGTAGACCTCGACGGAGTCACGAGTTTAGGTGCAAAATAGAATGCAAAAGAAAAGGAAAATAGTAGTATAGATAGTAAGTGAACAAAGAAAGTAGGGATGCAACATAACGGGTACGGGGGACGAATGGACTCGTGACTAACTGTTCCTACTCACGGAGGGGGGAACGACATGTACGCCATCGCTTCCCACGTGAGTAGATGACTATTTCTAGTCAAATCACACAAATGACCTAAAATTCTATGTGTAGTGGAATCTAAATATTATGCACTAAAATAAATGTTAAAATAGATAATAAATGATAAAATATATATAGAAAATTATGTAAAAATGGAAAAGGCCTAAAAAGAGTAAATGTGTGTGTAATGATCATGAAATGCACACAAGAAATGATTCTATCACTAAAATGACCTAAAGGTCTAGTATTGGACTAACCTATTTTCTAAAAATTCTCCGCTAGCGTTAGACTAGCGAAGAAACCGAAATTAACCACAACTAGCGTTGGACTAGTGTGGCGACGATACACATATAGAATAATAAAGCAAGTAAGTAATTAAAGCACATATTAAAGCAATAAATCACATAAAAGCAAATAATAGCACATAGGAGCACATAGCACATAATCATAATATTCTAGATGCAAAATCCTAAGAAAAGCGAATAAAACACATAAACACATAGCACACATAGCACACAAAACCTAACTATTACACCGGAGAAGCCTAATTACGATCTAAAAATAAAATAAAAGGTAACCTATCTAGCCTGTCTATTACATTTTTCTATCTAAATACATAAGATTTTTATTAAATAGATAACACATAAACTATCTATTACATTAACTATCTAAATACAAAATTTTGCTCAATAGAATATTACCTATCTATTACATTTCTTTGAATAATCAAAAATTAATTTCAAATAAATAACATGGCATAACTAAATAAACACTCACATATGGATAAAAATTATAAGCACAAAAATACATGAAAACACACAGAAAAACACATAGGAGCACGTAGAAGCACATAAAAGAAATAAAAGGGTAATCGAGGTACCTCCCGTTCGAGGACTCGGTACAAATTGCTACTAAATGAGCAAACATGTTAAAAATACCACTATTTAATAAATAAACTACTAATTAAATAATTCCATACCAATCACCATGAACATGCTATGATAATTCAAACAACTATAGCAATAATAGACAAAATTAAAATAATAATAATTAAATATTTAGAAAAGAATGAAAATTGTTTAAGTAGAAATAAATAAGTGCATAAATAAACAAAGTAAAACAAGGAAAATGAATAAGTAGAAAAATAGTAGAAGATAAAACACAATAATACATACTTAAACTTTTAACACCCAAATGAAAATTATCAAAATAACTAAAAGGGAAATAGAGAAACTAATTTGAACATTAATTAGACTAACAAGACCCAATTTTAGAATATTAATTATAGATTTGATAAAATAAATAAATAAATAATGTGAAAAGAAATAATTTAAAACTTTGAGGACTAACTAATTTTAATTAATATATTTTTTTGTAAAAATAAGATTTGGACTAAAAGTGGAAATTTAAGCAATATTCTAAAGTGAAAAATGTAATTTGCAACAAGCAAAAAGGTAAAATTATAATTTTAAACCCTACTTAAGGTAATGACATAGTTTACAACGAATTTAAAGGCTAAAACATAATTTTCAGCAACTATAATGCCCAAAAATAAAAATTTCCAGCAACATTTAAGGCCAAGAATATAATTTCAGCAAGGTCATTAAATAATACATAATTTACAGCAATGTATAGGGTCAAATTACAATTTTCAGCTATATAAAAGAGCTAAAATAAAAATTCCAGCAACTATAAGTATTAAAATACAAATTCCAGCAACAAATAAAAGACTAAAATACAATTTCTAACAATTAATGGAGGTATTAAAACAAATTCCAGCAACATAAAGGACCAAAATATAAATTCCAGCAACAATAGGGGGCCAAAAATAAAATTCCAGCAAGTATAATAACTCAAATAAAATTCCAGCAAGGTTGGGAGGGATAAAAATGAAAATTCCAGCAATGTGAGGGACCAAATTGCAAATTCCAGCCACATTCAAAAGACTAAAATAGAATTCCATTAACATTTTATGGCAAAAATGCAATTCCAGCAAGGTTTGGGGGGCAAAAATGCAAAATTCCAGCAGTATTCTAGGGCAAAATAGAATTTTCAGCAATTTATAAGGGCAAAGATGTAATTTTCAGCAACATTTAAAGCCTAAAGTACAATAACAGCAAGCTTGGGAGGTAAAATTACAATTTTCATAAATATCAGAGGGTAAAAATGCAATTCCAGAAAAATTTAGGGGTTAAAATGTAATTACCGAAAAATATAGGGTCAGAAATGGAAATTTAAAAAATGCAGGGGTCAAAATTATAATTATATAAAAGTTAGGGGATCTAAATGCAATTAATTAGGACCTAATTAAAAAGAAAATAAAATTATAGGGGTCAATCTACAATAAATAGAAATTGAAACGCACAAATTATAAATTCCCAGAGCCATAGTGATATTAATAAGAGTATAAGGACCATAAAACAAATAACTATTATTAATTAAAAATAAATTAAAAAACTAAACTAATCAAAACAACGTAGTTTGAGTGAAACTACGTCAAAACGACGTAGTTTCACTAAAACTTTTTTTTTTTTTAACGATTTTCCTTTCTTCCCTTTTTTTTTTCTTTCTTTCTTTTTCTCTCTTTTCTTTCTTTTTCTCTCTTTTCTTTTCTTTCTTTCTTCTTTCTTTTTCTCTCTTCTTTCTCCCCTGGTCCGTCTCTTCCCCCCGATTCTCTCTCGATTTTTTTTTTTTCGGTTCACTCGTCTCTCTCAACTGATCCCTTCCCCAAATCATGCCAAAATCCCAAAATCATGCATTAAATTCATCAATTAATTGTACAGAAATGAAAGAGGGATTGAGAGTTTTTTTTTTTTACCTGAATCAAAGAAGCATGGTTGGTCCGACGTCGGTGGTGGTGCGCGGCTGGGTTGGTGGTGCTCCGGTTGGGATTCGGCCGGTTGTTGTTGTTGTTGCTCTCTTTTTTTTTTTTTTTTGGCTAATTTTGTGCAGGTTCGAATGGTGAAAATTGAGTGTGTTGTGATGTTTGTGCACTCTGTGTGATGTGTGTTTCTGTGTTGTGTAAATTTGCAGGTTTGTGTTTGTGTCTGGTTGTGTGCAATTTCAGGTGCGTGTGTGTGTAATGTGTGTGAATTGTGCCTGTGAATTGTGCAGGGAAAGGGTCGAGTGTGTGTTGCTGTGAGTTGTGAGTGCCGGTTTGTGTTTGTGTCTGGTTGTGTGTGATGTGTGTGTTTGTGGAGTGTGTAAATGTGCAAATGAATGTGTGATTATGTGTGTATCTGGTATAAGATGTGAGAGATGCTGATGATGATAAAGCTGTGTTTTGTGTTGTGAGGGCCGTGTGAATGGAACTGGGGTGTATTTGATGCGTGTTTGTGATGCTTGTGCAGGGGAAGGGGAGTGAGGAAATTCTGTGCTGTTTTTTGTGTAAGCAGGTGAGGTTTTGTGCTCTGGGGTGTGAGCTGCAGGTCGTGAGTGATGAAAAAGCAGAGAGTGGAGTTGTGCGTGGTTTGTAGGTAGGGGTGAGTGTGTGTGCTTGTGATTGGTGCAGGGAAAGGCCGAGAGAGAAGAGAGTTGTGTGTGCAGGTGCAATGTGCGTGTGTGAGCTGTGTTTGTGTTCTGGTGTGTTTTTCTTGTGAGGAGTGCAAAGAAGGAAAAATGTGAGAGTGAGGTGAGCAAAAAACCTATCCAAATCCCTTCAAATCAGCTGAATGAGTGTAAAATGGGGGAGAAGGTGAGAAGAGGTATGGCTTGGGGATGGTTTTTGCAGAAGCCATTACCTTCTTTGCAGAAGGAACAGTAGCAGCAACGCTGCTGCTGCTGTTCATCCTTTTTTTTTTTTTTAAAGAAGAAAACAAAGAAAAACAGAAAAATAAAAATAAAAAATAAAATAAAAACTACTTGAACTCTTTTTAGATTATATATTAAAACTAAAACACAACATTATAAGAAGAAAAAAGAAAAATTCAGTGTAAGAAAGTTAATTCTAGGTTAGAAAAATACAATTTAAAATAAACAAACAAATGGTATTTAAAAATAAGTAAATAAATAAATTAATTATGAAAATTTTCTTTACATAAAATTTGTAAAATGCACAAACACATAATTCTTATAAAGAAAAATTTTAAATAAAAATAAAAAAGTACATTGGAAAACGTGACTTAAATATGGAAAAATTATAAAAAATTTATGAAATTAATAAATGACGTCACAAAATTCTTACACAACATATATTATCACATAAAGCGCATATAGTATAATTTTCACTCAAAAATTTTAAGATTAACGCATCCTTGGGAAACGTGCCATTGATAGACAAAAAGACAAAAAATACTAAATGACTCCTAAAAATTATTAAAATTATAAACAATGATAAAAATAATAAAATTGCATGTTTAGGGAATAAAATAAAATAAAATAATATTTACATAGTGAAATTACCATTTTGCCCCTAATGCGACAAATTAGACGTAATATACACAAAAATTATAATCGACCCCCAAAAAATGAAAAATAAAGAATACCCCCTAAATAAAGTAATAAGCATACTTTTATAAAAGGTGTGTCAAAATTTGGTGTCTACACACTATTTAAAAAAAAAAGAAAAAAGGTTTATGTGACTAACTTTATATATATATATATATATATATATATATGTATGTATATATATATATGTATGTATGTATGTATGTATATTGTTTCAGGTAGGGGTTCAAACCCCACCTGCAGCAATATATATATTGTTTCAAAAATTCAAAGGTTGCACCGTAGTGTTTCTCTGGTCCAATAGTAGTTCAGTCCCTATTAGCCCCTTCAGGTCCAGTTCAACTGTCCCTTTGAATAGGTTTGGGGTACTCTAGAATACTTGACAAAAAAAAAAAAAAAAAAAAAAAGACTAACTTCATGTCTTCATTCTTCTCGCCGAAGTCACTCTATAAAAGGTTGAAGCAATCATTGACTAGAACTCCAATCTGCGGAAAACTTTGTAGATATGTTTGTGTAATTGTATATCCTCAAGCTGTGTCTATGAGCTTTTTGTATTCTCTGCAAATTTTGTGAAAGAGACTAGACACAGCAAAGTAGTTTCTCCACATCGATTACATTTCTTATAAAATAAGCACACACGGCAATGGTGAAAGGTTTTGCTTACTTTTTCCTCCTGTGAGTAAAATGTTGCCAATTTGATTGTTTTTGGGTGGGATTGATTATGTAAATGAAAGTACTCTGTTGCGGAGTTTAATGGCTATTTGGTACCAAATGGTGGGCTTGATAATGATGCATCCATTACATTTCTTGGATGACAACATTTGAATTTAACTGCGGAGCCCTGTTATTTGTTGCTTTGGTGTATCTTTGAGAAAGAAAATGAACACAAAAGAAAACAAAAATTTATCTTAGTAGGCTAGCCTTCTTCTTGAGTATCTAGTCATCTTGTATCAACTCAAATTAAAGCAACTATCTCCTATTTCTATGTTATCTGCAAGTAGTAGAACAGGCTCGAATGTTTCTTATTTTAACCGAAAGTCAGCCTATAAAACACAATTGAATGTGAATCTAATGTTTCTTAGCAAAATAAATAAATAAATAAATAATGCTATTCTCTGGGGAGATCCTTATTACCTATTACCATATCTCTTCTACATTTAGTATGCTTTGAGTTTTATTTGAGTAGAAACTCTCAGCTGACAAAACCTTAAAAGTTTAGTAAGTGAAGAGTATCATCACCTTAAAGGAAAATGCAAGGATGTGAAGCATGTGAAAGAAGGTGTATCAATTTAAAGACTGTCTATCAGTTAGAAAGAGAAATGATCAATTTTTGAAGACTTTGTTACTATATTATCTTTATTTGCTCTTACGAAGCATGTGAGAGGAAGTACAAGAACTTTTAGCATGTTCACTGAAAAGCCAATGCACTGCCAAGTTCAGGATTGATCCATGAAATGATTTTTGTTGGGGAATTTATCCATTAAGTGAAGTAGCCTAACGAGAAGCCATATCCATTCTTTGTTCTGCTACGTGCTTTTCTTTCTTCGGTGAGTGAGTTTACATGCTCCAGCTCTCTCTCAGTCACCGCTGCGCGAGAAATTTGAGTATGAATTAGATGCTTATTATTACATGAATAATGATACAATGACTTTTCATTACTATAATACTTAACAAAATAATAAATTTTTGTAAAAAGATAATAAATTTCACCAAAAACTGACAACTTTACTTGAAAAATTTACTGTTTCTTCGACAAACTTTCGTCACAAAAGCAAACTCTATTGTCTTAGTCCAGCGATCAGATTACTCATCATTTGGATGCGCACATCAACTGGTAATGTCAAATCAGAAATTTAAATGTGTAAAAAACTTTTTCATACATCAAATAGAAGGGGACAAAAGTACATGTGAGATCTAGTATACATTCTCCATTATGCCAAATCACGTTGTTGTTCACCAACAATGACATTGAACTGATCATTTGAAAAACTCCGCTGGTCTGTTAGAATTTGCTTGACAGAATCCGAGGCAGAAGGGCTACACCATTTCATCTCAATCAACAGTAGGGTAGAAATTTCGCCAAAAGAGGAAGGGATCTCCTCAAGTTTTTGACATCGTAGCACCAAAAGTTGCTCAAGACAGGGAAAGGGCTCGCTAGAGGCATTCCACAGTACAATATCCAGAGAGTCTAGTTTCAAGAACTTCAGTTTTTGGAATTCACCTTCTACCATGTCCCATAGTTGCCCTTCGAATGCCCCGTTAGTTAATTTTAAGACCTCAAGATTGGGTAGCTGACCAATGGCTGAAATTTCATTCCACGGTAGGCGAGCACTGGATATGGTCAACTTTTTGAGGTTTGAAGGAAAGCTAAATTTGAAAGGATATGGCGCCCTCGCATGGAAGGACATCTTGAGCGATTGAAGTTCACATAAGAACTCCAATACTTTAAAGAGATTGCAGGCTTCATAATGGTCTTGCCATGAATTTGAAAATATGCATCCTAATTTCTGGACGTGGGGTAGCCTCCTCATGAACTTCTCAATGTTTCCATGCCACATATAAAGGGTGGATATGGATGTTAAATTATCCAGCTGGGAAAGGTTCTCAAAAAATTCTTGACTGTAATATTGGAAACTAAAGAAGGAATATTCCATTTTAATATGCCTCAAGCTTCCCAATTCCCAAATAGCCTCAGGTAACATGACTTTACCAACTGCGCCACTGAGAATAAAAGTTTCCAATTTCTGTAGATTGCCTATTTGAGAGGGGATTTCAGCTACACGAACTCGGAGAGCTAAATACCTTAAATGAACCAGCTGAGATATCCTGACGATATCAGAAGTGTCAGCACTATCTTGAATTCGGACATTTCCCAAATCCAGCACTCCAAGGAATTTATACTTGAGAACAGAACCATAATAATCTAACTGTCTAAATTGGCTAGTTCTAGGCCCTGGTTCAGTGAAACGAGATCTGAGTGCAGAAATCAAATTCCTGAATGCTGGCTGGTCACTGACAGCGTCTCTCCTTCCAGGAGGCCAATTCATAATCTCGTTCTGTTCAGGAAGATCCTCTTCATCTCTGCAGTCTTCATCTTTTTGGGACTCATAATAGTACAAGAAAGAACGTATGTGCTCTGTGGTTGTAGGAAAAATGCTCAAATACTGTTTGTGCATTTTGAAATCACCATAAAGAACTGAAATTCCAAAAAAATTATGTTCTCGCTCCACAAATTTTTCTTTCACAAGTTTTGATGAGCAAAATTCTCGCAGTACCTCATGAACACAACACGCTTTGACTCCTCCTTTGGAACTTTTCTTGGCAACCATTACAAGGCTTCTGTCAATTAGATCATTCAAATAACTCTCTGCCTCTTGCTTTAAGCTCTTTTGTCCCATATGTGGCGGCCTCACAAATCCTTCAGAAATCCATAAGCATATCAATTTTGATGCTAAAATTGTTGTGGCTTCTGGAAATATTCCAAAATAAGAGAAGCATGGCTTCAAGTGATTAGGCAAATTCTTATAGCTTGCTTCTAAAATGTCCAAGATTTTTTCCTGTATGCTGTCTGATCTGATCAAAGTTTTCGCAACCTCTTCCCAAGAATCTTTTCCCATTTTCTTATTTAGAGTTCCGGCAATCAGAACCACTGCAAGAGGTAGCCCTTTACAACTATTGGCAATACGCTTTGAGATACCTAACAATTCCCCCGGACAAGTTTCTCCATTAAACAGCTTTAGCCACAGCAATTCACAGCTCTCTTGAGTTGAGAGTAGACGAAGAGCATAAGGAAAACTATTAGCTTCCACAGCAAGATCATGAAACCGAGTAGTAAATAGAATTCTACTCCCATTCTCATCATCAGGGAAACATTCTCGTAAATCAATCCAGGCTTCAATATCCCATACATCATCTATCACAATTAGGTACTTCCTACCCTTTAAACTTTTGTAAAGCATTTGAGCAAAATCTTCTCCACTAATTTCATGGCTTTGATTGGTTTTTTGTTGACAGATTTGACCCAATATACTAGACAACAAGGTTTCTTTCTGGTAAACATGGGATAAGCAACACCATGCACGAACATGAAAATTAACATGGACAGAAGGATGCTTAAATACTGAATTGGCCAAAGTTGTCTTACCAAGTCCTGGCATGCCCACGATGGATACAATCTTTAGCTGCCTTGATCCTTCAGTAAGTAGCCCAGTTATCTCTTCTACTACATCTTTCATACCAACAAGTTGACTAGCATCTTCCTCTAGTTTGGTTTGCATCTCATCCTTGGAACTGGCTGGTGCATTAATAGATGGCTGGTGACATATTTGTGTTGAATTAAATGCCTCGGAAATGCTTTGCACATCATTGTCCAAATTCGTCTCCAAAATAATTTTCACCTCTTTCTGAATTGTCTTGATATCTTGTGTGATTACAAAGATGCCAAGCTTATGAAGCCAGAGTGATCCTTCTCCGGTCATCAATGAATTGATGACATATTCGGCTTGGTAGGCTGCAAACCTAAACCGTGTCAAGAGAAATTCCAATTGTGAGTTCCCCATCAGCTCTGCCATTTCACAGAAACATTTTCTCAAGGTAACCATTTCCTCATGTGCCATCATAATTTGACACTTCAATGTATCAATTGAAGCTGCTATAGAATCCAGTAGCTCTTCAAGTTTCTCCAGGAGGAAATTGACAAATTGCATTTCGTTGATGCTGGAACGGTTAGATAGCCATGCTTGAGGTATGTAGTTTTGAAATGTATCACGGGCTTGTTGGTGGACAGTGTCAACAGCTTGAAGCAAATCAGGAAGGCCAAAACTCAAATAATTGACCATTATTAATTCTTCATCCCCCTCTTTATCAAGAGCAAAGTAAACGAAGAATCCAATATCGATGATTAGAGCTCGTATTGATATTGCCACATTTATAGCATCACTGGAATTCGCCGATAGAATATCCATGAGATTGCTGCTACTTATAAACCTCAGCTCTTCAAGCAAGATACCAATTTGAACTTTCACAGTTGCAACCATGAAGCTGGCCTTGTTGTTTAATAGCTTCCTTAGTTTATGAACAAGATGGTCAACGAAGCCCAGAAGACGTTCACTGATGATGGGAGACCAATATGGACTTTTTACTAAACGAATTTCATCATATATCTGTTTGAGCTCTAACATGAGAGTGCTAATTTTTGTTAGCACGTCTTTAAAAATATCTTCTTGCATATGATCATTGGCTTCCAACTTATCATCCCCAAAAATGAGGAACAGACTGTATGATAATTTGAGAGGCAGTGTTTGAGCACGTCGGGCAACATCTCTCCAAGTTCCTGACCAATTGAGCGGCTCAGCAATAAGCCAAAGAAAACTTCCTAAAAATTTTAGCCTCTCTTTAACATCTGCAACTTTCTTTGCACGAATAATTGTGTTATCTCCACGAATGCCACTAGCATCCTTCAGAAACTGGGAGAGAGAGTCAAAGAAACCTGCCACACGTTCAACTTCATCCCTTGTAACATATGGAAAAGAGGCGTGATTCGTGTAAAAGGAGACGATTTGGACCATATCTTTCTTTAAGCTCCTTAAAATTTTCAAACTGGAAGGGACAAGTTCTGCGTTTGTTAGTGGCCGTGGCTCAAATGCCCAACTGACCTTTTGGACCACATCGGCCATATGCTTCAAGCGTACCTCCAGTGCTTTGTATTCAATGGGCCACTCCAAGAAAAACCTGAGAAAAGGCCTCAGGATGCTCATCAAGAGTCTAAGGGTTTGAATATTATGCTTCATTTCAGGATCAGAACTCTCGTTCTCTAGCATAATCAGATAGTTCAAAAGATCTTCATGGTGAAGGGCAGACATGATGTCTATAAACTTTATCTATTTTCTTTCTTTCTCTTTCTGATTTTGGTGGAGAAGGTGGTTGATCTTGAATGGTAATAGCTAGCCAGCAGGAGGATCGCCGTTCCGATGACTGATAAAGCTGACCAGCAAATATTCTTTAAGGATAATTTCAGGTTTGACATATTTGCAGGAACCTCGCTTGAGATTTTGAAAATTACACTTGAACCCCTTATATTTATATTTTTATAATAATATAAATTCTTTTTTTTTTATAATATAAGCCAAAAACGCCAATCAAATATCTTAAAATGCCCGTAATTACTTTTATAAATACAATAATTAGAAAAAAAAATAAGGAAACCAAACTCAAAATTTTCTATCCATCTAATTGGGTCTTCCAAATTATTTACACAAAATTTTCTGTTTCTTACAAATATATTTGTTTGTCAAATTTTGATTGATAAAATAAATTTATTTAGATTAGTCAAATAACTGGGTTTTGGAGAATAGAATCTGGTAAATTGAAAATTTAGTGTAAGAGCATGGATACTTTGACATTTTTATAGACTAACTAATTAATTTTTTAAGGTTTATTTTTCTTTTTTAAAAGAAATTAAGGAAATTTTATGTTAATTTTGGTTATATTATCAAAATGGGTTTATTCTATGCTATTTTTGGTTATATTATAAAAATGGGTTTTCTTGTTATAAAAAAATAAATATAAGAGGTTTAAGTGTAATTTTTAAAACTTAAGGGGAGGTAGATGCGATTATGACGATATGTGAAATTATCCCTATTCTTTATACTCAATCAAAATTATTTAAATATACTGCTTTGGGCTCAAGCTATATAATTTTTAACTCGTTCGAGCTTGAATCAAGTTTGAACAACACTTATATACGTATTGAGTTCAAGCTCGAGCATGGCATTACTATAGCTCGACTTAGTTTGGTTGCATCCCTACTTATAAATAATGAAAGTGCTGCAATATGCGAAAAATTTTCACATGTATCATTATGATCATTTTGAATTTCATTTACAAAAATAGTGAGAAAGAGATACACATGCACGCAGGGAGAATGGTTTTTTTTTTTTTTTAAAACATGAGAAAGAGTAGGAAACACTTACTTCAGAATCTATATCCAATAGCACTAACTCAAATAATCTCAATCCCGAGAATATTCACCATCTAATTACCATAAAAAGAAAACACAACTCTCACTTTGATAATTATAACAACAAAATACTAAAAACTCAACATAACAAATCATTCTAAAACTTACAATCCTAAAAATAAGAGAAAAGAAATATTTATCACCTACACTTACCGATTAAAAAACTATACAAATTTAATTCCAAACTATACTTAATTTAACAAAATAAAAAAATTCTAAAATCCCCAAGTTATTATTTAAACTTAAGTTATTCTTATTTGACTATTTAATAGAATTAAAACATAAGCTCACCCATAATCAATAATTAACTTATGAAGTTATTGACTAATTAGACAATTAAATTAAAGAAACTAACCACAAGAATTTAACTTAATTAAAGAAATCTCCTACTGTCAAAAAAAAAAAAACCAAGTCTTTCACTTTCCATTGCATGCCAGTAGGGCAGTGGGGCCCACGATTGCCATACTTCAACCAAACCAAACGACCTGAGACCTCAATGGGGTCCAATTCATAGCATGCATTGAATTGCTTTTTTCCCCTTTTTGTTTTCCAATAATCAATGGCTCCGTGGAATCGATGTGCTGGTGGCAACTGAGCTTTGCCTAATATAATATCATTATTTTAATATTATCCTAATCTAATCAATTCTTACTAATTGTTTGTTTGCTTGTTCTTTGCGTTGCTGGTCATCATAAGCAGCCTCCCCAATTCTTTTTTCCTTCTTCGTTGTAGCAATGTTGCTGGCTTTATCTTTCTTTCTTTTATTTTATTTTTTTAATAACAACCAAGATCAATATCTCCTTGTCAATCAAATTACCACCAACCTCCATGATGTTCTTCAATAGACTAAAAAATAAAATCTCCATTATAATAATCACACATCATGTCTTCTAAAATTTTGAAAATTCTCAACCCAATTCCTATGAATTTATCTATGCTAAACTCTAAATTTGGGCACAATAAGGTTACAAATCAAACTATTGTCGGGATTGCAAAAGTGGTGTGACTCTATAAATTCTCTACCGTTTTCTTGAACTTGTCCTAGAGAATAAACTAGCTTGTAAGTTTGGGAAATAAACGTGCGTTTGCCACATTCTTTTAAAAGAGGAGTTATTTATTTTTTATTTTTTTTGTAATACCCCTCAAATTTCTCAAAACTTTATAAAAGGCCCAAATTATTTTTTCACAAATTAAAACTAAATCCTTGACTTTTACGGTATGGGTATTTCAATTATTTCCAAGTAAATTATCACATTCATACAACAAATTTACTTGATTTTTCCTTGTGGGACATAATAATATTCGAAAGTCCGTTTTTACTTGTCATCCCATCAATTACTAGCTTCAAATAGTATCTAAAATTTTCTTGCCATGATAACATTTTTCTTTGGTTTTTCTATTACGTTCTATTCGTGTTTAGTTTTTAAGAGCCTCCACCATAATTTTTCCCATTAGCTTACTCGCATTTTTCGCTGTACTTCATTTCTTTCTGAAAATTTAAATAATGTATATTTCAGAGTAAAAATTTTAAAAAATTCCAGATTCTACCAAACGCATTGGACGTTGTATGCTAAAGATACAGTTTTCTCTATTACGGAGGTGATGGGAAAAAAATGACTTCTATATCTTTTAGTAGTTAAGTCTAAAAATTGTAATGTACTATTATAATTTTAAATTCCTGAAGCAAAAATTTTAAAAATGTGAGATGCTCCTCTACTCTGCCAAACGCAATGGCGATTGTAAAATATGTTAACAATATGATTTTCTCTATTAAAGGCCGACTGGAAAAAAAAAACAAAAAATCTCAGTGAATAGTAATTAACCTTTTATACTTACCTGTGTAGGTAATCTATTCAGTGAATATTTCAGTTGAGTTTACCAATTCAATTTCTTATTTAATCGATCATAACTTGCAAAAATTGACCAATTTGATGTCTCATCTATAATTGACAATTTGTTAACCGAAATAATAAGCCATTAGAGTATCATAAACTCAAAACTTGATCTAAAAAGATTATGCTGAATCATGTTAACTGTCACGCCCCTAACCCACGCGTACCAGGCACGAGACAATCGCCATATCCTCAAGATCCGAGAATACAAGACAACAATTATCATTCTGAAAACACCACTTTAATATTTAATATTAGAACTACGTAGGTGCGGTACGTACAAGAAACAAAAAAAGTAATTTGATATCCAAATTTGGCCTACACGCCCAAATTAATTAATAGAAACAGAATTCAAAGGTGTTCTGATACATTTTTTTCACTACATAACATTTAATCCTAACACTAGTGCCCATTACATAGAACCTAACAAATTAATAGAAGTCATCTTCTGAGTCCTCTATGTATACTACATCATAGTTTTCAAGGTCTGCAAAAATGATAAGAGAGAATGGATTGAGCGACACGATGCTCAGTAGGCAGCATGTATACCTCTATTGGATCATGCAACTATATGTAATTATACTACTTTTGTAACATTTGTCATACTATACCACATGCATAATCAATTCAAAATAACTGTAACGTAAATCTAATACTCATAAAATTATTTATCAAAGTCAAGTGACATCAAATCATATAACATAACACGAACATTTTCATAGCATATTTTGTCAATTAAGAAAACATATCAAATATGGCTCATAAACATGCACATATAATATTCAGTTACTGAGTACTCAGCCTAGAGTTAACCCCTTTCTAGGAGGGTGGTAGGTCAAGCATTTTTTTTTTTTTATTTTCACTTAAGCTACCCATATATGAGTCAATCGGCCAGGCTTTATACCGACTACCATAACTATCCATAACCGATCAAGCATTTTCCTTGATCTTTACTTGATCGTCATATATGACAGGAGTATAGCCCCTACCATCTATTTCATGACTGTTTAGAGCCCTTTGTACTTAAAATCTTTTCGTACATCACATGCATAATTAAATAAAATTAAAAATAATATCATTCATTTTTCTTGCACTTAGCACAATATAACATTTGAAATTAAGCATACATGATCCATGTTTAGCATATATCGAAATAAAACATTTAATAAAAAAAATACAGCGGGTAAACACCACCTACCTCAAACTACTTGGAAGGAATACTCTTAATTCCTCTTACTCTTGGCTTGTACCTATAGTAGATACCCGATCATTCTAATTATCTTGTATTCTTTGATCATAGAGTATACTTTCTTGTTCTAAGTATCTATTTATAGAAACTTAAATAAACTTGACTTAAATAATCTGTTTTATAGCTTATTTAAATCAGAAGTATTAAAAGTTAAATGTTAAATAAGTCGTATAAAACAAACTTGACTTAACTAAACAAATCAACTTAAAAATACCTATTTTCATTTTTTGCCCTGATTCTAATAATATTTTATTATTATTGTTTTTCCCTACAATAATAGAACCAAGAGTCCAAAAACCTTTGCTGACCAACTGCACCCAATGTCACGGTCGGCAATTATCGCAATTCAACCTTATGCTCTTTTTTTTTTTTTTTTTTTTTTGGTTTGGGGGGGGGGGGGGGGGGGGGTTCAACTAACACAAACGACAGCTATTCCCTAAAGTCTCTATTGGCTCTATTTATTTTATTTTATTTTAATTTGTTTTTTCGGGCCATGAAATTTGAAAGCACCAGCTTTCTAAAATGCAAACTCCTGTCTAGATATAATTAAAATAATATGTTACATAATAGTTTTATAAAAAACCTATATGACAAATTTTGATACTTTCAAGGTAAAAATTTTTAGCTTACTCAATCGAAAATTTTATAAAATATTGCAGTTAGTTTTTGAGAAAAAAAAAAAAAAGAAATCTAACTACCGTATGTTCGCAATATGAATTCTAAGTTATAGCAGCAACAATTTGGTTTATCGGCAAATGCTAAATATTGATTGTTGTACTACTTTTAAGACATGTATATTTTCTTAGTTTTTATCGGCAACTTACATGTAATTGACGAATTCATTGCCTTGGGTAGAGGAAAGGTTCAAAATGTTGACCCAAGGATTATAAAATACGGTACTTAATTGTTTTTATTGTTGTTGACAATTGGTAAAAAGTGTACTATATGAAATGTTAAGATTGGAACCACAGAAAGATAATTTTTATTTAAAAAATATTAAAAACTACCAATTGATATGAACTTAACAGATTCGTAGTAAGAACAAGAAAATGGTAAATAAAAAAAAACAAATAATAGATTAGGTACTTGTTTGATCTTAGAAGAGATGTAGAATACTAATAATTCTACTAGTTCTATCCATCCTTTGGAGTTTTATTGTCCGATGAAGAAAAGAGAGAGACAGGGAAGACAGAATTGGAAAAAAAAAAATGACGTTTTGTGTATTTAAGTTCATCTGATATATTTAGTTATACAATTACTTTAGGAAGTTATCACCACTTTGGCAAGCACTTACACATTATCAGAAAATATGCTAAAAGTGAAAATTCTCGGATATTACATTAACGATGGACCAACAACAATGATATCTATCGAGCTGATCATTGGAAATCCATGTTTGTTTTGGCATTAATATCAATAATACTTCTATTGTTCCGAAATTAGTATTTTAAAGCAAAATTCTAAATGCTTTTGAGTTGGTATGCCTGTGACACTTAATGGCAATTGTTATTCACCTCATGGATTTAATGGCAAATCAAGTTTTACACAAGCTAGAATTTTTGCAGTTGGCACTTGGAAGTTTTGTTATTTCTGCAGTTCTTGAATTTTTATAGTCTTACCAAGTTTAAGTGAACCATGAAGCATGGTAAATTGGCGCTTAAAAGATTGGGAGTTTGTGATTGGGGCCTTCCGTACATTTAATTATAATTTACACCACTATTTTAAGTTTTTGTACAGTAATCAAGTTAATTAACTCACATTAAATCATTAAATGAGAGTCTACTAGTGTTTACTAATAGCTATTGGAACATTAGTTGTGCCAAAAGAAGTGATGTATTCCAAATCCTCCGTTAAGCTCTTCAAAAGTTTACAAGGTTGTCATAAATGAGTCTATGCATTCTAAAAAAAATTGTGGTTTTAAAATTTCATATAACACAAATTCAACGCATATATTATTTCTTGAATTCTTATAGTAGGGAGAGAAAAAGGAAAAAAATCAAATGGATAGAATTTAACACATGTAAATACATTAATTGTTACACTAAGTATAAAATAAAAGATTATGCAAGTATCATGATGCTATAGTTATCAACAAATTTCAAAACTCTTCATTCTTATAATATATAGTATTTTTATTGACACTAAAAATTTCGATCTACTTACTACATAAATTTGTGAGTTTGACGAATAATTCTAATTGATTTTACCAAATGATCAATTAGGTCAGTGTCCATTAAAAAGCCAAATATTTAATAATATTATAATAATTCATAAAATAAGGATTTCATAAATCTATCTATCAATTGGTTAAAATCATTAAAATGAGTCAAATTTAACGAATCTTATACTAAAGAGTATTTGTTGTAAATATATTGAAAATGTATCATATATATATATATATATATATATCATATCATAGAAATTTTACTTTTTATGACAATATAAGTCTAAACTCTATCATTAAAGAAATATATGAAAGAAAGAATTGGACTATTAGCTTTTAATATATAAGTTAAAGTACAAGACAAAATAGTATTAATTTTCAAGTGCATGGTATATATAGAGATGTAGTTTTATTATATAATTATATCTATTTTGGGTAAAGAAAATAAAACATAACATATATTTTAGAATGTTCACGTGTACAAAAAAAAAAAATTATGCATAAAAAGTGTAGAGGAAGGAGAAGAATATTACCAATTATGTGAAAATAAGATAAAAATTATTATAAATATAGAATTAAAATAGTAAAATAAATCACTTAACTAAATAAGATAAGTCAACATAAGATTGCAAATGATACGCAAAAAAATAGTTTACATTTTTGTTGCATAATCAATCCAAACAAATGATATAACTTAGTTAACTTAATAATTTTACAAAATAGTAGCTATATGTTTGCATGCAACAAGTAAGGGTTACTTATTTCATAAGTCATTATTTGAAAGCTAAAGTCACTAGACTTATAAGTGTCTTTACAAAGTATTCATATGCCAATTTAACTTGTAAATTGTTCTTATTTGAAATGCTCATATGATAAAGTTATCATCATTCTTGTATACATGTTTAGATTCATTAAAAAGAGAAATCATAATAGACCAATTTAAAAGAGTTTAAAAAATTTAAAATAAGTAATATTGAAATATTAATTGTGGTACAATTATATTAAGTCTCATTTGGTACTTTAAAGATATAATAGAAATATGTAAAATTATTAGTCGACTTATTAAAAGTTTAGGGATTTCAATCATAATTACATATTTTTATACAATAATAGTTACCTTCCAAATGATAACAATTTAAAATTTTTTAAAGATTTCGCAAATTTTTTTGCAAGGATATTTTAAAGAAACTATCATTAGGCCAAAAACTTTCTTTTGGTATTGGAGATATTCATTTAAACTATTCAACTTCTTTTACAAAAAAAAATGTGAAATTAAGAAAAGGTAGATGTGAAACTATTAAAGTTAGGAGTATTTTGATACTCGAAATGTAGGTTTTTAATAATAGTGGTTATCCTTTATTTGCTTTTTAAGGATATAATTAACTTGAATCTCATATAATTATTAGACATGGCTTTAAGGAAAACCAAAATTATTAAACTTCTTTTTCTTTTGGTCTTTCCCCTTTTATTATGTCATTTATAAGATGAAATTAATATGTGATTTTTATGGCTTTGAAAAATAATGGCATGGATTTGTTGGGCTTGGGGACCTTGAACTCCTGCAAAGGACATTAGAGAGTAGGAAACATTTTCTTCATCTATTTGATTTGACTTTGGGTCCGTTTGATTGGATGTAAAACATTTTTTCAAAGGAAATTGTTTTCCTAAGAGAACATTTTACATAGAAAATGACATTTTCCTTACAATTTTCTAATGTTTAGATGACAATGTGAAAATCTTTTGAAAGATAATTTTTTAAATATTTTTTTTATTATTAATATGACTTAAATAGACTAATAACAACTGTAATAAATGTTTGACAAGCAAATAGAGTTAACTAAAGATTGTTTTGTTTATAATTAATCTTCAAAATAATATTGTTAACGTAATTGTAGCTTTTTAGCATAATTGTAGCCTTATTAATGTTAGCATGATTGTAGCCTAATTGTTACAACCTTGTATAGAAGTAGTCTAGGTTCATTGCTATTTAGGTGTCCAGGTTCATTATAGCATGATTGTAGCTTAATTAGCATGATTATAGCCTAATTGTTACTAACTTGTATAGAACTAGTCTAGGTTCATTGTTGTTGGTGTCTAAGTTCATTTTTTAAAGCCTATAAATAGGCATTATTTGTACAAATCAATAACAAGCAACAAACAATTCTTTTCATGATTCTCAGCCCTTTTTTGTTAACATGGTATCAGAGTCATTTAACCTGTGTTTTCTGTAATTTTTTGTCTGCATAATTTCTCAACCTTATTCTTTAGTTTCCTTTACTTTGACCACTCTATCACAAAATTTGAAACTCTTCATCATGGAGAAATTTGATATTTCAAAACTTATTGCGACTGTTTTGATTGGCTTAAACTATAATCTTTGGATTCAAGGAATGAAAAGTTTCATGATAAGCTGCAAGCTTTGGCGAATTGTTACCGGGGATATCACCAAGCCAATTAGAGAACCAAATGAAACTGATGCAAAATTTGCGGATCGTCCTTAGGACTGGGATAGTAAAAATCACCAAATTATCACATGGTTCCGTAATACCTCAATCCTATCTATTCACATTCAGTTTACTGATTATAAACTTGCGAAAAAAATCTGGGATTTCCTAGCTACCAGATATCATACCATTGGACTTGCCCACTACTTTCAGTTGTGGACTACTCTTCATAGTCTAAAACAAGAATCAGGTCAATCTGTGAATGATTTTCTTGCTAAAGTTCAACTGTTTGGAATCAAATATCTTATGCCTAAATTAGTGAAGATCATCTTCATCTCATTCAGGTTCTTGTGGCTCTTTGACCTGAATAGGAAGCTGTCCGAGCCTCCCTGCTACATTGAAATCCACTCCCATCATTGGATACTGCTATTCAGGAGATTATTGTTAAAGAGACTCGCCTCAATCTAGACAAAACCCCTCAGTCTGAAGTAGTTCTTGCAACTACTCGATCCGCACATCAAAAATCTAGCAATCAGCCCTGTAAGAATTGTAATCAAACTGGTCATGTTTTTGCTAATTGTCCTACTATTGAATGCAGATATTGTCATGGTCTTGGCCATATTATTGAAAATTGTCCACATGTCCTCTTAGACCTAAAGGGGGGTTCCCAAGTCTAAGAATGTCTCAAAGACTGGATCTTCTCTAGTCATTGTTGTTGCGGCTACTGAGGGTTTACTGCTATCACTCTAAGTGATCTTGAGGTATTGCTCAAACAGGTTATATCTTCCAATACATCTATTGCAATGTCTGTCACTCTGGGTAATTTTCATTGGTTTTTTGACTCAGCATGTTGCAACCATATGACCTCTAATACCAAATTTTTGCCTTCTACAATACCTGTTTCTTCCTTACCACTAATCCACATTGCAAATGGCACTAAAATGAACATTACTCAAACTGGTCATGCATCTAGCACCAATCTTGACCTTCCTGAAACCTACTATATGCCTAACTTGACTCTCGATCTTATCTCTATTGGTCAGTTGTATGAAAAGGGATTACATGTTAACTTTTCTCCTCTTGGTGTTCATGTACATGATCCATAGACAGGACAGATTCTTGGGACGAGTCACAGGGTGGGTCGATTATTTGAGCTTGAATCTTTTCACCTTTCTTCAAAACTTGTGTCTGCAACTACAACCACAAAATCTTCCGTCCATCAATGGCATTTGTGTCTTGGTCATGCCTCATCTAACAAAATTCAGTCTTTAATTTCTCGTGAATTGTTAGGATCTACAAAGTTTGAGTCTTTTAATTGCTTAAATTGTCAGTTTGAAAACAACTTGCTTTGTCTTTTAATCATAATGATGTGTTTCATAAGTGTACAAAACATATTAAAATTGATTGTCACTTTGTATGTCATTATGCTACTCATGGCAATGTACCTTTGGTTCCTATTTCTTCTATCAACTAAACAGCTAATATATTCACCAAAACACATCTTCAAGCTCGCTTCCAGGATCTATTAAGCAAACTCAAGTTGGCATCTACTATACCACATTGAGTTTGAGGGGGTGTTAACATAATTGTAGCCTGTTAGCATAATTGTAACTTTATTAATGTTAGCATGATTGTAGCCTAATTAGCATGATTGTAGCCTAATTTTTATTGCCTTGTATAGAAGTTGTCTAGGTTCATTGCTATTCAGGTGTCCAGGTTCATTATAGCATGATTGTAGCTTAATTAGCATGATTATAGCCTAGTCCAGGTTCATTTTGTAAAGCCTATAAATATGCATTATTTTGTACAAATTAATAACAAGCAACAAACAATTCTTTGCATGATTCTCAATCCTTTTTCTGTTAACAAATATAATAGTAAAACATACATAACTATAATCATATTATTGTGGAGCCCAAAATGATGAAAAATTAGTTAATAAGAATTAAAAACAAAAATCAGCCAGATAATTGAAGCTATAAAAGTAGGTACCTAAGGTTTAATGTCACTCTTGAACTCTAAGGAAAATAACTTACATTTGTTGAGTATGTAAGTTATTTTAGCCAAAGGAAGGAAAAATGAAAAATATTTTACACAAAAAAAATATTTTCTGGTGTTTGACAACAAGGAAAATTTTAAAAATATTTTTCAGGATAATATTTTCAATCCAAACAAACAGACTCTTTATTTATTTTATTTTCTTCTTCCGGGTGAAGTGATTGGGTATATTAAGTGTGTGTTGGTCGGGTCGAGAATGGAGTTCATGTTTTTTCTTTTGAGGCATGCATCATGATGGAAAGAGCGTTGTGTTACCATTTTTGAAATTTAAAAAAAAAATACAAATGACACCTGTTTTCATTTTCCTTGGTTAGGTGTGTTTTTTCATTAGGACCTCTTATTGTGATTTAGAGTTGTAGCTTTAAATACTATGTAGTAATTTTTAAAATTTTTTACTATTCCATAGGCCTATATTTACTCCTTCAACAATGAAAGTAACGTCATGGCTAACTCGTCATATATTTTTAGCGATATAAGTTATTTTATTTTTTTGTTATCTTTTTCTCAAATTATAAAAGTAGATAAAAGGTATGCTCGCATGACCTAATTGTATCTCTCACCCATGTGTAAGTTTCGTTTATTGTTAAAGTATTATTTTTACAATTAAAAAAAAGAAAAAAGAAGGAAAAAAAAAGGCTTATGCGACTAATTTCATGTCTTCATTCTTCTCATCTGAGTCACTCTATAGAAGGTGGAAGCAGTCATGTAATAGAACTCCAATCTGCAGTAAACTTTGTAGGCATGTTTATATAATTGTATATCCTCAAACTGTGTCTATGAGCTTTTTGTATCGAATTCTCTATGATTCATTTTTAATCACAATCGGCGAAAGATTGTTTTAGTTGGCAAAATTTTCTGCAAAATTTGTGAAAGAGACAGAACATAGCAAAGTATTTTTTCCATACCGATTACATTTCCTATAAAATAAGCACACACGGCAATGTTGAAAGATTTTGCTTACATTTTCCTCCAGTGAGTAAAATGTTGCTAATTTGATTGTTTATGGGTGGGATTGATTATGCAAATGAAAGTGGCGTGTTGCGGAGTTAGATGGCTATTTGGTACGAAATGGTGGGCTTGATAAAGATGCATGCGTTACATTTCTTGGATGACAACATTTAGACTTAAGTGTAGAGCCCATTTATTTGTTGCTTTGGTGCATAGAAAATAAACCGAATAAGAAGACAAAAATTTATCTTCGCGGGCTAGCCTTCTTCTTGAGTATCTAATCATCTTGCATCAACTCAAATTAAAGCGACCATCTCCTATTTTTATGTTATCTAAAAGCAGTAGAATAGGACTCGAATGTTTCTCACTTCGACCGAAAGTCAGCCTATAAAAAACAAAACGTTAAATCTGATAAGGTATTGCAAAATGAACTTTATTTGATCTATAAAATTTTTCAACTTGATGTACTGCTCACTGTTTGTTTCCTTGTCTCCACTTTACACGAGATGCCCCTGATCTGCAGAATTTTGCATTTTCTAGTTTTCTTCTTTTCTGAGTTTATCCTAACATCTTCACGCTTTGACTGTTGGACATTTATTGATCATTGCAGTCAACTTTGGTCAAGTGGTGATGGATAGTCGGCTTGAACTCTTGGTCATGTACACAAATCTTGCAATGGAACCAGGCAGCCCTTGCCTTTTATATCTGTCACAAAGATATGCTTTTCAACTTGTAAAAAGTTCTCACCATGGTAAAAATTCATAACCATTGGGTAATTTAATATGAATCTAATGTTTCTTAGCCAAAAAAAATAATAAAAAAAAGCCTATTCTCTGGGGAGATCCATATTACCTATAATTGTATCTCTTCTACTTTAACATCCTTAAGAGTTTTATTTGAGCAGAAAACTCTCAGCTGACAAAACTTTAAAAGTTTAATGAGTGAAGAATATTATCACCTTAAAGACAAATGCAAGGATGTGAAGCATATGAAAGAAGCAGTCTATCGAGGTAAAGACCTTGTATCAGTTTGGAAAAAGTAACGATCAACTTTTGAAGAGACTTGGTAACTATATCATCTTTATTTGCTCTTAGGAAGCATGTGAGAGGAAGTACAATAGCTTTTAGAATGTTCACTGACAAGCCAAAGCACTGCCAAATTTAAGATTGATCCATTTAATTGATATTTTCTTTTTGGGGAGTGGATCCATTATGATCGATACATAAGTAAAGTAGCCTAACGAGAAGCCATATTCATTCTTTGTTCTGCTATGTGTTTTCTGTTTTTTGGGTGAGCGAGTTTGCATGCTCCAGGTTTCTTTCACTGTCGTAGCTGCGCGAGAAATTTGAGCATGGATTATACGCTCATTACATGGATAATGATAAAATGATTTTCATTACAATAATTCTTAGCAAAAATGTTAAGTTTTTTTGAAAAATAATAAATTTCAACAAAAGCTTACAATTTTTTTTTTAAAAATTTACTATTTCTTCAACAAATTTTTGTCGCCAGAGCAAACTCCCTTGTCATAGTCCAGTGATCAGAATACTCATCATTTTCATGCGCACATCATTTTTAATATCAAATCAGAAAGTTAAACCTATAGAAAACTTCATCGTACATTAAAAAAAAAAAATTAAAGCAAAAGCATATGTTAGATCTATTATGCCTACCAACATTATGCCATATCACGTTGTGAATAAACAACAATTACATTGAACTGATCATTGGAAAGATCACGCTGCTCTTCTAGAACTTGCTTGACAGAATCTGAGGCAGAAGGGCTACACCATTTCATCTCAATCAATTGCAGCGTTAGAATTTGTCCAAAACAGGAAGGGATCTCCTCAAGTTGCTGACAACTTAGTACTACTAGTTGCTCAAGACAAGGGAGGTGCTCGCTAGAGGCATCCCATTTTACAATTTCCAGAGAGTCTAGTTTCAAGAACTTCAGTTTTTGGAATTCACCTTGTCTCATGTCCCATAGTTGCCCTTCGAATGCCCTGTCAGTCAACTTTAAAACCTCAAGATTGGGTAGCTGACCAATGACTGAAATTTCATTCCATGGTAGGCGAGCACTGGACATGGTCAACTTTTTGAGGTTCAAAGGAAAGCTAAATTTGAAAGGATATGGCGCCCTAGCATGAAAGGACATCTTGAGTGATTGAAGTTCACATAAGAACTCCAATACTTTAAAGAGATTGCAGGCTTCATAATAGTCTTGCCATGTATTTGAAAATATGCATCCTAATTTTTGAACATGGGGTAGCCTCCTCATGAACTTCTCAATGTTTCCATGGCACATATAAAGGGTGGATATGGATGTTAAATTATCGAGCTGGGAAGAGTTCTCAAAAAATTCTTGACTGTAATATTGGAAACTAAAAAAAGAATATTCCATTTTAATATGCCTCAAGCTTACCAATTCCCAAATAGCCTCAGGTAACATGACTTTACCAACTGCGCCACTGAGAATAAAAGTTTCCAATTTCTGAAGATTGCCTATTTTAGAGGGGATTTCAGTTGCACGAACTCGGAGAGCTAAATACCTTAAATGAACCAGCTGAGATATCTTGACAATATCAGAAGTGTCGGCACTATTTTGAATTCGGACATTTCCCAAATCCAGCACTCCAAGGTAATTATACTTGAGCATAGAACCATAGTCTAACTGTCTAAATTGGCTAGTTCTAGGCCCACGTTCAGTGAAACAAGATCTACGTGCCAAAATCAAATTCTTGAATGCTGGCTGGTCACTGATAGTGTCTCTCTTTCCAGGAAGCCAATTCATAATCTCGTTCTGTTCAGGAAGATACACTCTACCTCGGCAGTCTTCATCTATATGGGAGTACAACAAAGAACGTATGTGCTTCTTGTTTGTAGAAAAAATGGTCGGATACTGATTGTGCATTTTGAAATCACCATAAAGAACTAAAATTCCAATAGAACTGTGTTCTCGCATCACCAATTTTTCTTTTTCAAGTTTTGATGAGCAAAAATCTTGTAGTACATCATGAACACAACACGCTTTCACTCCTCCTTTGGAACTTTTCTTGGTAATCATTACGAGGCTTCTGTCAATTAGATCATTCAAGTAACTCTCTGCCTCTTGCTTTAAGCTCTGTTGTCCCAAAGGTGGCTGCTTCACAAATCCTTCAGAAATCCATAAGCATATCAATTTTGATGCTAAAATTGTTGTGCCCATTGGAAACATTCCAAAATAAGAGAAGCATGGCTTCAAGTGATTAGGCAAATGCTTATAGCTTCCTTCTAATATGCCCAAGATTTTTTCTTGTATGTTGGCTGACCTGATCAAAGTTTTCAAAGCCTTCTCCCAAGAATCTTTTGCCGTTGTCCTATTTAGAGTTCCAGCAATTAGAACCACTGCAAGAGGTAGCCCTTTACAACTATCGGCAATACGCTTTGAGATACTTAACAATTCCCCCGGACAAGTTTCTCCATTAAACAGCTTTAGCCATAGCAATTCACAACTCTCTTGAGTTGAGAGTAGACGAAGAGCATAAGGAGAACTATTAGCTTTCACAGCAAGATCATGAAACCGAGTAGTAAATAGAATTCTACTCCCATTCTCATCATCAGGGAAACATTCCCGTAAATCAACCCAGGCTTCAATATCCCATATATCATCTATCACAATTAGGTATTTCCTACCCTTTAAACTTTTGTAAAGCATTTGAGCAAAATCCTTTCCACTAATTTCACGGCTTTGATTGGTTTTTTCTTGACAGATTTGACCCAATATACTAGACAACAAGGTCTCTTTCTGGTAAACTTGGGATAAGCAACACCATGCACGAACATGAAAATTAACATGGACAGAAGGATGCTTAAATACTGAATTGGCCAAAGTAGTCTTACCAATTCCTGGCATGCCCACGATGGTTATAATCTTTAGCTGCTTTGATCCTTGAGTAAGTAGCCAAATTATCTCTGCTATTGCATCTTTCCTACCAACAAGTTGATTAGCATCTTCCTCTATTTTGGTTTGCATCTCATTCTTGGAACTGGCTGGTGCATTAATAGATGGCTGATGACATATTTGTGTTGAAGTAGAAGCCTCGGCAATGCTATGCATATCATCGTCCAAATTCGTCTCCGAAATAATTTTCACCTCTTTCTGAATTGTCTTGATATCTTGTGTGATGACAAAGATGCCCAAGTTATGAAACCAGAGTAAGCCTTCTCTGTTCATCAATGAATTGATGACATATTCGGCTTGGTAGGCTGCAAGCCTAAACCGCGTCAAGAGAAATTCCAATTGTGAGTTCCCCATCAGCTCTGCCATTTCACAGAAACATTTTCTCAAGGTAACCATTTCCTCATATGCCATCTTAATTTGACACTTCAATGGATCAATTGAAGCTGCTTTAGAATCCAGTAGCTCTTCAAGTTTCTCTACGACGAAATTGACAAACTGAATTTCGTTGATGTCGGAACGGTTAGATTGCCATGCTTGAGGAATGTATTTTTGAAATGTATCGCGGGCTTGCTGGTGGAAAATGTCAACAGCTTCAAGCAAATCCGGAAGTCCAAAACTCAAATAATTGACCATTATTAATTCATCATCCCCCACTTTATCAAGAGCGAAGTAAACGAAGAACCCAGTATAGATGATTAGAGCTTGTATTGATATTGTTATATTTATATCAACACTGGAATACGCCGATTGGATATCCATGAGATTGCTGCTCCTAATAAACCTCAGCTCTTCAACCAAGATATCAATTTGAACTTTCACACTTGCAACCATGAAGCTGGCCTTGTTGTTTAATAGGTTCCTTAGTTTGTGAATAAGGTGGTCAATGAAGCCCAGAAGACGTTTACTGTTGGTGGGATACCAATATGGACTTTTTACTAAACGAATTTTATCATTTGTCTGTTTGAGCTCTAACATGAGAGTGCTAATTTTTTTTAGCACATCTTGAAAAATATCTTCTTGCATATGATCATCGGCTACCAACTTATCATCCCCAAAAAAGAGGAACAGACTGTGTGAGAATTTGACAGCCAGTGTTTGAGCACATCTGGCAACACGTCTCCAAGTTCCTGTCCATCTAGGCGGCTTAGCACTAAGCCAAAGAAAATTTGTCAAAAATTTTAGCCTGTCTTCAACATCTGCAACTTTCTTCACACGAATAATTGTTTTGTCTCCGCAAATGCTACGAACATCCTTCAGAAACTTTGAGAGAGAGTCAAAGAAACCTGCCACACGTTCAACATCATCCATCTTAACAGTAACATATAGAAAAGAGGTGGAATTCGTGTGAAAGGAGACGATTTGGTCCATATTTTCCTTTAAGCTCCTAAAATTTTCCAAACTGGAAGCGACAAGCTTTGCGTTTCTTGTTGCTGCATCGTCCGCTTGCCTCGATAAGCGTGGTAGTGGCCGTAGCTCAAATGCCCAACTGACCTTTTGGACCACATCGACCATATGCTTCAAGTTTACCTCCACTTCTTCGCATCCAGTGCAGTGCCACTCTAACAAAAACCTGAGAAAAGGGCTCAGAATGCTTGTCAAGAGTCTAAGGGTTTGAATATTATGCTTCATTTCAGGATCAAAAGTCTCGTTCTCTAGATTAATCAGATAGTTCAAAAGATCTTCATGGTGAAGGGCAGACATGATCTCGATAAAACTCGTATCTATTTTCTTTCTTTCTTTTGCTGATTTTGGTGGAGAAGGTGTTTGATCTTGAATAGTAATAGCTAGCTACCAGGAGCAATGTTGTTCCGATGACTGATAAAATTGATCAGGCTAAGGTGCGAGGTCAAGTCGTTAAATTCACAGTATACCGAGGGACTTAAGATTTTTTCTTTTCATTAAATTTTTGTTTTTGGGATGGACAACTTCATTGCCGACATGCAAATAGTCTTTAAGGATAATTTCAGGTTTGTCATATTTGCGGAACCTCCCTTGAAGTTTTAAAAATTATACTTAGAACCCCATACTTATATTTTTATTACAGAACAAACCCATTGTGATAATATAACCCAAAAATACCAATCAAATAACTTAAAATACCCTTAATTACTTTTAAAAATAGACAATAATTAGAAAAGTTTAAAAAAACCCAAAACTCAAAATTTTCTATCCATTTTATTGGGTCTCCCAAATTATGTACACAAATTTTTTTAAATTAAATTGGTTATCTCTTCCTTACTAATATATTTGTTTGTAAAATTTTGATTGATAAAGTAGATTTATTTAGATTAGTCAAATAACTAGATTTTGGATAATAGAATTTGGTAGATTGAAAATTTAGTCTAAGAGTATGAGTATCTGACATTTTTATAGACTAACTAGTTAATTTTTTAAAGTTAATTTTTCTTTTTTAAAAGCAATTAATGGTATTTATGTTATTTTTGGTTACATTATCAAAAAGAGTTTTCTTGTTATTAAAAAAAATATAAATACAGGAAGTGTACGTGTAATTTTTAAAACCCAAACAGATGTAGAAGCAATTATGACAAACCTTAGGAGAGATATATGAAATTATTCCTGTTCTTTATACTCAATCAAAAGTATTTAAAAACTCTTGCAATTTTGGTGTTTCTCATAATTTGTCAATTAGAATTTAAAATCGAGTAATCCAAAAAAAAATAATTTAATCAATTAGAAATTAAAATTGAGAAATCCTAAAAAAAAGAATTTAAAAATTAATAAGTATTATCACCAAATTCTTGCAGGTTTGCTTTCTCTGATAAATTTTCGATTAAAATTTGAAAATGAATAAACTTCTATTAAAAAATTACTCTTACAAAAAATGACGTGTCATATCTAACAAAGTTTTATTTTTAAAAACCTTTAAAGCTAAGCGTTTGTAGTACGTCTCCACCAAACAATAACTCGCACACGTGCACAAGTTAACAACTTGTTCTATTTTGTGTTTGTTAGCATATAGCCAAATTTCATACTTCTTATGACTCGGGACGTGTGGATGCTTATATTTTCAAACTCGGACCGATTAACGACTCGACTGAGTTTACTTTAGGGGTCAGCGGTTAATGAATTTGACTTGGGATCGAATCGAATGATATCATAAATATGTTAACCGAATGATATCATAAATATGTTACACATACACTTCTTAATGTTTCCTACAAATCAAACTTTCAAATTTTAACCAAGAAACATCTTCAATTCATTAGTAGAGATTCAAATTCATTTCTAATTCACTAAACAATTCATCAAACTCATCCAAACTCACAAAATTCACAATATAGAATTCTAATACATGTTCAATTCTTGGCAAATTAAAATCAAAATAAAGCAATAAGTTTATTTATAATATTTTGAAATGACAAAAATATTAAAAAGATATTATTCCAAACCATTGTAAATATGCCAAACATTATGCCGGTTGGGGTAATTTTACCTTTATTACTATTAGGGTTAATACCACTTTGCCTCCCTTAAGGTATAAGGAAGTCATAGTTGGCCCCCTAACATTTAAATATGTATGTTCAGCCCCCCTAAGTCATAATTGCCTCCCTAACATTTAAATATGTATGTTTAGGCCCCCTAACATATGAGGTGAGAGAAAATATAACTAAAAAATTAGTCAAATGATATAAATACCCTTAACTTCGTAGAATGAAAAATTTTAAAAAAAATTCAACCGTCACAATATTTTTAAAAATATTTTTGAAAAACTTTTAAATAAAGTAAACTATTGAATTTCAAATGAATTAAATATGAAAAATGACTAACAAGAAATATGACAATGATATCGTAAAAAAATTATACTACTAAATTTTAGATGAATTAATTATGAAAAATTGCTAACAAGAAATGTAATAATGATATCATAAAAGATTATACATCTTTACTATTGGAGAGGACTCTACTAATTTCTTACAAAATGAAAGTTGTACAACTATGAATGCAAAGCTAAAATCGAGATTTTTTAGGTTGTATGTTAAGAATTTTCTTTAAACCAAGAAAAAAAAAATCAAAGTCTCAATTTTAGCTTTGCATTTATAACAATGCAATTTTTGTTAGTAAGAAATTAGTAGAGGTTCTCCCCAATAGTACAAGAAGTATAATCTTTTGTGATATTATTGCCACATTTCTTAATATGCTATTTTTATATTTAATCCATCTAAAATTCAATAGTTTATTTTATTATAAAGTTTTCCAGAAATATTTTAAAAAAATAATGTAACGGCTGAATTTTTTTCTAAAATTTTCCTTTCTGCCAAAACAAAGGTATTTGTGTAATTTGTCTATTTTATTTAAGTATATTTTCTCTCACCTAACAGATTAGGGGGGCAAAATGTATATATTTAAATGTTAGAAGGGGCAAAATGAAACTTCCTTATATCTTTAGGGGGTAAAAGTCTATTATTTATAAAAAAAGTTGAAGATAAATTATATTCCGCCCATGTGCACCAGTTGACAAGTTGCATTATTTTATAGCGGGCATTTGATTGAGTGGTTTCCACTTAAAGAGCTAAGACAGAAAATTCGTATATGGAACCAATTCACTCACATCTCTATTTGTGGACCGTATAGTTTAAAACAAAGTTGTATAAATATTTTTACATTACCTTATACGTCGTTATACATCATTATATGTATGTAACAATGTGACACTCATATCAATCACTAGAT
Source organism: Mitragyna speciosa (assembly GCA_024721245.1). Lineage (NCBI taxonomy): Eukaryota > Viridiplantae > Streptophyta > Magnoliopsida > Gentianales > Rubiaceae > Mitragyna > Mitragyna speciosa. Next base: position 17,814,293 of record CM045568.1, read on the forward strand.
CTACAGGTGAGGTCGTAAATTTGATACACCTAAAAATTTTCCCATCTCAAACAGCATAAAGCCAAATTTTACTTTTGACTTGGAATATGTGGACACATTTTGTTGCGTTTACAAAGTTCGTACTTTACCACTTGTTCTGTGTGAGTGGTTTCCAGTCAAGATCTAAGACAAGCATGAAGCCAAATTTTACTTTTGAGTTGGCTTCGTTAAAGTCATGGGCAGGAATCGATGATCGAACTCAACAAAATCCAAAGTACATCTAATCGTGTTGCCCTTGCCCCCCAAACAAAACCAATACACCACCACAAAAAAAAAAGAAAAAAAAGAAAGAAAACTTGAAAATAGGCTCATGTGACAGGACTTGAATAATGTAAAACGGCTTAAACTTTAAATTTGTTTCAATTACAATTCTAAAACACAACACTGAATAAATCTTGTATATAAGTATTTTTCTTTTCTTTTCTTTTTTTTTTGTACATTTTAATATGCCCATATGACAGAACTTGAATCATGTAAGGCGACTTAAAATTTTAAATTTAATGACATAAATTTTACAATTTAAAACAAAACACTAAATAAGTCACATGAAAGTTCCATTATATTACAACTCTAAAACAAAACATCGAATAAAGTCATAATCTAATCATAAAACTGGAAAATCTTTATAATTTGCATCCGACTGAATCTTTTGTACTTCCTAATATGCCCTTATGATAGAAGTTGAATCATGTAAGACTGCTCAAAATTTTAAATTGAATTACATAAATTTCAATTACAACCCTAAAACAAAACACCAAATAAAGTTCTAACCTAATTAATAAAACTGAAAAATCTATATAATGCAGAAGACCGCATCAGACCGTGGTAACTCATGTTCCTCGTCCATATCTTATTATACTGGAGAAAGCTAACTGTGTAAGACACAATCTAGGTCCACCCGAAATTGTACTCGTTTATTTTAATCTTTTGTAGAGAAAAAAATAATAATTGAGCGAAAATATTGGGAACAAATACTTTTGTTTGTGAAATTACAATAAAAACATTCAAATAGATTGCTATTAAATAAAAAAAATTCAAATAGACTCTCCAATTATATGTGATGGAATACCATATTAATGACGTAGATTGATAGAAATTCTCACCAAAAAAAAAAAAAAAAATTGTCGTAGCAGGTCCTCGGCAAGTTTCTTATAAAAAACCTAATTAGATGGTTTGTGGTATAGGGTTGCCGCACACCACCAGTCAAAAAAAAAAATATTTTTTTCAACATTTGCAGTGGGGCAGGTGTTCAATTTTGTAAAGTATTGCCGCAGAGCATGTGCGCGGCAATATTAACTTTATTATTATTTTATTATTGTTTTTTAAGGCCTTGGGCCCACCTTTTCAAACCATCGTGTGCGGACAAATTCATGTTGACTAACAGGTGCAGCAGTTCTATCTTCTATGGGATACATATTCATTCATGTTATGTCCATTGTAAGTCACCCTTCCAGAAACCTGGTGTATAAATGCAAAATGTCAAATATTTTCAATTAGAAATGTAACCACGATATTGAATATCTGATGTCAATTTCAACAGGAAGTTTGTGAAGTTTTACCTCTAAATTGTCGCTGAGTTTTCCAGCCAAAGCTAGCAATGGCATTGTCTTTCCAGAACTTGGAGGACCCAATAGCAATGTCATTATGTGAAACAAAAAAAAAAAAAAAAAATTTAAAGAACTTAAGCAAGATATGCAAGTATCCGAAAAGAATGAAGTCACACAGAGACGAAGATTCTTAAGCAAATTCATAACTTAGCTCATTAATAAATTCAATTCTACTGGCTAACCTGGAAGGTTTTATAATTCCACTGACATCTTGAAGTATGGTGAGATGCTTCTTTCTACTTGGAAGAATGTGGAGAGTGTTCAAGAACCCCTTTTAACCAAAACAAAATCAAAATATAAGATTTAGATAAGTAGTCGAAAACATTAAAGAACATACAATATTTCACAAATAAAAAGAAGAAAAACAAAAAACAGATAATGAATAATATTTTTACCTCTATTATATTGGTAGAGAAGTTAATGAAGGTAGGCAAAGAACTACCTCCAACATAAGCTTCTGGCTTACATATAATGTCGGAAAAATCTTAATTTTAGTCTAGATACTTCCAGACATATACAAAAACAATTGTAACGATGCCTTTCTATTTTGATGATTGTCTAATTGCATGATTAGCATAATTAATTCCGAGACAAAACACATATTATACCTATTTATTTCAAATAATACGAATTATATAAATTAATTACTACATTAATTCTATGAGAAAATAAACATGTTAACATTTTAAAATAACTAATTATCCGTGGGAAAATAGACATTTTAACAATACTATATAAACTTAATTTTAACACTACAATTACAATCCATAAATTTATTCTGATAAATTTAAGATAATTTTAACATTTTAACATAATAACTAAATTATTATCCATAATACATAACATTTTAACATAACTAATTATCCATGGGAAAATAGACATCTTAATGTTTACTATGTAAACATAATTTTATTGTAATACAATTACAATAAGTTTAACAAGATAATTTTAACAAAACTTTTACATTTTACCCTAAATTCTCACATTTAACGTTGAAAAAATACTAATTTTAGTCTAGTTACTTCCAAACATATACAAAAAAAATTGTAACGATGCCTTTCTATTTTGATAATTATCTAGTTTCATGATTAGCATAATAATTCCACAACAAATTAAAACACATTTTATACGTATTTATTTCAAATAATGCAAATCATATAAATTAATTATTATATTAATTCTATGGGAAAATAAAAAAAAATTTTAACATAACTAATTATCCATAGGAAAATAGAAATTTTCACATTACTATATAAACTTAATTTTAAAACTACAATTACAATAAATTTATTCTGATAAATTTAACATAATTTTAACATTTTAACATAATAACTAAATTATTATCCATAATACATAACATTTTAACATAACTAATTATCCATAGAAAAATAAATATTTTAACATTACTATGTAAACATAATTTTATTGCAATACAATTACAATAATTTTAACATACAATTATGCATGTTTACACTGACACACAAAATTTGTCCATTGCTGCTCAGCATGTGTGCGGCAATAGTTTGAAAGGTGGCCCCAAGGCCCTTAAAATAATAATAATAATAAAAATAAAGTTTGGTATTGCAGCACACATACTATGTTGCAATACTTTACAAAATTAAACCCATACCCATTCTGACACAATATGCCACACGGCAAACATTGAAAAAAAATATTTTTTTACTCTTGTGTGTGGCAACTCTATAATATGTATTGTGGTCTCCACATTAAGGACATTAAAGCAAGAGGTTCAGTTAATTATTTCACGCTCAAAGATTAAATAAATCAACTATCAAAGAAAAAGGTTAAATAAATAAAAAGAGAAGCAAAATACATTCGAATAACATTGATATAATTGGTCCAGTGCATTTTCAAGCTGTTGACCAATGCAACAAGCAATAGCCTCTTTCAAAACACCGTGTTCGGCAATTTTTTAAAAACCGAACCGGTCAATGAACTGGAGGGGGGTCTAGTTCAGGGTCAGATCGGGATTCAATTTTTTTTCTTTTTTTATTTAATTTAATATATAATATATAATAAATACTAGACATACACTACCCTGTTGAACTAGCCAACCCATTAATTGTTTAAATATATTCAACTATACAAATAAATGAATTTATTATATTCAAATTTACAAGTTAATGAATTTGTTATATTTGGTAAAAATTTTATAAAATATTCTATGTCTATAAGAATTAAATTAACAAAGAAAATGGCATTACAAGTGTAAAAAATACAATAACTATAAAATTTACCATTAAAGTATGTTATTATATTTTTAAATATATTAAATTACAATCTTAAACATTCTAAATTATTAAATCATATTTGTTGCTTGCTTCACATTCTCTACTTTTTTTAATAACGTCAAGATTTATTTTTCAATATAAAATTCAAATTTATTTTTAATACCAAATAATATAATTAACTTTGTATATAGGACGGTTCGAGTAAACGTAATTTTTTAAAATAAAAAAATTTTCTTTTGCCCTATTTTTTAAGGTAGGTTCGCATATCAAATGATTTTCAAATTTCAATTTGATTATCTTACTATTAGTTTAGATCTATTTAGTTTTTTACTTTTTTTGTTACAACATCTAACGAGAGGTAATTTCTAACAATTTTGTATCAATCAAGAATTTCTTAAAAGAGTCTAAACTTTATTTAAAATCAGTTCTCAGGCTTTAACTTTAGATATATTCTTTCTAAAAAAAAATTTTTATTTTTGATGTATCGGACTATTGAGCAAGTCAATTTGACTTTGTACAATAGTCTTACAAATAAAACTAATAAGTAAATCCATTTGCTTATTAGTTGTTAATTTAATCAATTCTGTTTAATTTACACATTTTCGTTTAGTATGTCAAGAAAAGGTGGATATGTGATGCTACAATAATTGGAATCAATATATTCCATAGAAAAATATGATTTTAATAATCTGAACTGATTTTTAATTTTTTTAATAAAGGAAATAACTTTTTATCCACTTACTTTCAAGATGTCGTAGGTGCTTATTATTGAATAATGATTAACCATAATTAAAAAATTTACACAAATGCCTTACAAAAATACCAATTTAAACGTTTAATTAGGAGAATGTTTTAGGCATATAAATGAATAATTAAATAATTTAGATAAAAAGACTAATCTTAGTAGGAGAGATTTTGGATAAAGTAAATCTAAGATTCCTTTAACATAATGAATTTGGATGCCAAGAAAAAAGGGTAAGGATTCATTAAACATGATTAATAAAAAAATAAAGAAACTAAAAAAAGTAAGAATTAATTAAATTCAATAAATGTGATTAATGAAAATAAAGAAACTAAAAAAGTAAGAATGAGTCAATTTTATCAAAAGGAAATAAAGAAACTAAAAATGTAATAATCAATTAATTTATTAAAATGATTAAAAGAAAATTAAAAAAAGAACAAATAAAATATTTGCAACATAAAAAACAACAACCTGGACGCTAGCTTGATGGTTTCAATGTTGGAAGGAGACCTCCCACCAGTGCTATAGTGCCTTTCTTTTTTGAAAAAAAGGCCAAAGTGAAAAACCGGCAATTTGCCAGTTTGCCCGTTCAATTTCGGTTCGTCGTTTCAAGACAGTTTTAGAGTTTCACAGTGATTTGTATAGAATCGAACCGAAAGCATGGTCTGTTCGCGATTCAACCAGTCAAATCGGCCGGTCCGATTTTAAAAACATTGGTGTCAGGTTAGGGACATTGAATCAGATATAGAACTCCAAAGTAAGATACATGTCATAGGAAGATGATTAAATTAATTGATTTTAAATGTATTATTGATCATTATTTTATGGTTCTTGTACATTGCAAATTTCCCGTTTTAAGGCAAATTCATCATATTAAAAAAGGCTAATGCTTTATCAATTTGCATATCTTTATTTAAAATTGCCATCTTGAGTTAAGCATTCTAGCAATCACGAATGACTCCTCAAAACTCTATATTTTTCTCCATAATGAAAAATGAAACTTGTAGTGATGCAATTTCCGTCAGCTTCAGTTGCAACAATTCCCCCCCCTCCCTTCTCCCCTCGCTAACACCCAAAAGGGAAGGAAAAATATGTACTGGACATATGTGCAAAATTTTTAATATCCATTGGCAAGGAAAAAGGAGATGAAATATTTTCAAAAGGTCAAATGACTAAAAAAAACAGAGGCAAAACCTTTTGAATTCTTAAAAACCTAAATAAAACCTGCATATCTAGCAAGTAAATAATTAGATGGAAAGAAGAGTTAAGAAAACAAAATAGAGCATGGATGAAGTTAGACAGGACGAGAGGAAAGAAGATGAAATTAAATTTGTTATGGTAAGAGGAGAGAAATCTGTCGAAGGGAGTGAGATTATCACCTTTTATTTTATTTTTTTTTTGACAAAAAGCAACATTAATTATCGCCTTTTAATGAAAGGGATAAGAAGCACATAAAATTTCCAAACACTTAGTATACTTTGCATTGGTGCTGCCATCTGTCAAAAAAGAAGATTGCTACAGTAACCCATAATTTCCTTTTTATTACTAGGTGCATTTGTGCCCAGCCACGCTAAAAAATTTTACTCGGTCAAGCTAAAAAAAAAAAAAACTAAAGATAGTTTGGTTCAAATTATTCAATCACTATCACTACGAGTATTATTAACCCTACTATGAGTATGAGTTTTGATGATTTCTCCTAACATGTTTGGTTTAATAACAGAATTTACTTGTTTGCTTTACTGGAGTGATTTTTAAGTAAATTTTAAAATTTTTAAATCTTTTATTTATGATATACATATTTTTTAGATTTCTTATTTTGTATCTTTTTAAAGAAAATTTCTAAGAAGACTTCTTCAATTTTAAATATAGCCATAATCTAATTTGAGTTTTCATGCAAATGATAAATTAAAATGTACACTTCGAAAAATATTAAAAATGAAAAATTGCTCTTTAATTCTTAAAGCCTTGGATTTTATCTTCAAGTCAAATTCTATATCCACGTAAAACTCTATCAATTCCCCACCCAAATCCATAAAAATGCAAAGAGAAAAAAATTAAAAAAGGAAAATTATTATTTAGCTTCAAATTTTTTAATAAAGAAAGTATAAGTATCAAAATTAAATAAAACTCCCAAAGTAAAAGCCATTAATAAATAGAAATAACAGTATAGGATTTTTTCTCCCTCAAGGTATAGGATTTTTCCTGTGTGGTCCTTTAATTAGAAAATGGTTATCATCTATGATAATAAATTTAATAATTTTTTTTCTCATTATAAAAAATTTTCGTTTTCTCACAAAGAAAGTTGCCAATTAGCTAACTGAGATACTGAAATGCAATCCATGCCGTCTGTGCAATAGAATATCTGAATTATTAGAGTAGGCTTTGAGTATAACCAGAATGAGGGATTTACCGTAATTATCCCGGACACTAGATCGGTTGAGGTACGTTGAAGTTTGATGTTTCTTAAGCAGCTTCTACCAGCATCAAAATCTATGAATGATGAAAAAATGGCATGGATTGCTTGGGCTTGGGGACCTTGGACTGAGATTAAAGAGTAGGAAACATTTTCTTCTTTTATTTGATTTATTTTATTTTCTTCTTCCTGGTGAAGGGATTGGGTGTTTGTGTGTTGGTCGGGTTGAGAATGGAGTTCCTTCATTTCAAGGTGTGCATCGTGGCGGAAACAGCATTGTGCTATCATTTCTGAAACCTAAAGAAAAAACAAATGGCACCTCTTTTCATTTTCCATGGTTAGGTTTGTTTTTCCATAGAACCTCTCATTGTTATTTCGAGTTGTATTTTTAAATGCCATGCAATAATTTTTGAAAACTGTTACTAATCCATAGGCTTATGCGACTAGCTTCGTATCTTCATTCTTCTCATCTAGGTTACTCTATGAATTGAGGAAGAAGTCATTTGATAAAGCTCCAATCCCCAGTAAAACTTTGCAGGCATGCTTGTATGATTGTCTATCCTCAAGCTGTGTCTATGAGTTTTTTGTGTGGTATTCTGTGATTCATCTTTAATCGCATTTGGGAAAGATTATTTTACTCTGAAAATTCTTTGCAAAATTTGTGAAAGAGATAAAACACAGCAAAGTTTTTTCTACAATGAAGTTATCGACGCATTTCCTAAAAAATAAGCACAGACGGCAATTGAAAGATTTTGCGTACATTTTACCATACGGCAATGTTGAAAGATTTTGCTTAGTTTTACTCCAGTGAGTAAAATGTTGGTAATTTGATTGTTTTTGCGTGGGATTGATTATGTAAATGAAAGCGGTGTGTTGCGGAGTTAAATGGTTATTTGGTACGAAATGCTGGGCTTGACAAATATGCAAGCATTACATTTCTTGGATGACAACATTTAGATTCAAGTGTGGAGCCCTTTTATTGTTGCTTTGTTGTATCTTCAAGAAAGAAAATGAATACAAAAGAACACAAAAATTAATCTTAGTATGCTAGCCTTCTTCTTGAGTATCTAATCATCATGTATCAACTCAAATTAAAGCCACCATCTCCTATTTCTATGTTCTCACTTCAACCGAAGGTCAGCCTAGAAAAAAACAAAACGTTAAATCTGATAAGGAATTGCAAAGTGAACTTTAGTTGATCATTTCTTCAAAGTTTTCAAGAAAATTTTTCAACTTGATGTACTGCTCACTATATGTTTCCTTTGTCTCTACTTTAGACGAAATTGATGGACCCAAATCAAATAGACGAATAAAATTCATAAGAATTTAGATAAAAAAACACAAGAAAAATAATGGAAAAAATCTTCTTTATTGAGAAACAAAAGAGAGGCCACAAGTTTCTTCAAAAGCAAAAATAAGAAAGGCTGCTGCAGTTGTCTAATGAAAACCGTAAGAAGGCTACAGTACCCAAAAAATAGAGAAAACGGCGCTAACTAATATAAAGCCATGTGGCTGCTAAAACTAACGAAATCCCTATTACTGACATGGGTTATGATCCCTTACAACTATAAGTAAAGTAAACCATGCAATCTACTAAAAACAATCAATAAAAATAAGACACGTGTCATAACTAAATAAAATAAAATAAGGACTTCTTCCTACATAGCCTCCCTTAAACCAAACTCTTCTAATGTGAACATGCCCAACATCTTCTTCAACTTCAAGAATGTGTCTGTCTTCAAAACCTTCGTAAAAATATCCGCAACTTGCACCTCAGTTCTACAATAATCAACCTCAATCTCCCTATCACGAACTAACTCACGTATGAAGTGCTACTTAATGTCAATGTGCTTACTATGCTCATGAAGAACTGGATTCTTGGACAACTCAATTGTTGACTTACTATCACAATAAATCTTCGTCGGATCATCTTGCTTGTGTTATAAAACACCAAGCATCCTCCTCAATCACAATGCCTGAGTAACACTGTTAGCTGTAGCAATATACTCCGCCTCTGCAATAGACAAAGATATCACCTGTTGTTTCTTAGAACTCCAAGAAAATATCACCGAACTAGTAAAAAATGCATAGCCTGAAATACTCTTTCTTTCAACAGTATCACCAGCTCAATTACTGTCTGTATACTCAAAAAGTTCAACTGGATCACTACACAAATAAAAAATGCCATCTCCCTTAATACCTCTGATGTACCTTAAGATCCTCTTTGCAGCCTATAAGTGTGACTAACGTGGATTCTCTATAAATCTGCTAATCAAACCAACACTAAAATTGATATCTGACCTCGTAGAAGTCAAATATCTCAAACTCCCTACTAAACTCTTGAAGTAGGTAGGATCTACATATCCACCAGTGCCCTCTTTGATCAACTTTAATTTTTCTTTAGCAAGTGTCAAAATTGGTTTAGCCCCATTCATTTTGAATTTCTTCAAAATATCACCTGCATATTTCGTTTGAGAAATAAAAATACCACGGTCAGATTAAAAAAACCTCAATATCAAGAAAATAAGACATCAGGCCCATGTCTGTTATCTCAAACTGCTTGATCATAACCTCTCTGAATTCAACAATCATCTCAAGATTGTTGTCTGTAAAAATTAAATCATCCACATATGGGCACACAATCAATACATCATCACGAGCAGAAGATTTAACATATAAAGTATGCTCATATGGACACTTCAAAAATCTACGAGAAATAAAATAAGAATCAATTCTCGTATACCAGGCTCTTGGGGCTTGTTTTAAACCATACAAAACTCTTTTTAACTTATACACTTTATCTTCTTGGCCTCTTTTGATATACCCTGCAAGATGTTCAACATAAACATCCTCTTCAAATACTCCATTCAAAAAGGTAGACTTAAAATATATTTGATGAATTTTTCATTTATTTTGAGCAGTAAGGGAAATTATTAAATGAACAGTATCAAGTCTAGCAACAGGTGCAAATATCTCAAAATAATCAATTCCTGGCTTCTGCTTGTATCCCTGAGTAATTACCTTGCTTTGAATCTCTCCAATTCTTCATTGGGCTTGTACTTCCTTTGAAAGACTCATTTCACTCCAATGGCTTTCTTATCAGCAGGAAGAGTAATAAGCTCCGATGTATTATTTTTCTCAATGGCATGAATTTCTTCATCCATTGCTTTCACCCAACAACTATTTTGGGCAGCCTCTTCATAAACAATAGGGTCACAATCTGCAAACAAAGCAAAATTAACAATTTCCTCATCAGAAGCAACATTATCAGGAGTAACAATATAATCCAGCAAACGAGTAGGCAACTGTTTGTGGCGGTGTGGATGACCCATTAACTTAGTTTGTGAGTCCTGAGTAACAAGCACTTGTTGAAAATTAATATCTTCATCCTCCCTATCAAAATTTAAATGACCAAACCGCATATGCCACAACCAATTATTACCATCAATCACAGTATTCAAACAAGAAAAATCTCTACCATTCAAATTCAATAGAAATAAACGATTTGGAGTCATTGTCACATTAGCAATCATACCAACTATCTCATCAAAAATTGTACAAACACCTTATTTAATACAACTATTATAATTCTTTTCTGACAATTGCCTCATACTCAACAAATTATGATTCAACCCAAACACATAAAACACATCAGAAATAAAATTGTTAGATCCATTTTTCAAGCTAATGGGGATTTTTTCTTTACCAAACACTGGTAGAACAATGTTATTCCCCAATTTAACTTCACCTTTGATAGACTTATCAAGTTTAGAAAATAATTCTTTCTTCCTACACATATGGTTACTACATCCAGTGTCCAAGAACTATTTATTTTTATCAACAACTCGATCATTATTGCAAGCCAATAATAAAGTCTACGAATTTTGATTATTATTCTGAACTTGATTTTTAACAACATTAGCTTGAAAATTATTGTTAGATCTACATTCAAATCTTCTATGCCCAAATTTTTCACAGTTATAACACTAAATCCTTTGGCCATCATTATTTTGGTTAAAATTATATATATTGTTATAATTATAATTATTACCTCTACCTCTACCAGGGTCATCTCTAAAATTAAAATTGTTATCTCTACCACCACGTTGAGAATTCTATCTGCCTCTACCTCTGTTGTTAGCCTGACCTCTACCTCTATTGTTGTAGCCACGACTTCTGTTGCTATTGTCCTGATTTCTCTACTGAAAATTTCCTTACTCCTTGGGTTCATCCTTTGCCTTCAAATTTAACTGTGTCTGTAGGGCCTTCTCTACAGTATCTGGGGTATGCTCCATCTTCCCATTAATTCTCTGTTCATATAGAATTAATGAGCCTTGCAATTTTTCAATTTTCAATTCTGACAAATCTTTGGTTTCTTGAATTACTGTCACTACGTGATCAAACTTCATGGGTAAAGTGTTAAGAACTTTCTCAATAAATACCCCATCAGAAAGTTGATTATTATTGAGTGCCATCTCGTTCTTGATCTCTGACAGACAAAAATATATGATTCAATTGATTCACATTTTTCTATCGTTGCAAGTTCAAACTTCCTCTTTAGCATCGTCAAATTGCTTTGTTGAACCTGATCTACGCCTTTGAATGTTTTCTCCAAAATATCCCAAGCCTCCTTCGCCGTATCTGCAGTAGCAATTTTTTCAAAAATTGATATATCAATTCCCTGATGAATTTGTGACAGCGTCATGTTATCCCTCTTTGTCTCTTGTGCATAGAGGTGGCAATTTCTGACATGACTCGAAAACACGACACAAACCTAATCTGAAAATAGCGGGTTTGGGTTGAGCCTTCGCGGGTTCGCGGGTCGGACCCGACTGACCCGCGAAGGAAACGGGTCGAGTTCAGGTCGGGTTCGCGGGTCAACCCGTGGACCCAAAAAAAAAACAGTGAAAAAAAAGAACTAAAAGAAGAAAACAAAACTACACTGCTAGCCCTAAAGCGTAACCCCTTTTCATTTTCTCTTCCACTCGCCTCACACTCTCACTCAACCGCCGCCGACCACTCCACTGTCGCCCCCTCATCCACTGTCACAGTCGACTGCTACTGCTACTTCTCTATCTCAACTTCCTTTAGGCGAGGAGATAAAGGTACGCTGTGTCTTCCTTCCCTCTCTCTGTGTTAAGCAACTTTGTTTTTCTTTAAAAATGTTTGACATCGCAGAGATTCATCAAGTTCGGGAACTTCTTGGCTTGATAAAACAGAGAGTTAGTGAAATTTAATCTCTTTTAATCTTGATTGTTTTTCAGTAAACCTTCATTAATTACCGCATGAAATCATGGATTCAGGAAACATAAGTACCTAATTGGTCTATGATTATGATTAATAGATCATTCTTTTCCTTAGGCACGTGTTACGTGCTTGTCATTTTAATGGAGATTCCAAGAAAATAGAGATTTTGTTACTTTTATGTCCTACAAGAACAATGGCAAGTAAATCCAATTTTGTTTTTTCTACTTTTTCTCAGTTGTGAATTCAAGTTTGCAATTATGTCACAGGAAAGTTAAATTCTCTGGAAAAATTAGTTCCTCTAATTATATTTGAGTATGGATGATACCAAGGATAATCTGCCTGATTAATCACATTCTTTCCAGGTTGGGCACTAATTGTTCATGTTTGGCTTATTTAGGGGTGGACAATGACCCTGTTGGCATTGACTTCTTTGTTTGTTTTTAACATTTTCCAGTATAAATTATAGGAAAAAAACTGAGATTGTGTCAAAATTTTAACATTCACATATATCTGCTTTGAACGTGTATTGGCATACATTCGCGCCCATTTTGGACTTGTGGTTGGATCAAAGGATTCGGAGACATTGTATATGTTAAGTCCTGATGGGAATAATGGACCTGAATTGAGTATTTTCTTTGTGAGGGTATGATGATTTTTAGGTCACATTTCTTGTTGGTTCCAAATTTCCATCTCTCATTCATAAGGTTATTAGTGTATGTAGATATATTAGGCCTAGAAAATGCGTGTAGGGAGAATGAACTGAAATTTGATTTATCGAATGGTAAGCAAAAACTATGAGATGTAATGTGACATATCATAAAGGCAAGTGATGTGTTTGTTGTCATCCTTTCAAATTTATGTATTGAGCATTTGTTTTCACGTGATCTTTGACTTCATTTCATTTCAGATCATGTGTCCATAAATCTATTTCCTCTACTTATGTGTTTTATTATGGCTTGGACCATAGAAAATGGAATTTTAAACATTGTATTATGCTAATTTTCTTCCACAACCATTTTGCAGAAATTGATAAAGTATCCGAATTTTAATAAGCACACAACTTGAGGTGACAATTGGTGTATCTATAAGATGTTTCTGTAAAGCATTAAAACTTCAGTACGCATAGGTTTAGAGAACATGTAAATCGTTCGTGGGATAGTGTAGTTACTGCAGAAATTGTTCTATGTTAATTTTCTTTCAGGACCATTTTGCAGAATTGATAAAGCATTGAAATTTTGATATGCACAAAAAACTTGGGATGATAACAGGTGTATCTGTAAGATGTTTCTTTAAACCATTAAAACTTCAGTATGCATAGGACTTGAGAAAATGTAAACTCATTCATGCGATAGTGTAGTTATTGCATCTGGTCCTCAATGAAGTCTAGAATAGATTCAGCGAAAATAACAGCCAAAGATGATCAATAGCTAAATATTTATTTATGCCCATCTTATTGTTGAGATTATGCAACAGATCTGTTAAATCTGTTCTTCACATTTTTATGTTTCAGTTTGTCATGATCAAATAGTATGTGATAATTTGGTTAAAATGGACAATTAACATTTGTAAGTTGTAATATCAATTTGGCACTGTTCCATAAAAGAAATAACAAATAACGAACAATGCTATGTTAATGAAGCGTTTGTCGTCCCAATTCCTATAAATGGGACTATAAATGAAGTTAAACTAATAACTAAATAAATCGAATATGTGCGTTTGGAAAAGCTACAACTTCTTTTTTATAATTGTATTCTTTTTATATATTTTTTTATGTTATTGATTATTATTTGTCTTCCCTCTTGATGGTTAACAGATGGATACAAGCACCACATACCCAAATTCAGTTCCTATTGAAGAAGATAGTGATACCGAGGGCAATGGTGATAGCATTGAGGAGATAGGAAACCAACAATTTCAGCATTTTGACCCCAATGTGAGAGGAAAAAAGGAGTTACCTTGCAGAGGAACAATTAATTTTCCTGGCAAGAAGAGGAAATTGAGTTCATCGGTTTGGGATTACTTCGAGATTCTACCTAAAAAGGATCCAAATGAAGACTTGAAATGCAAATGCAAGAAATGTGGGAAAGAATATTCAGCTGATAGTAAAAGTGGAACAGGTAATTTGCATTCGTCATTTGGGTAGGTGTGTGAGAATGACAACAAATGACATTGGACAGTATCCTAATCACTTCTAATAATAGTGCTCTAGTCCATAAGAAATACACAATTCAGCCAAGATAAATTCAGAGAATTACTTGTGCTTGCTATGGTAAGACATGAACTACCATTTTCATTTGTGGAATATGAGGGGCTTAAGAATGTCCTTACCTATTTAGAGCCTCGAGTTAAACATATTACTAGGAACACAGCCAAGGCAGGACATTAAAAAATTGCATGCTAGGGAAGCTAATAGACTTGGCAGTGAATTGCATGGATGTCCTAGTCGAATATGTTTAACTTCTGATGCATGGACATCGATTGTTACTGATGGATATTTGAGTTTGACTGCACATTTTGTTGATAGTAATTGGGTGCTACAGAAAAAAAATTCTGAATTTTTCGTATATTCCTCCCCTCCATAGTAGTGTTGCCTTGGCTGAAAAAATTTACAGTTTGGCTAGTAGTTGGGGTATTGAAAAGAAGTTGTTTTCCATTACATTAGATAATGCTTCAGCAAACGATTCTTGTGTTGAAATACTCAAGAATCAGCTTAGGTTGAAAAATTCTTTAGTTGGTGATGGCTATGTTTTTTCATGTACGATGTTGTGCTCATATCCTCAACTTGATAGTGCAAGACGGCTTTGAAAGAAATTGATAAATCTGTGGAGGTAATAAGAGAATGTGTCAAATATGTCAAGGGTTCTCAAGCAAGGAAGTTAAGATTTACTGAGTGTGTAATACAAACTTCTCTTGATTCCAAGAAAGCCTTAGTTCAAGATGTTCCTACTAGATGGAACTCCACATATAGGATGCTTTCTAATGCTCTTTATTATCGTCTTGCATTTTGTCACTTGCACCTAAGTGATTCAAATTTTCGATTCTGTCCAACTCTTGAAGAATGGGGAAGAGTTGAAAAATTTTGTAACTTTCTTCAACTTTTCTATGATGCAACCAATGCTTTCTCGGGTTCCAAATACCCAACTAGTAACTTGTACTTCCCTCAAGTTTTTAAAATTCAATTAAAGCTTCAAGAAGAGTGCAATAGTCCGGATGACTTCATGAAGAGGATTGCTTCACAAATGTTTCTGAAGTTTAACAAATATTGGTCTGAGTACAATCTATTGTTGGCAATTGCTGTGGTATTTGATCCTTGGTATAAATTTCAGTTTATTGAATTTAGTAATAATAAGCTTTATGGTCCGGGGTCTAATGAACTAGTCAAAGTGAGGAATGTACTGTTCGATGTGTATAATGAATACATGAGGATTTCGAATATATCTGGTGCATCGCCTTCTTGCTCTCGAGGAAGTAATGAAATCTCTTCTCATGGAGTTAAGGAACGAGGAGATAGCCACTTATTTGATGTTTTAGAGGTATGAAAATTTAAATTTCTGATTTTATTACCTTTTGACATTTGCCATTTCTATGATGGTTATTAACTATTTTTTAGTTACCATATTTGATGTGTCTTTGGCTTTTACTTGTGTAGGAATTTGATCAATTTGACACTTTTGAATTTGCATCTAGTGCACAAAAAAGTCAATTAGAATTGTATTTGGATGAGCCAAGAGCTAAAAGATGATCAGAGGTGAATGTTCTTGACTATTGGAAAGCTCAACAATTTTGATTTCCAGATTTGAGTATATTAGCAAGGGACATTCTGTGTGTTCCAATATCAACAGTTGCTTCTGAATCTGCATTTAGTCTCGGTGGTAGGATTCTAGATCAATTTCGTAGTTCACTATCACCAAAAATTGTTGAGGCTTTGGTTTGCACTAAGGACTGGTTATTTGGAGATAAAGGTAAAGTTCAATTAAGTTGTTCCTTGCATATTTTATTGTTTGAGTTTTAACCACTAACATATTTTCTTCATTTTTATAATGTAGAATCTCTGAATATAAATTTGGAAGATATAGCTCAAAACGTCATGGATCCAAATATCAACAAAGATGAGGTTGATGCAACAATAATTGAAGATTCAAATTCCAATGTGTTTAATCTCTAACCCAAGGTGAATTGTGGTCTCAATGACATTATTTGCTTCTTCTTTGGTTATGTTGATTGGTACCTTTGAGTAGTATTAAATATAATACCTGCCATGAAAAATCTTGTCTATAAAAACTGGTTGTCTCTTTCTTTTTTCCTTTTTTGGGTTGGTGATCTTATTTCTTGGTGAAAATTGGAAAAAAAAAAAGTTGCAAACTCTCTCTTGCAGACCCAAGTTGCAGGCTGGTTGTATTTTTCTTTTTTTTTTCTTTTTCTTTAGTCTATCATTTATTGTTATCAATTCAAAAAATTAAAGCTTTCTTTAGTTCTGGCAGTAAAGATTCAATATGTTTTCCATGTTTATTAGAGCAACCAAATGGTGATTTCTGATTGAAGTTTTTGACTATTATTACAGGTGAGTAATTTCTTTGCTTATTTGTTTCATTTTGGTTTTTGTATTGACAAATTTTTGTGCTTTAGATTCATGAGGGGAAGTGGAAAGTTGAAATCTTTTATTTTGATTTTGACGTTTCAGATAACTTATGTTGAGGAAAAGATCTAGGCCAAGTGAGACGCAGAGAAGGCCTATGTGGTGGATTTTGGATAGTAGTTTTTTTTTTATGTGGTGTATTTTGTTAAGAGTAATTTGGAAGTGGATTTTGTTAAGAGTAATTTGGACTTGTAATTTGAAATTTAACTTCAAGTTGTTGTGGAATGCTTGACTTTTAATGTTTTTAGTTTGAGTTGTACGAATTCAATTTGGCTTGGTGATTACAATTGATTTTAGTTCATTAGTTTTTAGTTAGTCACGTGATAAGAAAAAGGTTTACGGTATATAATCTTCATTTTATATTTTTTGGTATAGTCTTAGTTACAATTTCACAATTCTATCGGAAAAAAATTGCATAGAAATCATTAATATTTTTCCAAGAACAGGTCAAGAATAACGAATTGTTGCTTGGCACGTGGACGTTAGATTAATGTGTATCACACTACAGTTAACGTTGCACAAAATGATGAATGGGTGCTTGATTGTGTTTACCTCTGACTTAGTGTATCAAGGTGTGAACTGGAGGTTGTACAGCAATATGCCATGCACATTAGCAGCAGTTGCAGCTTTGTGAAATCCACAGTTGCTACGTAAGTGGCGAAGGATTGATTGGGAAAAGAGGGCTTCCATGAATGAAGTCAAGAAACGGGTTTCATCTGGTTTTAGATAAACAGGATATGTAGTAGAATGTCTTACTTTTAGTGGATTTGTTCCATTTTTTTTGTCCAGTTTTTTTGTCCAGTCTACTGCAAATTAATTACTACTTGGGTGTATTTTTAGTTATTTTGTCCAGTTTTTTTTTTTTGGGTTAGCAGGTCGACCCGCCAATCCACCAACCCGTGACGGGTCCTGTTCAGGTTGAGGGTTGGCGGGTCGGATTCGGGTTGACGGGTTGACGGTAATATTTGGGTCTCAACTCGACCCGCCAACCCGACCCGTTGCCACCCTTACTTGTGCATCAGCATCTTCACCAATCCCTTCTTCTACGTATTGATTTAACCCATATGCCTTTAGATGGCTTAAAATCTGTTTTTTCTAAAAATTATACTCCTCCCTATTCTTCAATTTTGGAACTGAACAAGTAATATTTGTCGGTGCCATAGCTCTGATACCAATCTGATGAACCCAAATCAAATACAGGAATAAAACCCACAGAAATTTAGACAAGAAACACAAGAAAAATAATGGAGAAACTCTTTTTTATTGAGAAACAAACGAGAGGCCGCAAGTTTCTTCAAAAGCAAAAAATAGAAAGGCTGCTGCAATTGTCTAATAAAAACCGTAAGAAGGCTACAGTACCCAAAAAATAGAGAAAACGGCGCTAACTAATATAAAGCCATATGGCTGCTAAAACTAATGAAATCCCTATTATTGACATGGGTTATAATCCCATACAACTATAAATAAAATAAACCATGCAACCTATTAAAAACAACCAATAAAAATAAGACACGTGTCATAGCGAAATAAAATAAAATAAGGACTTGGTTTAACTTCCAACAGAGATGCTGCTGATCTGCAAAACTTTGCATTTTTTAGTTTTCTCCTTTTCTGAGTTTATCTTAACATCTTCATGCTTTGATTGTTGGACATTTATTCTATCATTGCAGTCAACTTTGATCAAGTTATAATGGACAGTCGGCTTGAAGTAGAAAACTACCTTGTCATAGTCGAGTGATCAGAGTACTCATCATTTTCATGTGCACATCATTTTGAAATATCAAATCAGAAAGTTAAACCTATAAAAACTTCATCATACATTAAAAAAAAGTGGGCAAAACTAAATGTTAGATCTATTATGCCTACCTACATTATGCCAAATCACGTTGTCAATCAACAACAATTACATTGAACTGATCATTGGAAAGATCATGCTGCTCTTCTAGAATTTGCTTGACAGAATCCGAGGCAGAAGGGCTACACCATTTCATCTCAATCAATTGCAGCGTTAGAATTTCTCCAAAACTGGAAGGGATTGCCTCAAGTTGCTGACAACTTAGTACTACTAGTCGCTCAAGACAGGGGAGGTGCTCGCTAGAGGCATCCCATTTTACAATATCCAGAGTGTCTAGTTTCAAGAACCTCAGTTTTTGGAATTCACCTTCTCTCATATCCCATAGCTGCCCTTCAAATGCCCTGTTAGTTAATTTTAAAACCTCAAGATTGGGTAGCTGACCAATGACTGAAATTTCATTCCATGGTAGGCGAGCAATGGACATTGCCAACTTTTTTAGGGCTGAAGGGAAGCTAAATTTAAAAGGATATGGAGCCCTAGCATGAAAGGACATCTTGAGTGATTGAAGTTCACATAAACGCTCCAATACATTAAAGAGATTGCAGGCTTCATAATAGTCTTGCCCTGAATTTGAAAATATGCATCCTAATTTCTGGACGCGGGGTAGCCTCCTCATGAACTTCTCAATGTTTCCATGCCACATATAAAGGGTTGAAATGGATGTTAAATTGTCCAGCTGGAAAGGGTTCTCAAAAAATTCTTGACTGTAATATTGGAAACTAAAGAAAGAATATTCCATTTTAATACGCCTCAAGCTTCCCAATTCCCAAATAACCTCAGGTAACATGACTTTACCAACTGCGCCACTGAGAATAAAAGTTTCCAATTTCTGAAGATTGCCTATTTCAGAGGGGATTTCAGCTGCAAGAACTCGGAGAGCTAAATACCTTAAATGAACCAGCTGAGATATCTTGACAATATCAGAAGTGTTGGCACTATCTTGAATTCGGACATTTCCCAAATCCAGCACTCCAAGGAATCTATACTTGAGAACAGAACCATAATAATCTAACTGTCTAAATTGGCTAGTTCTAAGCCCCGGTTCAGTGAAATGAGATCTATGTGTAGAATTCGAATTCCTGACTGACTGGCCACTGAGAATAGTCCTCTCTTCAGGAGGCCAATTCATAATTTCGTTCTGCTCAGGAAGATCCTCTTCATCTCTGCAGTCTTCATCTTTCTGGGACTTATAATAGTACAAGAAAGAACGTATGTGCTCTGTGGTTCTGTGAAAAATGCTCGAATAATGTTTGCGCATTTTGAAATCACCATAAAGAACTGAAATTCCAAAAAAATGATGTTGTTCCTCCACAAATTTTTCTTTCTCAAGTTTTGATGAGCAAAATTCTCGTAGCACATCATGAACACCGCACTCCTTGACTCCTCCTTTGGAACTTTTCTTGGCAACCATTACAAGGCATCTGCCAATTAGATCATTCAAATAACTCTCTGCCTCTTGCTTTAAGCTCTTTTGTCCCATATGTGGCAGTTTCACAAATCCTTCAGAAATCCATAAGCATATCAATTTTGATGCTAAAATTGTTGTGCCCTCTGGAAATATTCCAAAATAAGAGAAGCATGGCTTCAAGTGATTAGGCAAATGCTCATAGCTTGCTTCTAAAATGTCCAAGATTTTTTCGTGTATGCTGTCTGACCTGATCAAAATTTTAGCAACCTCTTCCCACGAATCTTTTTCCATTTTCCTATTTAGAGTTCCAGCAATCAGAACCACTGCAAGAGGTAGCCCTTTACAACTATGGGCAATACGCTTTGAGATACTTAACAATTCCCACGGACAAGTTTCTCCATTAAACAGCTTTAGCCATAGCAATTCACAGCTCTCTTGAGTTGAGAGTAGACGAAGAGCATAAGGAAAACTATTAGCTTCCACAGCAAGATCATGAAACCGAGTAGTAAATAGAATTCTGCTCCCATTCTCATCATCAGGGAAACATTCCCGTAAAGCAACCCAGGCTTCAATATCCCATATATCATCTATCACAATTAGGTACTTCCTACCTTTTAAAATTTTGTAAAGCATTTGAGCAAAATCTTCTCCACTAATTTCATGGCTTTGATTGGTTTTTTCTTGACAGATTTGATCCAGTATACTAGACAACAAGGTCTCTTTCTGGTAAACTTGGGATAAGTAACACCATGCACGAACATGAAAATTAACACGGACAGAAGGACGATTAAATGCTGAATTGGCCAAAGTTGTCTTACCAAGTCCTGGCATGCCCACGATGGATACAATCTTTAGCTGCCTTGATCCTTCAGTAAGTAGCCCAGTTATCTCTTCTACTACATCTTTCATACCAACAAGTTGATTAGCATCTTCCTCTATTTTGGTTTGCATCTCATCCTTGGAACTGGCTGGTGCATTAATAGATGGCTGGTGACATGTTTGTGTTGAATTAAATGCCCCGGAAATGCTTTGCACATCATTGTCCAAATTCGTCTCCAAAATATTTTTCACCTCTTTCTGAATTGTCTTGATATCTTGTGTGATGACAAAGATGCCAAGCTTATGAAGCCAGAGTGATCCTTCTCCGGTCATCAATGAATGGATGACATATTCGGCTTGGTAGGCTGGAAGCCTAAACCGTGTCAAGAGAAATTCCAATTGTGAGTTCCCCATCAGCTCTGCCATTTCACAGAAACATTTTCTCAAGGTAACCATTTCCTCATGTGCCATCATAATTTGACACTTTAATGTGTCAATTGAAGCTGCTTTAGAATCCAGTAGCTCTTCAAGTTTCTTTACAAGGAAATTGACAAACTGCATTTCGATGATGCTGGAATGGTTAGATAGCCAAGCTTGAGGAATGTAGTTTTGAAATGTATCACGGGCTTGTTGGTGGACAGTGTCAACAGCTTGAAGTAAATCGGGAAGGCCAAAACTCACATAATTGGCCATTGTTAATTCTTCATCCCCCTCTTTATCAAGAGCAAAGTAAACGAAGAATCCAGTATCGATGATTAGAGCTCGTATTGATATTGCCATATCTATAGCATCTCTGGAATTCGCCCATTTCATATCCATGAGATTGCTGCTCCTAATAAACCTCAGCTCTTCAAGCAAGATATCAATTTGAACTTTCACAGTTGGGAACACGAAGCTGAACTTCTTGTTTAATAGCTTCCTTAGTTTGTGAATAAGATGGTCAACGAAGCCCAGAAGACGTTCGCTGAAGGTGGGATACCGATGTGGAGTTTTTGCGAAACGAATTTCATCGTATATCTGTTTGAGCTCCAACATGAGAGTGCTAATTTTTGTCAGCACATCTTGAAAAATATCTTCTTGCATATGATCATCGGCTGCCAACTTATCATCCCCAAAAAAGAGGAACAGACTGTATGAGAATTGGAAATGCAGTTTCTGAACACGTCGGGCAACACGTGCCCAAGTTCTTGACCAACTGAGCGGCTCAAATATAAGCCAAAGAAAACTTCCTAAAAATTTTATCCGCTCTTCAACATCTGCAAGTTTCTTTATACGAATAATTGTGTTGTCTCCACAAATGTTACTAACATCCTTCAGAACCTCTGAGAGAGAGTCAAAGAAATCTGCCAGACCTTCAACTTCGTCCATCACAACATATAGAAAAGAAGTGTTCGTGTAAAAGGAGACGATTTGGTCCATATCTTCCTTTAAGCTCCTTAAATTTTCCAAACTGGAAGCAACAAGTCCTGCGTTTCTTTTTGATGCATCGTCCACTTGCTTCAATAAGCGTGGTAGTGGCCGTTGGTCAAATGCCCAACTGACCTTGTGGACCACATCGACCATATGCTTCAAGGGTACCTCCACTTCTCCGCGTCCAGTGTAGTGCCACTCTGACAAAAACCTAAGAAAAGGGCTCAGGATGCTTATCAAGCGTCTAAGGGTTTGAATATTATACTTCATTTCAGGATCAGAACTCTCGTCCTCTAGATTAATCAGATAGTGTAAAAGATCTTCATGGTGAAGGGCAGACATGATCTCGATAAATTCTATCTATTTTCTTTCTTTCTTTTTCTGATTTTGGTGGAGAAGGTATTTGATCTCGAACAATAATAGCTAGCTAGCAGGGGGAAAGTTGTTCCGATGACTGATAAAATTGACCAGATTAAGGTGCAAGGTCAAGTCGTTAAATTCACAATACTGTCGTGCTCCAAAATCCCATTGCATTGCCGTGCGGCCACGGTTATAATACTTTAACCAAACCATGCGACGGTGCAATTCATTTAACGCATTGAATTGGTTTGTCACCTTTTTTCTCCCAATAATCAATGGCTCCGTGAAATCCACGCGCGTATGGCAATTGAGCTTTGCCTAATATCATTATTTTAATATTATCCTAAATTCTTACTTACTGTTTGTTTGTTTGTTCGTTCTTTGCGTTGCTGGGCACAAGTGGCCTCCGCAATTATTTTTTTCCATCTTCCGTTGTAGCAATGTTGCTGGCTTTAACTTTCTATCTTTCTTTTCTTTTTTTTTTTTTTAAATAACAACCAAGATCAATATCTCCTCGTCAATGAAATTACCACCAAACTCCGTGCTGTTCTTCAATAGACTAAAAATTAAAATCTCTATTATAATAATCAGACATTAATTGTACTGTGCTATTATAATTTTAAATTCTTGAAGCAAAAATTTAAAAAATGTGAGATGCTCCACTACTTTGCCAAAAGCATTGGCGATTGTAAAATATGTTAACAATATGATTTTCTCTATTAAAGGCTGATTGAGAGGGGAAAAAATAAGATCTCAGTGAATATTAATTAACCTTTTATACTTACCTGTGTAGGTAATCTATTCAGTGAATATTTCAGTTGAGTTTACCAACTCAATTTCATATATTAATCGATCATAACTTGCAAAAATTGACCAATTTGATGTCTCATCTTCAATTGACAATTTGTTAACCGAAATATTAAGTCATTAGAGTATCATAAGCTCAAAACTTGATCTGAAAAGATTATGCTGAATCATATTAACGATGGACAAACAACAATGATATCGAGCTGATCATTGGAAATTCCACGTTTGTTTTGGCATTAATAGCCACAATACTTCTATTGTTCTGAAATTAGTATTTTAGAGCAAAATTCTAAATGCTTTTGAGTTGGTATGCCAGTGACACTTAATGGCAATTGCTGTTCACTTCATGAGTTTAATGGCAGATCAATTTTATACAAGCTAGAATTTTTGGAGTTGGCATTGAGAAGTTTTATTATTTCTGTAGTTCTTGAATTTTTATAGTCTTAGCAAGTTTAAGTGAACCACGAAGCATGGTAACTTGGCGCTTAAAAGATTGGGAGTTTGTGACTGGGGCCTTCCTTATATTTTATAAATTACACCACTATTTTACGTTTTTGTACAGTAATCAAGTTACTTAACCCACATTAAATCATTAAATGAGAGTATTAGTGTTTGGTAATAGCTATTGGAACATTAGTTGTGCCAAAAGAAGTGATGTATTCCAAATCCTTCGTCAAGCTCTTCAAAAGTTTATGAGGGTGTCATAAATGAGTCTATGCATTATAAAAAAAATTGTAGTTTTAAAATTTCATATAACACAAATTCAAAGCATATCTTATGTCTTGAATTCTTATAGGAGGGAGAGAAATGGAAAAATCAAACTAACAGAAATTTAACGCATGTAAATATATTAATTGTTACACTAAGTATAAAATATAAGATTTTGCAAGTATCATGATGCTATAGTTATCAACAAATTTCAAAACTCATCATTCTCATAATCTATAATATTTTAATTGACACTAAAAATTTAGATATACGTACTACATAAATTTGTGAGTTTGACGAATAATTCTAATTGATTTTACCACATGATTAATTAGGTTAGTGTCCATGAAAAGCCAAATATTTAATAATAAAGAAAACAAAAATTTATCTTAGCGGGCTAGCCTTCTAAGTGAGTATCTAATCATCTTGTATCAACTCAAATTAAAGCCACCATCTCGTATTTCTATGTTAGCTACAAGTAGTAGAATAGGACTCGAATGTTTCTTACTTCAACCGAGAGTCAGCCTGTAAAACACAAAACGTTAAATCTGATAAGGTATTGCAAAATGAACTTTAGTTGATCACTTGATCTTCAAAGTTCTCTATAAAATTTTTCAACTTGATGTACTGCTCCCTATATGTTTCCTTGTTTCCACTTCAGACGAGATGCTGCTGATCTGCAAAACTTTACATTTTTTAGTCTTCTCCTTTTCTGAGTTTATCTTAACATCTTCATGCTTTGACTGTTGGACATTTATTTTATTATTGCAGTCAACTTTGGTCAAGTGAGGATGGATGGTCGGCTTGAACTCTTAGTCGTGTGCACAAATCTTGCTATGGAACCAGGCAGTCCTTGCCTTTTATGTCTCTGACAAAGACATGCTTTTCAACTTGTAAAAAGCTCTCACCATGGTAAAAATTCATAACCATTGGGTAATTGAATATGAATCTAATGTTTCTTAGCCAAAAAAAAAAAAAAAAAAATTTCTCAGCTAACAAAACTAAGGGTCTATTTGTTTGGACTGAAAATATTTTCAAACTTTTCCTTGGTGCCACACATCAGAAAATATTTTCCAATTTTTTTCTTTTGGCTGAAAATAACTTACATACTTAATGAACGTAAGTTATTTCCTTAGAATTCAAGAGTGACATGAAACTTTAAATGCATACTTTTATAACTTCAATTACCAAACTAATTTTATTTTTAATTCTTATCAACTAACCTTTTTTCATAATCTTGGGTGCCACAATAATATGATTATAGTTATATATTTTTTACCATTATATTGTTTTGAAGATTAATTATCAACAAAAACAATTTCTAGTTAACTTAAATTACTTGTTAAACAATTATTACAATTGTTATTCATCTATTTAACTCATATTAACAATAAAAAATAGAAAACATATCAAAAACTATTTTTCAAAAGATTTTCACATTGTCATCCAAACACCAAAAAATTTTTAGGGAAATGACATTTTCCATATAAAATGTTTTCTTAAGAAAATAATTTCCTTAGTAAAATATTTTACATCCAACCAAACAGACCCTAAATGTTTAATGAGTGAAGAGTATTATCACCTTAAAGACAAATGCAAGAATGTGAAGCATATGAAAGAAGCTGTCTATCAAGTCGAGGTGCAATCGAGCTGAGTCGAGTTCGAGTAGCACCATGCTCGAGCTCGACTCGATCGCTATTGATGCTGTTCGAACTCGACTCGAGCTTGATCGAGCAAAAAATTGTCAAGTTCGAGCTTGAGTTTGAAACAGCGTTCAAGTAGTCAAGCTCGATTTGAGCTCGACTCATTTGCACTCTTTTTTTTTTTTTGCATTTTGTTGCTCGAGCTCGAGTACTTGAGGATATTTTGGTAAATTTTATAATTTTTATAGACAAAATAGTAAATATATAATAAATAAATATATAATTATTAAATAATTATATGCTCGATTAGGCTCGACAAACCGTTGAACTTGAAAAATCAATACTCGAACCCCCACTTGTTTGACCAATCGAGCTATTTGAACTCGGCTTGAGCTCGATCGTTTGACTAATCGAGCTAATCAAACTCGACTCGAATTTGGTCAACTCAAATTCGAACCGAATAGTTGACCGAGCTACTCACGAGCTCCTTTGAGCAGCTCGGCTCGAGGTGAAGACCTTGTATTAGTTAAAAAAAGTAATTATCAACTTTTTAAGAGACTTTGTAGCTATATTATCTTTATTTGCTCTTAGGAAGCATGTGAGAGGAAGCACAATAGCTTTTAGCATGTTCACTGACAAGCCAAGGCACTGCCAACATTAAGATTGATCCATTTAAATGATATTTTTTGGAGGAATGGATCCGTTATGATCGATGCGTAAGTAAAGTAGCCTAACGAGAAGCCATATTCATTCTTTGTTTCTCTGCTTTTTTTTGGTGAGCGAGTTTACATGCTCCAGTTTTCTTTCAATGTCGTAGATGCGCGAGAAATTTGAGCATGAATTAGAAGCTTATTACATGCATAATGAAACAATGATTTTTCATTACATAATTCTTAGCAAAAATGTTAAGTTTTTGTGAAAAATAATAAATTTCAACAAAAACTTACAATTTTTTTTTTCAAAAAATTTACTATTTCTTCGACAAATTTTTGTCACCAGAGCAAACTCCCTTGTCATAGTCCAGTGATCAGAATACTCATCATTTTCATGCGCAAATCATTTTTAATATCAAATCAGAAAGTTACACCTATAGAAAACTTCATCATACATTAAAAAAAAAAAAAAAAGCAAAACTACATGTTAGATCTATTATGCCTACCAACATTATGCCATATCAAGTTGTGAATAAACAACAATTACATTGAACTGATCATTGGAAAGATCACGCTGCTCTTCTAGAATTTGCTTGACAGAATCTGAGGCAGAAGGGCTACACCATTTCATCTCAATCAATTGCAGCGTTAGAATTTGTCCAAAACAGGAAGGGATCTCCTCAAGTTGCTGACAACTTAGCACTACTAGTTGCTCAAGACAGGGGAGGTGCTCGCTTGAGGCATCCCATTTTCCAATATCCAGAGAGTCTAGTTTCAAGAACTTCAGTTTTTGAAATTCACCTTCTCTCATGTCCCATACCTGCCCTTCAAATGCCCTGTTAGTTAATTTTAAAACCTCAAGATTGGGTAGCTGACCAATAAATGAAATTTCATTCCATGGCAGGCGAGCACCGGACATGGTCAACTTTTTGAGGTTCGAAGGAAAGCTAAATTTGAAAGGATATGGCGCCCTAGCATGGAAGGACATCTTGAGTGATTGAAGTTCACATAAGAAATCCAATACTTCAAAGAGATTGCAGGCTTCATAATAGTCTTGCCATGAATTTGAAAATGTGCATCCTAATTTTTGAACATGGGGTAGCCTCCTTATAAACTTCTCAATGTTTCCGTGGCACATATAAAGGGTGGATATGGATGTTAAATTATCCAGCTGGGAAGGGTTCTCAAAAAATTCTTGACTGTAATATTGGAAACTAAAGAAAGAATATTCCAATTTAATATGCCTCAAGCTCACCAATTCCCAAATAGATTCAGGTAACAAGACTTTACCAACTGCGCCACTGAGAATAAAAGTTTCCAATTTTCGAAGATTGCCTATTTCAGAGGGGATTTCAGCAGCACGAACTCGGAGAGCTAAATATCTTAAATGAACCAGCTGAGATATCTTGACAATATCGGAAGTGTCAGCACTATTTTGAATTCGCAAAATTTCCCAAATCCAGCACTCCAAGGTATTTATACTTGAGAATAGAACCATAATCTAACTGTCTAAATTTGCTAGTTCTAGGCCCCGGTTCAGTGAAGCGAGATCTAAGTGCAGAAATCAAATTCCTGAATGCTGGCTGGTCACTGACAGTGCCTCTCCTTCCCCGAGGCCAATTCATAATCTCGTTCTGTTCATGAAGGTCCTTTCTACCTCGGCAGTCTTCATCTATATGGGACTCATAATAGTACAACAAAGAACGTATGTGCTTTTTGGTTGTGGGAAAAATGCTCAGATACCGTTTGTGCATTTTGAAATCACCATAAAGAACTGAAATTCCACTAGAACTGTGTTCTCGCATCACAAATTTTTCTTTCTCAAGTTTTGATAAGCAAAATTCTCGTAGTACATTATGAACACAACACGCTTTCACTCCTCCTTTGGAACTTTTCTTGGTAATCATTACAAGGCTTCTGTCAATTAGATCATTCAAGTAACGCTCTGCCTCTTGCTTTAAGCTCTTTTGTCCCAAATGTGGCAGCTTCACAAATCCTTCAGATATCCATAAACATATCAATTTAGATGCTAAAATTGTCGTGCCCTCTGGAAACATTCCAAAATAAGAGAAGCATGGCTTCAAGTGATCAGGCAAATGCTTATAGCTCGCTTCTAAAATGTCCAAGATTTGTTCCTGTATGCTGTGTGACCTCATCAGAGTTTTCGCGACCTTTCCCCAAGATTCTTTAGCTGTTGTTCTGTTTAGAGTTCCAGCTATCAGAACCACAGCAAGTGGTAGCCCTTTGCAGATTTTAGCAATACGTATTGAGATACTTAACAATTCACCAGGGCAAGTTTCTCCTTTAAACAGCTTTAGCCATAGCAATTCACAGCTCTCTTTAGTTGAGAGTAGACGAAGAGCATAAGGAAAACTATTAGCTTTTACAGCAAGATCATGAAACCGAGTAGTAAATAAAATTCTACTTCCATTCGCATCATCAGGGAAACATTCCCGTAAATCAAACCAGGCTTCAATATCCCATAGATCATCTATCACAATTAGGTACTTCCTACCCTTTAAACTTTTGTAAAGCATTTGAGCAAAATCTTCTCCACTAATTTCATGGCTTTGATTGGTTTTTCCTTGACAGATTTGACTCAATATACTAGACAACAAGGTCTCTTTCTGGTAAACTTGGGATATGCAACACCACGCATGAACATTAAAATTAACATGGACAGAAGGATGGTTAAATACGGAATTGGCCAAAGTGGTCTTACCAAGTCCTGGCATGCCCACGATGGATACAATCTTTATCTGCCTTGATCCTTCAGTAAGTAGCCCAGTTATCTCATCTACTACATCTTTCATACCAACAAGTTGATTAGCGTCTTCCTCTATTTTGGTTTGCATCTCGTCCTTGGAACTGGCTGGTGCATTAATAGATGGCTGGTGACATATTTGTGTTGAATTAAATGCCTCGGAAATGCTTTGCACATCATTGTCCAAATTCGTCTCCAAAATAATTTTCACCTCTTTCTGAATTGTCTTGATATCATGTGTGATGACAAAGATGCCAATCTTATGAAGCCAGAGTGATCCTTCTCCGGTCATCAATGAATTGATGACATATTCGGCTTGGTAGGCTGCAAGCCTAAACCGTGTCAAGAGAAATTCCAATTGTGAGTTCCCCATCAGCTCTGCCATTTCACAGAAACATTTTCTCAAGGTAACCATTTCCTCATGTGCCATCATAATTTGACACTTTAATGTATCAATTGATGCTGCTTTAGAATCCAGTAGCTCTTCAAGTTTCTTTACAAGGAAATTGACAAATTGCATTTCGTTGATGCTGGAACGGTTAGGTAGCCATGTTTGAGGAATGTAGTTTTGGAATGTATCAAGGGCTTGTTGGTGGATGGTATCAACAGCTTGAAGCAAATTAGGAAGGCCAAAACTCAAATAATTGACCATCATTAATTCTTCATCCCCCACTTTATCAAGAGCAAAGTAAACAAAGAACCCAGTATCGATGTGTAATATCCAATATTAGTAAAGGGCAAAAAGGTCATTTGACCTAAAAAAAAAAAAAAAAAAAGAGAAGTCAGTCGGTGGAATTTGGTCAAAAGAAACTTGCAGAATTTTCTGCAGCAAAAAGGAGGGAAGCAGCGAGAAAGAAGAAGAAAGAAAAGAGAGAAGAAAGAAAGAAAAGAAAAGAGAGAAGAAAGAAAAGAAAGAGAGAAGAAGGAGAAGGAAGGGGAAGAAGAAAGAGGAGGTCCGGCCAGAGAGAGAGAGAGAGAGAGAGAGAGAGAGAGAGAGAGAGAGAGAGAGAGAGAGAGAGAGAGAGAGAGAGAGAGAGAGAGAGAGAGAGAGAGAGAGAGAGAGAGAAGTAGGAAAAAAAAAAAGGAAGAAAAAGAGGAAAATTTGGATTTAGCTAGATAAGGTAAATTTTTATGCTTTAATCTTGTTTATTAAATAGATTATGATAAGTACATGGTATTTTTGGTGGAATTGATAGCATGCATAGAGTAGAAATTGAGTAGATGAAATTTTAGAGTTTAAGAAATTTTAGGAAATTTAGAGAAAAATGATTTCTTGGTATATCTAGAGTTAATAGTTTTATTATGGTGTTAATTTCTAGTAAGAGGAGGAAAAAGTTGATTTGAGAAATTAAAGTTGAGCTTTGATTATAGTTTAGGCCATGTAAAATGGGTAAGTGATTGAGTTAAGCCTTGGGGTTAGATTAAAGTTAGAGTATTATTTTTCTAATATATTTTTAGTGGTTAATTTTGATGGTTATGTTATATAATAGATTCAAGAGAGCAAGTGGCGGAGGAAGCCGCTTAAGAAGGAGACTCTACTACGAGATTTTGGTAGCATAGCCTAATTGAGGTAAGTGTAATGCATATTATGAATCACTAGTACGATATCTTGCTTGCAAAGAATTTTGTAGATATTTTAAAGTATGCCATATGTTGACAAATGGATGTACTTTGAGAGAAATGCATACAAAGTGATTTATTTTGTATACAAAGTGGTTGTTGAAAGTTTAAATGAGCTTGCAAAGTATTTAAAGGAAATGATTTACGTTGAGTGTATAAGATAATACATTTGACGTTTTTTCAAAGTATGTTTTATATGTTGTTAAAGTTTTAACATTAAAGAATGAGAAAGTGAATGGATTGTTTGTAACAATGATTTTTGTCAAATAAAGTTGAAAGAATTTAGTTGTGAAATGATTTGAAAGTAACTCTATGCAGAGCTAACTAAAACTAACAGGGTTATTGTTAGTCTGGGTGCACCTAGTATATGCCGGCTAGGGAATGTCCGCAGTGATTCCCTCCCTTCGCGGGATAGTATACCCTTCGGGGGATAGCCCTTCGGGGAACAGAGACAGATACCCTTCGGGGGATAGCCCTTCGGGGACAGAGTTACCCTTCGGGGGATAGTAGGTTCTGCATAGTTGTGACTTCGAGAAATAACAAAAGTTGTTTATGAAACTAAAAATGTGATTTTATTGAATGTTTTATGTCATATATGATGATTATACGGTTTTTCTGCCAAAAGTGTAATTTTGAATAAATTGTTTACAATTGTTTATAATATGTATTATGCTTACTGAGTGTGAAAACTCACCCCTCAATAATTTTCAGTATTTTGTAGAAAGTGCAGGAGTAGGATCAAAGCAGAGATTTGCATAGCCACAAACTTGGAAGGTACCACCCGGTTATTTTTGTTTATCCGGGTATAGGACAAGGTTATTATTTACAAATTGTGGCAATATGGTATATGACTAGTTTGGTATTGTAAATGTTATTTTTGGAATAGTTGCTCCGTTGGTTGTAAGTTATGAATGTTGGGATATTTATATGAAATATATGAAATTCTTGTGGGCATATCTCTTTATGATTGAAATGGATGATTGATGGCTTGTGAATGAGGTGATATAGTGTATTGTGAATGTATTGGAATTGTTTGGGTTGGCTGAAATTTTGTGCAGGTATTTTTAAATTTTTGGGAAAAGTCCAAATACAGAGGAGATGCTGCCGAAATTTCGGTAGAATTAAAGGAAAGTTAGGCTTACGTGGTTTGGGGCGGTTTATTCCACCTCGAACTACGTGCCGGTCATGGCCTTTAGGTTCGGGTCGTGACAAAGTTGGTATCAGAGCAACGGTTATGGGATTGTGATTATTTTTATAAGATTGAATTAATAAGTTATAGAATTAGTCTATTGTCTTAAACCACGGAGCTATAGGCTTTAACTTGTCATAGAATATTTATTATATCTTAGTTTATGCCAGTGATTCTTATTGTTCAAGTTAAGCATATATATATATATATATATGTTGCTTGTAGAAGTGATAATAATTATGTTATTTGCTATTAAAGATGGCGAGATCAACTAGCGGCCGAGGCAGCGGCCGAGGCAGTAGGGGTGGAAGAACCCCAAATGCAGGCCGTGGCAGGGGCGGTAGAGCCCTAACTATGGGACGTGGTAGGGGTGAAAGAGCTCCAAGCAGAGGCCGTGGTAGGGGTGATAGAGCCCCAAGTGCAGGCCGCGGCAGGGGTGGCAGAGTTTCACAGGCAGCCCCTAACATAGCTATTCCTCATGTTACATGGGGTAGCAGACGTAGTAGGCGGAATTTCACGTCAAGTGAAAGAGAGGCAGAAGCAGAAAGAGAGACACAGGCAGAGAGGGAGACAGAGGCAGAGAGGGAGGTTGAGTCCGCAGCCACTCCAGGGCCACAGGATGTTATCCAAAGTTTGAATTTGTTGACACAAATTGTGGCCAGACATGATAGCTTACATGCTCAGGCAGAGAATACACCATCCTCGTCGCGTGCTAAAGAGGATGAGGTGCCATTATCTGAATTTTTAAAGCTTAAACCGCCGGAGTTTGAAGGGGAAAACAGATGAAGATCCTTATTCATTTTTAGAGGAAATTGACTCTAGATGTAGGGCAATGGGATGTAGCTCTCAGAAAGCAGTTCAATTGGTCGAGTTTCGTTTGATTGGAACGGCCAAGCGATGGTTCAAGATGGATAGAGTACCAAATTGGACATGGGAGGAGTTTAGTAAAGCTTTTATGGATAGATTTTTGCCTGAGAGCGTTAGAGATCAAAAAGCGATGGAGTTCGAAAGATTGAAACAAGATCCTTCCATGACCGTTAGTGAGTACGATGAACGGTTTGTGGAGTTGAGTAGATATGCTCCCTACTTGGTTAGTACTGAGAAGTTGAAGAGATCACGATTTATAAAAGGTTTGGTGCCGCGACTCCGTGATCATTTGCTTTCTGCTAGAGTCACTACGTACGGAGAGGCTGTTGAATGTGCCCGACAGCTAGAGATGTCACGAATGGATAGTTTGGGAGAACAGCAGTCTCGACCGAAAAAGAGCAAAAGCACAGGACAATTCAGTGGCCAGCAAAGTCGTGGCATTGTTACTTGGCGGGACGAGTAGGGGTTCAGGTCATCAAAGCCAAGTAGGTCAACAGGGTTCTCAAAAAGAAGTTAAGAGTCAAAGATCTACAAGTTATAACCAGCAAGGATCCAGTCAGACTGGACAGGGTACCCGTCCTTCTACCCCATGCTCCATATGTAATAGGATGCATCGGGGCACGTGCAGAGTTGGACAGAACGTATGCTATCGTTGCGGTCAAGAAGGGCATTTTGCCAGAGAGTGTCCGTCGTTCTTATTACGACAAGGCTCTACACAGAGGCAGGCATCTGTAGCTTCTGCTCCGAGTCATACCGTAGACCAGATGGAGGGAACCAGTGGACGAGGCTCAGGAGGTAGAGGTTTTGGAGGCAGAGGATTGATACAAGCTGGTAGAGGTCAGCCAAATGCAGGTAGAGGTCAAAATACGGGGGCTCAAAGTTCTGTTGGGCGTGGACAGGCGAGAGTGTATGCCTTGACTAGACAGGATGCTCAGGCCTCTAATGCTGTGGTGTCAGGTACACTTTCTGTTAATTCTTTTGATGCACGAGTATTGTTTGATACCGGGGCTACTCACTCATTTATATCCCCATTTTTGGCCAAGAAGTTGGGTAGACAGTCAGAAAAGTTAGATGAGCCTTTGGTGGTGTCCACTCCAACAGGAGAGAGTATAGAGGTGAATTCAATATACCAATCTTGTGGGGTTAAGATAGGGAATAAAGATCTTCCAGCGAATCTCCTATTGTTCGGAGTAGTGGATTTTGATGTGATATTAGGAATGGATTGGTTGTCTCAATATTATGCTTCCCTAGATTGTAATAAGAAGATAGTGAACTTTAATCTTCCCGGCGAGTTAGAGTTTCAGTTTCAGGGAGACAGAAGTTTAGTTCCTTATAATTTCGTGTCAATGCTCAATGCTAGGCGCATGTTGCATAAAGGATGCTGTGGTTATCTAGCTTTTGTTAGAGATGTGAACTCTCCGGAACCAAAGATGGAAGATGTACCGGTAGTGAGTGAATTTCTAGATGTGTTTCCCGAGGATTTGCCAGGATTACCTCCAGAAAGGGAAATAGAGTTTTGCATAGATGTAGTGCCTGGAGCTGAGCCAATCTCAATACCACCTTATAGAATGGCACCAGCTGAGCTTAAGGAGCTTAAGGAGCAGTTACAAGATCTGCTTGATAAGGGATTCATCAGGCCTAGTGTGTCACCTTGGGGTGCACCAGTGTTGTTTGTAAAGAAGAAAGATGGGTCTCTACGGCTATGCATTGACTATAGGCAATTGAATAAGGTTACAATTCGCAATAAGTACCCACTGCCTAGAATTGATGATTTGTTTGATCAGTTGCAAGGATCTCAATATTTTTCTAAGATAGACTTGAGATCAGGATATCATCAGTTACGTATAAGGAATGAATGATATTCCAAAGACGGCGTTCAGGACTAGATATGGACACTATGAGTTTCTCGTGATGTCTTTTGGACTCACTAATGCTCCGGCAGCCTTTATGGATCTCATGAACAGAGTGTTCAAGCCATTCCTCGATACTTTTGTAATAGTGTTCATTGATGATATTTTGGTCTATTCTAGGAGTAAAGAAGACCATGAGCAACATTTACGCATAGTACTTCAGACTTTGAGGGAGCATCAATTGTATGCCAAGTTTTCTAAATGTGAATTTTGGTTAGATAGTGTGGGATTTCTTGGGCATATAGTGTCAAAGGATGGAATAAAAGTTGATCCAAAGAAAATTGAAGCAGTTACACATTGGCCGAGACCAACGTCAGCTACGGAGATTCGTAGTTTTCTTGGATTAGCCGGTTATTATAGGCGTTTTGTGGAGAATTTTTCGCGGATTGCTGCCCCGCTGACGAGATTAACTCAAAAGAATGTAAAATTTGAATGGACTGATGCATGTGAGCAGAGTTTTCAGGAGCTTAAGACTCGTTTGACTACAGCTCCAGTATTAGCACTACCTTCAGGTTCTGGTGGATATGTGGTTTACTGTGATGCTTCAAGAGTGGGTTTAGGGTGCGTATTGATGCAACATGGAAAAGTTATGGCTTATGCTTCTCGTCAGTTAAAGAAGCACGAGCAGAATTATCCTACTCATGATTTAGAGATGGCAGCGATAGTATTTGCTTTGAAAATATGGCGACATTATTTGTATGGGGAGAAATGTGAGATTTATACAGACCACAAGAGTTTGAAGTACATATTTGAGCAAAGAGATTTAAATTTGAGGCAAAGGAGATGGATGGAGCTGCTAAAAGATTATGATTGCTCAATCTTATATCATTCTGGAAAAGCAAATGTGGTAGCAGATGCTTTGAGTAGGAAGTCAGTTGGGAGTTTAGCTCATATAGCAGTCGATAGAAGACCATTGATTCAAGAGTTACATGGGTTACATGATCAAGGGACTCAATTGGAGATTTGTGACAGTGGAGTATTATTAGCTCACATTAATGTGCGTCCAGTGCTTTTAGATCGAATCAAAGCAAATCAGGCTAAGGATGAGCAGTTAGAAAAGATTCGAGACGGAGTTGTTAAAGGTGATAATAAAGAGTTCAATATAGATGAAAATAATGTACTTCGTTGTGGCAATAGGTTATGTGTTCCAAATGTGGAAGATTTGAGAAAAGAGATCATGGAAGAAGCACACCAGTCAGCCTATACGGTACATCCTGGTTCGACCAAAATGTATCAAGATTTGAAGAAAATATATTGGTGGAATGGGATGAAGAGAGACATTGCAGAATTTGTGGACTAAATGCCTAGTGTGCCAGCAGGTGAAATTTGAGCACCAAAAGCCTTCGGGTTTACTTCAAGAACTTCCCTTTGCCAGAATGGAAATGGGAGAGAGTGACGATGGATTTCGTAGTCGGATTGCCCCGTACGAGGAAGGGTTATGATTCAATATGGGTAATTGTGGACAGGTTGACGAAGTCAGCTCACTTTATTCCAGTAAAGACTACCTATACAGTGACTCAGTATGCTCAATTGTATATTGACAAGGTAGTGAGTCTTCACGGGGTACCAGTGTCTATAGTATCGGATAGGGGCACTCAATTCACATCACAGTTTTGGAGGAAACTTCAGGAGGCCTTAGGAACTCGACTCGATTTTAGCACAGCTTTTCATCCTCAGACAGATGGTCAGTCCGAGCGTACCATTCAGACGTTAGAGGATATGTTGAGAGCATGTGTTATGGATTTCGGAGGTGATTGGGAGCAACATTTACCATTAATTGAGTTTGCCTACAATAACAGTTATCAATCGAGCATTGAGATGGCTCCATATGAGGCACTATATGGTAGAAAATGTCGGTCTCCTATTTGTTGGGAAGAAGTAGGAGATAGGAAGCTATTGGGTCCCGAAATTGTACAGTTGACTACGGAGAAGGTAGCAGTGATTAGAGAGCGTCTTAAAGCGGCTCACAGTAGGCAGAAGAGTTATGCAGACGTGAGAAGAAAACATCTTGAATTTAGTGTTGGAGATCATGTATTTCTTAAGGTGTCGCCTATGAGAGGAATTATGAGATTT
This sequence comes from Mitragyna speciosa, assembly GCA_024721245.1. Classification (NCBI taxonomy): domain Eukaryota; kingdom Viridiplantae; phylum Streptophyta; class Magnoliopsida; order Gentianales; family Rubiaceae; genus Mitragyna; species Mitragyna speciosa. The sequence continues at coordinate 17,851,315 of CM045568.1, forward strand.
GGAAAGAAAGGAAAATTATCTCCTAGGTATATTGGACCATTTGAGGTGCTTGAGAGAATAGGAGCAGTGGCGTATAGGTTGGCCCTTCCACCGGATTTTTCTGGAGTTCACCCAGTATTTCATGTATCTATGTTGAGGAAATACGTGGCAGATCCTTCGCATGTCATTGAACCACAAACAGTTGAGTTGAAGTGAAGATTTCAGCTACGTAGAACAACCAATTGCAATTGTGGATCGTCAAACCAAAAAGCTCAGGCATAAAGAGATTCCTATGGTTAAAGTACAATGGAAAAATCATTCCATAAGAGAGAGTACGTGGGAGTTGGAGGAGGAGATGCGAGACAAATATCCAAGTTTATTTCCACATTCAAGTATGTAGTTATTTCAAATTCGAGAACGAATTTTTTTTATTAGGGGGAGAGAATGTAATATCCAATATTAGTAAAGGGCAAAAAGGTCATTTGACCTAAAAAAAAAAAAGAGAAGTCAGTCGGTGGAATTTGGTCAAAAGAAACTTGCAGAATTTTCTGCAGCAAAAAGGAGGGAAGCAGCGAGAAAGAAGAAGAAAGAAAAGAGAGAAGAAAGAAAGAAAGAAAGAGAGAAGAAAGAAAAGAAAAGAGAGAAGAAGGAGAAGGAAGGGGAAGAAGAAAGAGGAGGTCCGGCCAGAGAGAGAGAGAGAGAGAGAGAGAGAGAGAGAGAGAGAGAGAGAGAGAGAGAGAGAGAGAGAGAGAGAGAGAGAGAGAGAGAGAGAGAAGTAGGAAAAAAAAAGGAAGAAAAAGAGGAAAATTTGGATTTAGCTAGATAAGGTAAATTTTTATGCTTTAATCTTGTTTATTAAATAGATTATGATAAGTACATGGTATTTTTGGTGGAATTGATAGCATGCATAGAGTAGAAATTGAGTAGATGAAATTTTAGAGTTTAAGAAATTTTAGGAAATTTAGAGAAAAATGATTTCTTGGTATATCTAGAGTTAATAGTTTTATTATGGTGTTAATTTCTAGTAAGAGGAGGAAAAAGTTGATTTGAGAAATTAAAGTTGAGCTTTGATTATAGTTTAGGCCATGTAAAATGGGTAAGTGATTGAGTTAAGCCTTGGGGTTAGATTAAAGTTAGAGTATTATTTTTCTAATATATTTTTAGTGGTTAATTTTGATGGATTATGTTATATAATAGATTCAAGAGAGCAAGTGGCGGAGGAAGCCGCTTAAGAAGGAGACTCTACTACGAGATTTTTGGTGCATAGTCCTAATTGAAGGTAAGTGTAATGCATATTATGAATCACTAGTACGATATCTTGCTTGCAAAGAATTTTGTAGATATTTTAAAGTATGCCATATGTTGACAAATGGATGTACTTTGAGAGAAATGCATACAAAGTGGTTATTTTGTATACAAAGTGGTTTGTTGAATATGAAAGTTTAAATGAGATTTGCAAAGTATTTAACGGTGAATGATTTACGTTGAGTGTATAAGATAATACATTTGACGTTTTGTTTTCAAAGTATGTTTTATATATTGTTAAAGTTTTAACATTAAAGAATGAGAAAGTGAATGGTTGTTGTGACAATGATTTTTGTCAAATAAAGTTGAAAGAATTTAGTTATGAAAATGATTTGGAAGTAACTCTGTGCAGAGCTAACTAAAACTAACAGGGTTATTGTTAGTTTGGGTGCACCTAGTATATGCCGGCTAGGGAATGTCCGCAGTGATTCCCTCCCTTCGCGGGATAGTATACCCTTCGGGGGATAGCCCTTCGGGGAACAGCCCTTCGGGGAACAGAGACAGATACCCTTCGGGGGATAGCCCTTCGGGGACAGAGTTACCCTTCGGGGGATAGTAGGTTCTGCATAGTTGTGACTTCGAGAAATAACAAAAGTTGTTTATGAAACTAAAAATGTGATTTTATTGAATGTTTTATGTCATATATGATGATTATACGGTTTTTCTGCCAAAAGTGTAATTTTGAATAAATTGTTTACAATTGTTTATAATATGTATTATGCTTACTGAGTGTGAAAACTCACCCCTCAATAATTTTCAGTATTTTGTAGAAAGTGCAGGAGTAGGATCAAAGCAGAAATTTGCATAGCCACAAACTTGGAAGGTACCACCCGGTTATTTTTGTTTATCCGGGTATAGGACAAGGTTATTATTTACAAATTGTGGCAATATGGTATATGACTAGTTTGGTATTGTAAATGTTATTTTTGGAATAGTTGCTCCGTTGGTTGTAAGTTATGAATGTTGGGATATTTATATGAAATATATGAAATTCTTGTGGGCATATCTCTTTATGATTGAAATGGATGATTGATGGCTTGTGAATGAGGTGATATAGTGTATTGTGAATGTATTGGAATTGTTTGGGTTGGCTGAAATTTTGTGCAGGTATTTTTAAATTTTTGGGAAAGGTCCAAATACAGAGGAGATGCTGCCGAAATTTCGGTAGAATTAAAGGAAAGTTAGGCTTACGTGGTTTGGGGCGGTTTATTCCACCTCGAACTACGTGCCGGTCATGGCCTTTAGGTTCGGGTCGTAACACGATGATTAGAGCATGTATTGACATTGTTATATTTATATCATCACTGGAATTTGCCAATAGCATATCCATGAGATTGCTGCTCCCAATAAGCCTCAGCTCTTCAATGAAGATATCAATTTGAACTTTCACACTTGCAACCATGAAGCTGGCCTCCTTGTTTAATAGCTTCCTTAGTTTGTGAATTAGATAGTCAATGAAGCCCAGAAGACCTTTACTGATGGTGGGATACCAATATGGACTTTTTACTAAACGAAGTTTATCGTATATCTGTTGGAGCTCCAACATGAGTGCGCTAATCTTTGTTAGCACATCTTCAAAAATATCTTCTTGAATATGATCATCGGCTACCAACTTATCATCCCCAAAAAATAGGAAGAGACTGTATGAGAATTTGACAGGCAGTGTTTGAGCACGTCGGGCAACTTCTCCCCAAGTTCCTGACCAACTGAGCGGCTTAGCAATAAGCCAAAGAAAACTTCCTAAAAATTTTAGCCTCTCTTCAACATCTGCAACTTTCTTCACACGAATAATTGTGTTGTCTCCACAAAAGCTACAAACATCCTTCAGAAACTTTGAAAGAGAGTCAAAGAAACCTGCCACGCGTTCAACTTCGTCCCTCCTATCATAAGGCAAAAAAAGGTGACTCGTGTGAAAGAAGACGATTTGGACCATATCTTCCTTTAAGCTCCTTAAATTTTCCAAACTGGAAGCAACAAGTTCTGCGTCACTTGTTGATGCATTGTCCGCTTGCTTCAATAAGCGTGGAAGTGGCCGTGGCTCAAGTGCCCAACTGACCTTTTGGACCACATAGGCCATATGCTTCAAGCGCACCTCCACTGGTTGGTATCCAATGGGCCACTCTAACAAAAACCTGAGAAAAGGCCTCAGGATGCTCATCAAGAGTCTAAGGGTTTGAATATTATGCTTCATTTCAGGATCAGAAGTCTCGTTCTGTAGATTAATCAGATAGTTCAAAAGATCTGCATGGCGAAGGGCAGACATGATCTCGATAAACTCTATCTATTTTCTTTCTTTCTTTTTCTAATTTTGGTGGAGAAGGTGTTTGATCTTGAATAATAATATAATAGCTAGCTAGCAGGAGGACAGTTGTTCCGATGACTGATAAAATTGACCAGGCTAAGGTGCAATGCAAGGCCAAGTCGTCAAATTCACAATACCATCGTACTCCAAAATCAAGCCTTCGCGTTCCATTTCATTGCCGTGGGGCCACGGTTATAAATTATAATACTTCAACCAAACCAAGCGATGGTGCAATTCATTTAATGCATTGAATTGCTTTGTTTCCTTTTTTTTCTCCCAACAATCAATGGCTCCGTGAAATCCACGCGCGGATGCCAATTGAGCTTTGCCTAATATCATTATTTTAATATTATCCTAATCGATCCATTCTTACTAATTGTTTGTTTGTTTGTTTGTTCTTTGCGTTGCCGGTCATAAGCAGCCTCCCCAATTTTTTTTTTTTTTTTGCCTTATTCGTTGTAGCAATGTTGCTGGCTTTAACTTTCTATCTTTTTTTTTTTTTTAAATAACAACCAAAATCAATATTGTCACGACCCGAACCTAAAGGTCATGATCAGCACGTAACTCGAGGTGGAATAAACCGTCCCAAACCAGGTAAACCTTAACTTTCCTCTAAATTCTACCGAAATTTCGGCAGTATCTCCTCTGTATTTGGACCTTTCCCAAAAATTTAAAAATACCTGCACAAAAGTTCAGTCAACCCAAGCATTTCCAATATTTTCACAATACATCATATCATCTTATTTACAAATTTACACCATATTTTTTCCCACAGATCTATAACCTACTAACACAAGTCATCAATCATCCATTTCAACCATAAAATAAATGCTCATAGGAACTTCATCTATTTTTATATAAATATCCCAAGATTCATAATTTACAACCAATGGAGCAACTATGCCAAAAATAATATTTGCAATACCAAATATTGCATCACATGGCCATAAGTGCAGAATAATACTTATATTATTCTGTACCCGGAACGACAAAAAAAATTACCGGGTAATACCTCTTATTACAAATGGCTCTGAGATTCTCCTCTTGGTTCTAACTCTTGCACTTTCTACAAAATACTGAAAAATATTGAGGGGTGAGTTTTCACACTCAGTAAGCATAATACATATTATAACCATTTTAAACAATTTTACTTAAAATCACCACTTTTGGTATAAAATTTGTATAGTCATCACATATGACATAAAACAATTAATAAAATCACATTTTTGGTTCCATAAACAACTTTGATTACTTTTCGAAGTCACCACTATGCAGAACCTACTATCCCCTGAAGGGTAACTATCCCCCGAAAGGTACTCTGTCCCCGAAGGGCTATCTCTCGAAGGGTATCTGTCTCTATTTTTCCGAAGGGTAATTTGTCTCCGAAGGGCTATCCCCCGAAGGATATACTATCCCGCGAAGGGGGGGAATCACTGCGGACATTCCCTAGCCGGCATATATTAGGTGCACCCAGACTAACAATAACCCTGTTAGTTTTAGTTAGTTCTGTATAGAGTTACTTTCAAATCATTTCCACAATTAAATTCTTTCAACTTTATTTGACAAAAATCATTGTCACAAACAATTATTCACTTTCTCATTCTTTGGTATTAAATTTGTAACAATATATAAAAAATATACTTTGAAAAACGTCAAATGTACTATCTTATATACTCAACGTAAATCATTCACCTTTAAATGTTTTGCATGCTCATTTAAACTTTCATGTACAAAATAAATCACTTTGTATGCATTTTCTCAACGTACATCCATTTAACAACATATATGTATGTAAATTTCAATTTATACATTTGGCATACTTTAAAATACTCACAAAATGCTTTGCAAGCAATATATAGTACTAGTGATTCATAATATGTATTACACTTACCTCAAATTAGGCTATGGACAAAAATCTCAACTTGATCACCCCCTTAGGCGGCTTCCTCCGCCAAATGCTCTCTTGAATCTATTATATAACATAACGATCAAAATTAACAACTAAAAATACATTAGAAAAATAATACTCTAACTTTAATCTAACCCCAAGGCTTAACCCAATCACTTACCCATCTTGCATGGCTTGAACTATAATCAAATCTCAACTTTAATTTCCCAATTCAACTTTTTCCTCTTCTAATTGGGTAATCAACACCATAACAAGAACTATTAACTCTAAATAATACCAAGAATCATTTTTTTCCAAATTTCCTAAAATTCCATAAACCCAAAAACTTATCAACTCCAGTTCTATCATGCAAGCTAAAATTTCTTACTAAAATACCAAGTATTCTACTCTATCTATCATAATAAAACAAAAATCCAACTTTAAGTTACCTTATGGAGCTTAATCAAAATTTTCCCTTTTTCTTCCCTATTTCTCTTCTCTCTCTCTCTCTCTCTCTCTCTCTCTCTCTCTCTCTCTCTCTCTCTTGCTGGCCGGACCTGCCTTCTTTCTTCTTCCCCTTCCTTCTTCTTCTTCTCTCTTTCTTTTCTTTCTTCTCTCTTTTCTTTTCTTCTTTCTCGCTGCTTCTTTCTTTTACTTTGCAGAAGTTTCTGCTGGCTTTTCTATTGGAAAAATCCCACCGACTGCTCCTCTTTTTTTTTTTTTCCAAGTTACCTTTCTGCCCCTCACTTATGTTGGGTATTACAAATATCTCCTTGTCAATGAAATTACCACCAAACTCCGTGCTGTTCTTCAATAGACTAAAAATTAAAATCTCTATTATAATAATCAGACATCAATTCTTCTAAAATTTTAAGAATTATAAACTCTAATTCCTACAAACTCATTTATTCTAAACTCTAAATTTAGGCAGAATAAAATTTAAGGTGAATTAACTGCAGTTATTGTAAGGATTGTAGATTTGGTATAACTCTGTAAATTCTCTACCCCATTTTTTGTACCTTTTTATTTATTTTTTTGCCAATAGTCAACAATAACTACCATTGGACCAAACGGGTGCATTATGCACCTATTTGAATTTTTTATGAGAGGCAGGGTTTGAACCTTTGATCTCTCTCCCCCACTTAACTTTTAAATGCTTTGTAATGGCCAACCCAACTTGTAAGTTTGGAGAAGAAACTAATGTCTGACACACGTACTCTTAAAAGAGGAGTTATTTATTTATTTATTTTTTGTACTGCCCCCTCAAGTTTATCAAAACTTCATAAAAGCCTAGATTATTTTTCCACAAATTATAATTAAATCCTTGACAATTGGGGCATGAGCATTTCAATTATTTCCAAGTAAATTATCACATTCATACAACAAATTAGTCTAATTTTTCCTTGTGGGACGTAATAATATTCGAAAGTCCGTTTTTACTTGTCATCCCATCAATTACTAGCTTCAATTAGATGTATGTCCTATACTTTCTCTAAAATTTTCTTGCCATGATAACTTTTTTTTTTTCCTGTTATGTTCTGTTCGTGTTTACATTTTAAGAGCCTCCACCATAATTTTTCCTATTAGCTTACTCGCTTTTTTCGCTGTACCTCATTTCTTCCCCAAATTTTGAATAATGTAAATTCAGAGTAAAAATTTTAAAAATTCTTCTGCCAAACGCATTGGAGATTGTAAGTTAAAGATATGGTTTTCTTTATTACGGGCCATGGGAACAAAAAATGACTTCTATATCTTTTCGTAGTTAAGCCTAAAAATTGTAATGTGCTATTATAATTTTAAATTCTTGAAACAAAAATTTAAAAATTGTGAGATGCTCCACTACTCTGCCAAAAGCATTGGCGATTATAAAATATGTTAACAATATGATTTTCTCTATTAAAGGCTTATTGAGAGAGGAAAAAAAAAAAGATCTCAGTGAATATTAATTAACCTTTTATACTTACCTCTGTAGGTAATATATTCAGTGAATATTTGAGTTGAGTTTACCAATTCAATTTCTTATTTTAATCGATCATAACTTGCAAGGATTGACCAATTTGATGTCTCATCTACAATTGACAATTTGTTAACCGAAATATTAAGTCAATAGAGTATCATAAACTCAAAACTTGATCTGAAAGATTATGCCGAATCATATTAACGATGGACTAACAACAATGATATTGAGCTGATAATTGGAAATTCCACGTTTTTGGCATTAATAGCCATAATACTTCTATTGTTCTAAAATTAGTATTTTAGAGCAAAATTCTAAATGCTTTTGAGTTGGTATGCCTGTGACACTTAATGGCAATTGCTATTCACTTCGTGAGTTCAATGGCAGATCAAGTTAATACAAGCTAGAATTTTTACAATTGTCATTTGGAAGTTTCGTTATTTCTGCAGTTCTTGAATTTTTATAGAGCATGGTAACTTGGGGCTTAAAAGTTGGGAGTTTGTGACTGCGGCATTCCATATATTTAATTATAAATAACACCACTGTTCTACTTTTTTGTACAGTACGTGTTGCAGGAGGTATTCGGGACGTAATGACGGCGGTCCAATGGAGTTTGATGAAGTGAAGTGGATACACTGCACTTGCACACACATATGATGAAGAGGGCCATCCCTCATTATACCTCCAATGGTTGTGTTAATAACGAGCTGGAATGAGTATGGAAGTTCGACAAGAGTTGTAAATGCACCTGTGATCTTACCTATTGAAGTATTTTTGAGAGCTTTTTACACTTTGGAAGAGAAAAAATAGAATTATGGACAGTAACTCTATTTGATACCTAACCTGTCTCCTATTTTGACAAAGTCTCCCCAAGTACAATTTGAGTTGATAGGCGATTAATGTGTCAATAATTTAAGTAGAATGTGACATCATGTAAAGTAATTCAGCAATATCTTCCGAGGTGATTAGGGTGAGACAAATTGTCGGGGATTACTCAAAGCCTAGCCAAAGTAACATTAACATGAAGGGGAAGTTCAACCAGTCATGCCAAGGTACGAGAATGGCCGAGGTGAAATAATGACGAAGTGCTAATGTAACCCTTCTGATGACGTAATGATGACACATGTAAGATTATAGTTAATTCTAAGTCCCACAATAATCAAGTTAATTAACTTACATTAAATCATTAAATGAGAGTCTACTAGTGTTTACTAATAGCTATTGAAACATTAGTTGTGCCAAAATAAGTGTTGTTAGTGGTCTTCAAAAGTTTCAAGAAAGAAACCACAAGTTGTACAATTGTTGTTGTTAGTGGTCGCTCAAGGTCATAATCTTTTGGACCACATCCTAGACAAGCTTCAAGCAGACTTGCAATTCTTAGTGGTGAGCACTCACGCGCCTGTGCCACTTAACGCTTATGAGTTTAAGCCTTTGAAAATTATGGTTGTCAGACCTTATAAAGAGGAGCTATAGCCATCTTTCTAGACCAAATTGCGGCTCAAAGATGCATTTTCAAGTTCAATGATAGCAATCTACTATTATAGTTTTCGTCTTTCATCTTATTTTTGTGTAGAAAGTTCTGTTATAATCTACAATAAGTTAGTTGGAGAAATTTTCTATGCATAATAAAAACCGACTAGGTTGATGTGAAAGGTTAACTAACAAAGTCAAACTTTCATTTAAACTCCATAAATACATGTATTATTGGGGGATAGGCTCCATTTGTGTAAAGGTATTTTTTAAAAACATATTTTTTAAAAATGTTATATATGTCTTTTAATTAATTTTTTATCTTAAAAACATATTTATCGAGAAGATTTTTCAAAACCTCTATAATAATATTTTTAAAAAAATACTCTAATAAATATTCATTCAAACCCAGTTGATTTCTCACAGTGCACAAACTTTTTTAAATAAAACTGGATGCTGTTTTATAAAAGAAGCACATAGGTTTTTTCAAGTAAGAATCAGTTTAAAAAATCAACCAGGCGTTATGTGAATATCCTCCGTATTGTTCTTGCACCAATACGGGAAAGTATCTTGGCAACAAGTTCAACTGACAAATGGCAATTGAAGCAACCGTTGTTGCAAACCTTGCGGGAGCTGCTACAGTTGTAGAACATATTTATCAGAATTCCTGTTCTTTTTTAAAGAAACATATAAATTACTAGAAAGAAACCAACGACACTAATCAACAGATGTAATAAGTGATCATAATTTGGAGATAAATATGAAAACTAATGTTCGCAAGGCCTGAAATTTTCTAATATGATTTGAAATCTTTAATTAAGCATATTTGGTTAGTACTACAGGAATCTAACCCCCATACAATGCCAATTTTCACTCTTTAGTAATATAAAGGAAAGAAATTTTATATACTGTGAGCCATGGCATGAAAGAAATTTTAATATCAGTGAGTTCACAAATACTTTGCATCACGTAGGCGCCAGCTCTGATGTTCCTTTGGTTGGTACGTTCAGTGATTTTCTTTTCTTTTGGGGAATTGATCCATTCAGTGAATTAGGCTAACGAGAAGACATTTAATTAATTTATTCTTTGTTCTGCTATGATATTGTCTATGACAAGTTTGCTTGATCAAGCTTACCTTCAGTGTCATAGCTGCGCGAGAATATTCTGTGTATGAATAAGATGCTTCTCATGGTATCAGAATACTCATCATTTGCCTGTGCACATCAATTGACATTTTCAAATGAGCAACTTAAATCTTTAAAAACTTCATCTTACATGAAAAAAAAAAAAAAAAAAAAACAGAAGTAGACGTGAGATCTAGTATGCATTCTCCATTATGCCAAATCACGTTGTTCTTCAACAAGAATTACATTGAACTGATCATTTGAAAAATTCCGCTGGTCTTCTAGAATTTGCTTGACAGAATCCGAGGCAGAAGGGCTACACCATTTCATCTCAATCGACTGTAGGGTAGAAATTTCTCCAAAAGAGGAAGGGATCTCCTCAAGTTGTTGGCACCTTAGCACCACAAGTCGCTCAAGACAGGGGAGGAGCTCGCTATAGGCATTCCATAGTACAATATCTAGAGAGTCTAGTTTCAAGAACTTCAGTTTTTGGAATTCACCTTCTCTCATGTCCCATAGTTGCCCTTCGAATGCCCTGTTAGTTAATTTTAAAACCTCAAGATTGGGGAGCTGACCAATGACTGAAATTTCATTCCATGGTAGGCGAGCACTGGACATGGTCAACTTTTTGAGGTTTGAAGGAAAGCTAAATTTGAAAGGATATGTCGCCCTAGCATGGAAGGACATCTTGAGTGATTGAAGTTCACATAAGAACTCCAATACTTTAAATAGATTGCAGGCTTCATAATAGTCTTGCCATGAATTTGAAAATATGCATCCTAATTTTTGAACACGGGTAGCCTCCTCATGAACTTCTCAATCTTTCCATGACGTATATAAAGGGTGGATATGGATGTTAGATTATCCAGCTGGGAAGAGTTCTCAAAAAATTCTTGACTGTAATGTTGGAAACTAAAGAAAGAATATTCCATTTTAATATGCCTCAAGCTTACCAATTCCCAAATAGCCTCAGGTAACATGACTTTACCAACTGCGCCACTGAGACTAAAAGTTTCCAAGTTCCGAAGATTGCCTATTTCTGAGGGGATTTCAGCTGCACGAACTCGGAGAGCTAAATACCTTAAATGAACCAGCCTGGATATCTTGACAATATCAGAAGTGTCGGCACTATTTTGAATTCGGACATTTCCCAAATCCAGCACTCCCAGGCATTCATACTTGAGAATAGAACCATAATCCAACTGTCTAAATTGGCTAGTTCTAGGCCCTGGTTCAGTGAAATGAGATTCATGTGTAGAATTCAAATTCCCGACTGGCTGGTCACTGAGATTAGCCCTCTCTCCAGGAGGCAAATTCGTAATCTCGATCTGTTCAGGAAGATCCTCTTCACTTCTGCAGTCTTCATCTATATAGGACTTATAATAGTACAACAAAGAACGTATGTGCTTTTTGGTTGTAGGAAAAAGCCGTTTGCGCATTTTGAAATCACCAAAAAGAACTGAAATTCCAGCAGAACTGTGTTCTCGCATCACAAATTTTTCTTTCTCAAGTTTTGACGTGGAAAATTCTCGTAGTACATCATGAAGACAGCACGCTTTGACTCCTCCTCTGGAACTTTTCTTGGTAATCATTACAAGGCTTCTGTCAATTAGATCATTCAGGTAACTCTCTGCCTCTTTCTTTAGGCTCTTTTGTCCCAAATGTGACTGCTTCACAAATCCTTCAGAAATCCATAAACATATCAATTTTGATGCTAGAATTGTTGTGCCCTGTGGAAACATTCCAAAATAAGAGAAGCATGGCTTCAAGTGATCAGGCAAATGCTTATAGCTCACTTCTAAAATGTCCAATATTTTTTCCTGTATGCTGTGTGACCTGAGCAGAGTTTTTGCGACCTTTCCCCAAGATTCTTTTGTTGTTGTCCTATTTAGAGTTCCAGCTATCAGAACCACAGCAAGGGGTAGCCCTTTACAACTTTTAGCAATACGTTTTGAGATATTTAACAATTTTCCGGGGCAAGTTTCTCCTTTAAACAGCTTTAGCCATAGCAATTCACAGCTCTCTTTAGTTGAGAGTGGACGAAGAGCATAAGGAAAACTATTGGCTTTGACAGCAAGATCATGAAACCGAGTAGTAAATAAAATTCTACTCCCATTCTCATCATCAGGGAAACATTCCCGTAAATCAACCCAGGCTTCAATATCCCATATATCATCCATCACAATTAGGTACTTCCTACCCTTTAAACTTTTGTAAAGCATTTGAGCAAAATCTTCTCCACTAATGTCATGGCTTTGATTGGTTTTTTCTTGAAAGACTTGACCCAATATACTGCACAACAAGGTCTCTCTCTGGTAAACTTGGGTTAAGAAACCCCATGCCCGAACATAAAAATTAACATGAACAGAAGGATGCTTAAATACTGAATTGGCCAAAGTTGTCTTACCAAGTCCTGGCATGCCGACGATGGATATAATCTTTAGCTGCCTTGATCCTTCAGTAAGTAGCCCAGTTATCTCTTCTACTACATCTTTCATACCAACAAGTTGATTAGCATCTTCCTCTATGTTGGTTTGCATATCATCCTTGGAAGTGGCTGGTACATTGATAGATGGCTGATGACAAATTTGTGCTGAAGTAAAAGCCTCGGAAATGCTATGCACATCATTGTCCAAATTTGTATCCAAGATAATTTTCACCTCTTTCTGAATTGTCTTGATATCTTGTGTGATGACAAAGAGGCCAAGCTTATGAAGCCAGAGTGATCCTTCCCTGGTCATCAATGAATTGATGACATATTCGGCTTGGTAGGCTGCAAGCCTAAACCGTGTCAAGAGAAATTCCAATTGTGAGTTCCCCTTCAGCTCTGCGATTTCACAGAAACATTTTCTCAAGGTAACCATTTCCTCATGTGCAATCATAATTTGACACTTCAATGTATCAATTGAAGCTGCTTTAGAATCCCGTAGCTCTACAAGTTTCTTTAAAAGGAAATTGACAAATTGCATTTCGTTGATCCTGGAACGGTTAGATAGCCATGCTTGAGGAATGTAGCTTTGAAACGTATTACGGGCTTGTTGGTGGACAGTGTCAACAGCTTCAAGCAAAGGCAGGAAGGCCAAAACTCAAATAATTGACCAATTATTAATTCTTCATCCCCTCTTTATCAGAGCCAAGTAAACTGAAGAATCCAGTATCGATGATTAGAGCTCGTATTGATATGCTCAGAGAATTCCGTTTATCCGAATCGGAATTCGCCAATAGCATATCCATGAGATTGCTGCTTCTATGAACCTCAAGCTAGGCCAAGCAAGATATCAATTTGAACTTTCACATTGCAGTAATTATGAAGCATGGCCTTGTTGTTTAATAGCTTCATGAGTTTGTGAATGAGATGGTCAACGAAGCCCAGAAGATATTCATTGATGATGGGATAACAATCCTGGATTTCTTGTTAATCGAGATCGATCATATATCTGTTTGAGCTCTAGCATGAGAGTGCTAATCTTTTGTCAGCATATCTTGAAAAGGATCTTCTTGCATATGATGCATCGGCGACCAACTTATCATCCACAAAACAGAGGAAAAGATTGCATGAGAATTTGACAGCCAGTATTTGAGCCCGTTTGACAGCATCTTTCGAGTATCTAACAAAATGCGCGGCTTAGCAATAAGCCAAAGCAAAATTGCCGAAAATTTTAGCCGCTCTTCAACATCTGCAAGTTCTTTCTTCACACGAAGTAATTATGTTGTCTCCACAAATGCTACTAATATCCTTCAGATTCTGCGAGAGAGAGTTAATGAAACGTGCCACATGTTGAACTTCATCCCTGGTAACATACATAATCATATGGAAAAGAGCTGTGATTTTTGCGAAGGGAGACGATTTGGACCATATCTTCCTTTAGGCTCCTTAAAATTCCAAATTGGAAGCAACAAGTTTTGCATTTCTTGTTGATGCATTGTCCACTTGCTTCAATAAGCGCCGGTAGTGGCCGTGGCTCAAATGCCCAGCTGACATTTTGGACGACATCGACCATATGCTTCAAGCGTACTATCCATTTCTTCGTGTTTGAATGCGCCACTCGAACGAAAACCTGAGAAAAGGCCTCAGGATGCTTATCAAGATTCTTAGCGTTTGAATATTGCCCTTCATTTCAAGATCGGAGCTCTCATTCTCTAGCTTAATCAGATAGTTCAAAGGATCTTCTTGGTGAAGGGCAGACATGATCTCAATAAGCTCTACTATTTTCTTTCTTTCTTTTTTTTTTTTTTTTTCTTTCTGATTTTTGTGGAGAAGGTGGTTGATTTGGAATAATAATAGCTAGCTAGCTGGAGGAACATCGTTGATATGAATAAAAAACCAACCAGGCTAAGGTCCAAGGTCAACTCATTGAAGTTATAACGTGCCTGTTTCCCTGATTTCCTACTGGTATACTCCATAAATGGAACAAAAAAAAAAAAAAAAAAAAGGCAAAGTATACGCGTTGTGATTTCTAAAATTACTTGCATTTTTGTGAAGCTTTACTTATATTTGTGAACAGAAAACAAATTTTTGGGAGAGAATTTTCTCACTGTTTCATTCATCATCAAATGCTTTACATGGTTATATACAAGTTCTCAATAAATAAAAGAATGACAAGTGGTCAAATTACAATCCTTCTAAAGGAATATTTCCTGAGCTAATCTTGATCCTATCCTATCCTTTCTTGAGGAATAGGCAAGTCAGTTACGCGGTTTTGCTCGTCAGCTGGAGCTGGAGCTGGAGCTGGAGCAATTTGTTGCTGCTGCTTGTGCAGCTTCAACAGACATCCAATGTGGGCCTCTGGGCCTTCCTTCATCAGCTTCCTGGACTTTCTTTTTGAGCTCATCAGACTTATACCATTTATCCAGTCTATCTTGCGCTTCATTTCTCTTCAATTTGGGAATAGTTAAACTCTATGTATGTATACAATATATACATGTATACATGTGTGCGTGTGTTATGCGTGCATTGTATGTGTATGTCAAATGGGATCTATAGGTTTCAAGTTTCAGTAAACTAAGGGGTAGGTGGAGTTCCACTGTTAATTCTTTCTAAAAAAAAATGTGTGTGTATATTTCATTCATGTATGTGTATGTGTATGTGTATGTATATATAATATGTATATATGTATGTATGTATATGTCTGTGTATGTATATAACTCCTATTCAATATACAATACATACATACATGTGTGTGTGTGTGTTACGTGTGCATTGTATGTGTGTGTATATTTCATTCATGTATGTGTATTGTGTAGGTGTATGTGTATGTGTATGTGTATGTGTATATAATATGTATTTATGTATGTATGTATATGTCTGTGTATGTATGTAACACCTATTCAATATACAATACATACATAAATGTGTGTGTGTTACGTGTGCATTGTGTGTGTGTGTATTCCATTCATGTATGTGTACGTATATGTATATATAATATATATGTATGTATGTAAATGAGTGTGCACGTATGTAACTCCTGTTCAATCAACATGTTTTGATCAACATATTTTTATCTCCCATGTGGCATTCTTATTTGAGTAGCCAATATTGAATGTTTGGGTTACACCAATTTTTATACTACTATTTTAAGTCTAATAATTACACTTATCTTCCTAATAATTTTATACTCAATCAGAACTATTTAAAAACTGATTAAAATTGCTTCCTTTTGTAGCTTTTCAATTATGATTTAAAACGAACACATTTACCACTAGAATTTCTTTTTTCAAAAAAATTAACTCTACAAAGACGTGTTCTATATACTTAAATTTATTGCTTCAAAGAAAATTTTTAAACATTAAATTTTATAACACATCAATCAAATAATAAGCCCGTAAGCAGTAACTTATTAGGCCTTGATACTGGGTATTTGACTTTTTCAAGTCAATATCTCATATTGCCAAATTTTATATTGCTTTTGACTTATGATATATATATATTGTAGGGGTTACAAAATTCCTTCAAGAGATAAGAAGGAATCAATGATGAAACTTGTCAAAACTGGAAGTACATCAAGCATTTAATATGTTTGCGGACTTTAATTTATAAAATATAAAAAATAAGGCCCTGAGAGTATCAGTTTTCATAACTTTTTAGAAGTTGATTGGGTAAATAAATTAACTGTAATATAGAACCATTTTTTATGATTCGGGTGAAGGTTGAATGAATTACCCAAAAAAAAAAATCAAGTAATTAGCATGATTTTTTCCTTCTGGAATGTAACAAAATTCGAAAATCCTTTTTTTCTTTTCATCTTATCAAATTATTAGCTTCAATTTATGTCGTATATTTTCTCTAAAATTTTGTTGCAATCATAAAAGAGTTCTTTTCCTTTTTCTTTTTTTTGTTTTTGTTTTTTGGGTTATGTTCTGCTCGTTTTTACATTATAAGATCCTCCATCATAATTTTTCCTATGGTCACACTCTATGGCCTTAAGGGTAGTAAATTTACCTTACTTGCATTTCTGGATGTACTTCATTATTTTCTGAAATTTTTAACAATTTTAAATCTTGAAGTAGAAATTTTTTAAATGTGATATATTCCATTATTCTACCAACACATTGGCGATTGTAAAATATGTTAAAAGTTCACTCTGATTGTTCGATTCTTCTTTTTAGAAATATATTTTTTTAAAATTTGAAATACATTTTTTAACAAACTTTATCACATATTTACTAAAAAGAATCTCTAAAATGCTACATTATTTTTAAAAAATACCCCAAAATACCACCATCAAAATAGATGTATAATCATAATTGGTCACCTAATGGGATATAATGTCATTATTTTTACATGTTTTTTCTACAGTTGACTCTAAATTTGTAGTGTTCTACAAAACGCTATGACTCATGTACGAGTATCCGCGTCAAGTGCGGATTGTTGTCTATTCCTTGTGGCTGTCCGCAGTTGGCGTATGTTATTGAATCTTGAAAGCCATCATAGTCTTCTCTATTAAAGTGTGTAATATCATTGAAAGTCAGCCAATATTTGCCTGAGCTGTACTGAATCGAATTGTGGATTTATTGAACTTTTTATACTTCTCTGTACAGGTATTTTATTCATTGAACACTGACTTTGTTCACCTACTCAATTTCTTATTTTTCATCAATTGTAACTTGCAGAATTGATCAATTTGATATATCATCTTTAAATGACAACTTATTAATCGAAAATTAATATATTTTACAATATCATAAAGTCAGAAATACATCATCAACTGGTAAGAAGCTTATGCCGAATCGGACTAATGATGGGCCAGCAACATTGACATTGAGCTGGTCCTTGGAAAGATCACGTTAGTTTGGTCTTAGATAGCTATAATATTTCTATCGTTCTGAAATTAGTATTTTTAGAGCAAATCTCTAAATGCTCGAGTTGGTATGCCTGTGGAACTTATTAGCAATTTATTCATTTTGTAAGTTTTATGCCATATCAAGCTTACACAAGCTAGCACATTTTCAATTGGTATTTGGAAATTTTGTATTTCCCTGGTTCCTAGTACCTTGGCACTTAAAAGATTGGGATTTTGTGAACGGAGGTTTCCATATATTAAATTATTAGGGTGGAATACCTATTACACGTGGTTTTTGAATAAACCACATATTCCCTTTATTATTTTAAAAGCTATGCATCACCTTCACGGTTTGGGTTGAAGTGTCAAATAGACAGAAATTATCTTTTGTCACGCTCTGTGGAAAAATGTCCAAATTACCTCAGTATAAGTAGTAAATATAGCTAAGGAGTGATGTATAGCTTTTAGAACTATAACAAAGTTATGTGGTTCATTTGAAAACCACAAGAAGGGTCTGTTTTCAATAACTTTTTTTTACTTGATTTTAACTTTTGATTTTTAAAAAATCTATTTTGTGATGTTCATAACTGCTTTTTTCATTAGTTTTTGGATTTTTTAAACTAAAATCAAGAACAACTGACTTTCAGATTTTTTAAAATCAATTTTTATAAAAATAAAAAAACTATTGAAAACAAACTGGAAGTTTATTTCGTGCTAAAAAAATAAATGCAAGCACAGTGCTAAAACAATTAAGCATTAGGGGTAATTTAGACATTTTACTTACAGACCCTGACGAAAGGTAATTTCCGTCTATTTAATATATTAGATCAAAATACAAGGGGTGATGTATTGCTTTTGAAACTATGAGAGGGTTATGTAGTTTATCCGAAAATCACAAGGGGATAAAGGGTAATTTACCCTAATTATTAAGTAGTTTGTCGGAATGTACGTAGCGCGTTGGCGGACATTATAGTGGGGATGTAATTTAATGACTTGATTTTAGTATTCCTACATTTGAAATATATTGATAATGATTCAATGTTAAAAATACATAAACATAGATAAAATTAATGTTGTAATGTTAAAGGAACTACTTCACAAAATTAAACAATGATATAAACTGTTAAAGGAACTAATGATTGTATCATTTGGTATATTCTTTTTCTAAATTGACTTTCTTCAACCTTTTTTATTTGACTTTGACATGTCTACCTATTTCACTTGATAGTCTATATAGAATAAAATAAGGCCAACTCATGCTTCCTTGTAAATTGCAAAAGTACTAAACAAAAACATTAACTATTTGAGAATAGAAGAATTATAGTTTTGTGCATAACGAAAATATAATTACTAAATGACAACAAATAATTCTTTTAAAATTTTAATTAAGACTTACAATTCTGCCAAAGCAGAGGATAACTTCTAACAGAAAGTTGCTCAAAGTAATTTTCGTTCACTTTGTTCCATCCGTCTATACTTGCTTTGAAAATTTCAAAGGGCTGCATTGACAAAAGATGAAATAATGCCAATTTTTGTACCGTTTAACAACTTTGCAGTAATTCACAATAATGTGCAACTTGATCATATACAAAAGCATGAGTGAAGGGAAGCAACAAAACTTTATAATAAACATAAAAAGAAGCCAAAAATTAATGAAGCAGCATGAGTGCCACGAGGCATCAACCCATGAGAAGTTTAAGCAGAATGATGTTGTGCACCAACAAGAATGACGTTGAGCTGATCGTTAGAAAGATCACGCTGGTCCTGTAGAGCCCGTTTGACAGAATTCGTGGCAGAAGCGCTGCACCATTTCATCTCAATCAATTGCAGCGTTGGGATTTCTCCGAAACAGGAAGGAATCTCCTCAAGTTGCTGACAGCTTAGCACTACTAGTTGCTCAAGACAGGGGAGGTGCTCGCTGGAGGCATCCCATTTTACAATATCCAGAGAGTCTAGTTTCAAGAACTTCAGTTTCTGGAATTCACCTTCTCTCATGTCCCAGTGCTGCCCCTCAAATGCCTTGTCGAGTATTTTCAGAACCTCAAGATTGGGTAGTTGGCCAATGACTGAAATTGCATCCCAAGGTAGGCGAGCTTTGGATATTGTCAACTTTTTTAGGTTTGAAGGGAAACTAAATTTAAAAGGGTATGGCGCCTTAGCAAGAAAGGACATCTTGAGTGATTGAAGTTCGTGCAGAAACTCCAATATTGTAAAAAGATTGCAGGCCTCATAATAATCACGCCATAAATTTGGAAATATGCATCCTAATTTCTGAATTTTGGGTAGCCTCCTCAAGAAATTCTCAACATTTCCATGCCATATGGAAAGGGTGGAAATGGATTTCAAATTATTTAGCTTGGAAGAGTTCTCAAAAAATTCTTGACTGTAATGTTGGAGACTGAAGAAAGAATGATCCATTATAATATGCTTCAGACTTACCAATTTCCAAATAACCTCTGGTAAAATGACTTCACCAATTGCTCCACGAAGGACGAAAGTTTCCAAGTTTTTGAGGTTGCCTATTTCGGAGGGGATTTCAATCGTACGAACCCGGACAGCTAGGTATTTTAAGTGAACCAGCTTAGCTATCTTGACTAGATCAGATGTGTCGGCACTATTTTGGACTCGAACATTTCCCAGGTCCAACACTGTAAGGTATTTGTGCTTGAGAATCGAACCATAATCTAAGCGTCTGCGTTGGCTAGTTCTAGTGCCAAGCACCACGAACCTATTCCTGTAAGCCACCGGTTCAGAGAGATTATTATATATTCCTGTCGACTGCAAATCTCTAAACACCAATTCAGAGAGATAGTTTCTACTTCGAGGAGCCAAGGCCCTAAACTCCACCAGTTCAGTTGTTTCGTCTCTCCCACTTGAGTTCATATCTCTACCAGATATGCTATAGTATACCAACGAATGCATGTGCGCCACCTTGCTTGTAGAAGAGAGGTGGAAAAGATTCAGTTTATGCAGTTTGAATCGACCATAAAGAACTACAATTCCACCACACATTTTTTCTTCTAGCAAAGATTTTTTTTCCTCAAGTTTTGCTGAGCAAAATTCTTGTAATACATCATGAACATGGCATTCTTTGACTCCTCCCCTGGAACTTCTTCTAGCAATCATTACAAGATTTCTGTCAATTAGTTCATTTAAGTAACTCTCTGCCTCTCGCTTTAAGCTCTTTTGGCCAAAATTTGACTGCTTCACAAATCCTGCAGAAATCCATAACCGTATCATTTTGGATGCTGAAATCGTGGTGCCCGGCGGAAATGTTCCAAAATAACAGAAGCATGGCTTCAAGTGATCAGGCAAATGCTTGTAGCTAACTTCTAAAAGTTCCAAGAATCGTTGTGACCTAATTAAAACTTTAGCAATCCGTTCCCAAGAATCTTTTTTTCTCTGTATCCTTTTTAGAGTCCCAGCTATAATAACCACTGCAAGCGGCAGCCCCTTGCATCTACAAGCTATACGTTCTAAGATAACTGACAATTCCTCAGGACAAGTTTCTCCATTAAAGAGCCTTAGTGATAGCAATTCATAGCTTTCTTCATTGGAGAGAAGACAATGATTATAAACAACGCTTTTAACTTCTGAGGCAACACCAAGGATTCGAGTCGTAAATAAAATTCTGCTCCCGTTCTCATCATCCGGGAAAATTTCCTTTAAATCATTCCATGCCTCAATATCCCATATATCATCTAACACAATTAGATACCTCCTACCCTTTAAGCTTTGATAAAGCTTTTGAACGACATCTTCTGCACTGATTTCATGGCTTTTGTTGATTTCCTGAACAATTTGACCTAAAATACTGAGCAACACGGCCTCTTTGTCATAAACTTGGGATAAGCAACACCATGCACGAACGTGGAAGTTAAGACCCACAGAACGATGTTTATAAACTGAATAGGCCAAAGTTGTCTTACCAAGTCCTGGCATGCCGACAATCGAGAGAATTTTTAGCTGCCTTGCTCCTCCAGTAAGTTGCTCCATTATCTTCATTGTTGCATCTTTCAAACCCACGAGTTTATTAGCTTCATCTACTTTGTTTTGGATCTCAACCTTGGAATCTACTACAGCATAACTATTTGGAGGATTATAAGCTTGTGACGAAGCAGGGACTAGAAGCTGTGGCAACATCAAGAACATTGGTGTGACAAGTCAATTCTGTAAGAGACTTGATCTCCTTCTGCATAGTTCTTATATCTTTGGTGACAACATACAGGCGCAACTTTTGAAACCAAAGGGAATCTTCTCCTGCCATAAATGAATCAATGACATATTTTGCATGGAAGGCAGCATCTCTAAATCTTCCCAAGAGAAATTCCATTTGTGACTTCCCCAGATCCGAAATTTCGCTAAAACCCTTTCTCAAGCTAATAATTTCCTCCTTTACCATTTCAATTTGATGTTCCAATGGAGAGATTGAAGCTTCCTTGCAACAAATAAGATCTTCAAGTTCCTTTACCAAGATATCAACAAATTCCAGCTTGTTGAAGCCGGGGGAATTAGTTTTCAATGACGGAGGAAAGTAGTTATCGCATAGATCACTGGCCTGTTGCCTGAGAGCGTCAACAGCTTCAAGCAAACGAGGAAGGCCAAACCTCAAATGCTTGGCCATCAATTCTTCACCCTCCTGTTTATCAAGAGACAAGTAAACAAAAATTCCCGTCTCAACAATTAGAGCTTGCACAGCAATGGTCATTTCCTCATCGGGAACCTGCTGCAATAGCAAATCCATGTGACTGTATCTCAGAAAGCTTAGCTCGTCAACGAGGATCTTGATTTGAACTTTCACACCAACCATGAAACTAGACTCGCTGTTTAACTTTGACAGCAGCATAATTAGTTTTTGGATAAGAAAGTCAACGAAGCCCAGAACATGGTCATTCATGGCGGGGTTACCATCAGGTAGCCCTATCAATTCATATCCATTATAGACCTCCATGACATCTAACAGAAGGGTATTGATTTTTCTTAGCAGATATGGTAGAATATCTTTTCTCATGTGGTCACCAACCAACTCTTCGTTATCACCATCATCATCCACTAAACAGAGATAAAGCTCATGTAAAATTTCCACAGCCAGTTCTTGAGCAGAGTTCAAGACAGTTTTCTTTTTCCCAAACTCAAAGAGAGGATTAATAGTAAGCCAAAGGAAATTTATCAAGAACTTTAGTCTCTCTTCAAGTTGTTCAACGCCAACTTCTTTCTTCAGAGAAATAAGTACAATATGCTGGATGTTCTGCAAGAGAGAGCAAACGAAAATTAACAAATGTTCGGCCTTCTCCCAAGTAACAGTATCTGATGAAACACATCTGCAATTGTGAAGGAAAACGACTTCGTTAATCTCATCCATCAAGCCCTTCAAAAAACTCAGCTTGAAAACCACGAGTTGTTTCATTGTTGGTGATGAATGTTCCCAGTCTTCACTTCCGCCCCCCAACGCATCGGCCGGGTTGGACTTGGAATCAGAGGTTGGTGGCTTAAAGTCCCGAATGACTTTTTCTAGTTCACTATCTATACGCTTCAAATGTGCTTCGATTAATTGGTCATTAATGTGCCATTCGAACAAGAACTTGAGAAAAGGCCTCAGAAAGCTAATGAGGAGTTCAAGCCTTTGATTGTTGTACTTCGTGACAGAAGGATCTTCTCGCTTCACCACACGACTCATTAGATCTTGATCAAGGCCGTCAATGGAAGTCATCTCTTTAATTCTTTGCAGCTGGTAGTGAGATTGTTAGGAAGCGATTGATCTCGTTCAATGTTATACCAAGGACCTTTAAGGGCATTAATGTAATTTGGCATGATTTGGGTGAAATGTAAATTTGAAAACCAAGAGGGACTCGATTGCAATTTTGATAACTTGTTTTCTTTACCCCAAATGGACAAGCTTTCTTTCTTTCTTCTTTCATTTCTTCTTCTTCTCTCTCTCTCTCTCTCTCTCTCTGAACTTCTCCCATTTACTTTTGAAGAAGGAATTGAGGAGCTTCATTCTCAAAAGAGAAACAAGTAGAGGAAATCTTAAAGCTTTTACTCAAGGTATTTTTCCCAAATCTTATTCTATCCTTTGGGTTTTATCCATGATAATGTGTAGTGTGATTAGCAAGTGATTAATGAAGATTTTAGAGTTGTTCATGCTTTATGAGTCTTGTGCTTTGAATGGGTAGTGTATGTGTATGAGTTGGGTTCCATGATGATTGTGGGTGAAGAACTTTGAGGGATTATGTGAATTGTTATTTGTGTTTTGGATAAATGAGTGTTTTGAGCTTGAGGTGCTTTGCTACTGCTTTATTATGCCAATTTTGGAGTTGTTTTGGTGTTTGGATGGTGTTGGGTGAAGTTGGAGAGAATGGATTTGGTTTTGGAGCGTTGCAGAGTCGCTAATCACGTTGCCTGAGCTCATCCGCAGTGCCATCCGCGCTGCGGATGAGGCTGCGGTTCAGTAGGGCTGTTTGTCTAAAGCCATCCGCAGCGTCACCCGCGCCACGGATGGCACCGTGGATGGGTACTGTTGGTGAGCCGCGGCGTGAGCCACACCGAGGCTGACGCTGCGAATCACAACAGCTCCTCCCTCTTGTACTTCGTTTTGCTTTTAAGTTAGATGTATGCCTCAATTACGATTTCTTGGTAGAATTAGTGTATAATCGGATGTTTAATTGTATGTTTTAGACGAAGAACGTGATGAACCTTTCGTGGAGTTTTGAGTTCGCTCGGACCGAAGTAAGTGAGACTTGTATCCCTTGAATTTTTGAAAATGATATTGTCAAAGTATGATCGTTTTGAAACTATATTTGCTATGTTAAATGGCTTGATTGTGATTATGTTCTCATGTTACTATGATTTGATAATATAAGATATGAATGAATTATTTATATAAGATACGAATGAATTATTTGAACAATGAAATGAATATATGTACAATGTTATTGTTTGGACCGAGCTGACCGAGTGATAGTTAGTAGGATCGAGCTGGTCGGATTAAAGTCAGTATGACCGAGCCGACCGAGTTAAAGTTAGTGTGACCAAACTGACCGAGCAAAAGTTAGTATGACCGGACAACCGGGTTACAGTGAATGATTGGATATCCAGGGCTTTGTCTGAATGAATTGAACCTTTGTTTGAATGCAATGATGCTTTGTTCGAATGCATTGTCTGTTTTTTATACTTGACATTGGATTCATGATTAA
The DNA here is from genome assembly GCA_024721245.1 of Mitragyna speciosa. NCBI lineage: Eukaryota > Viridiplantae > Streptophyta > Magnoliopsida > Gentianales > Rubiaceae > Mitragyna > Mitragyna speciosa. The sequence goes on from CM045568.1 coordinate 17,875,813, forward strand.
TTATGTATTGTCTAGCTTCTTCGTACTCATATGAGTTATTAACTATGTGTTTTGAATGCAGCTATATGTATGACACCTTCAAGCCACAGGGTGATGCATTTGTCGCTTACTAAGTGATTTTGTCACTCACCTCTCTTCTTTTGACATGCAGTGGCAGATGAAATATAGAGAAGGGCAAATTAGCACTTGGAAGAAACAAGGTGATTAGATATTAGTAAGTTAGTAGTGGCTTGTATTTATGTTATTTAGACCATGTTTTGTATTATGTTAAGTTAGGTTAAGACTCTAGTAGTTGTGATAGGTATCTAGAATTGTGTATCTGAAGCATTAAATACTATGATAGTGGATGACAATGTATTTGTACCTAATGTTATTATTCAACTTGGGATACTATTAATGACTTTGTATGCATAATATTTGGGATGTTTATGTTAGATGCTTTGACTTTTGAACATTGTGATTCAGCTTAGTATGGTCACGGCGGTGTTATGTTCCAAGCACGGAGCGTGACATTCAAGCTATAATACTAGTATTATGATTCCAGGAATTGTGAGAAAGTTGATAGGCTGAGATGCAATGCAACTGTCTAAAGTCTTCTTTTTTCTAGAGGAATTGCTAAAAGCAAGCTTGTTTATAGAATCTAAACAATTACTCTAAACTTGCAAAATCTGCAAGAACTTTTATTGACTGAAATCTGCTTTCTTTTGTAGGAGAAACACCTATTTATAGACTCCAAAGATAAATTCAATTGTGACAAGGATTCATCTTTTATTCCCTATTGGAATAACTTTCCATTCCTAATTCTATTGGTAATAACAAACTAAAAACTATTTCATAAATTAACAAGGACATAAAAATAGAAAATACTCAAACCAGAAATTCCTGCAAAATAGCCAAATTACCAAAATACGCTTAACTATTAAAATCTAAAAAACACCTAAAACACTTAATATAAAATTCTGTACTTATAAAACTAAAATAAAGACACCTAAACCAACTCCCAAGTCTGCTCCTTGTCTTCCAAAGAATGCCAAATTAATGTTTGGGAGTTTGAAACGCCTTTACCCCGTCTTCTATAAACCTTAGTGTCTTGTCGCCACTTGTCTCTATCATCTCTCGCCGGCTTGAGAAGATTCGACCCCGGGGAGTTAAAAGTTTGATACTTCTCATAAAAATCAGGATCCAATTGTTGAAATTTCACATCTGTGATCCATGTACAATCAGTAAATGGACGCCCCTTCCAATGAATTAGATATTTCTGGTAACCACCACCTCTAGTTGACACAATCTGATGGTCAAGAACATCATAAACTTTCTTGTGCAAGCGAGCACTAGGTGGAAGAGAAACTGTGGCAGTTTCCCCTACAAAATCATCTATATGTCCAGTGTATGGAGTCAAATCTTCAATGTTGAATACAGTGCTAATTCCCATGTCTTCTGGTACCTCAAGAACATAAGCATTGGAGCTAATTTTCTTGCAAATCTTGAAAGGTCCAGTGTTTCTTGAGTGGAGCTTTTTGTAAACACCTTTAGGATACCGTTCTGGACGAATACAAACCAATACTTCATCCCCCTCCTCAAATTCTGCAAATGTTCTCTTCAAATCGGCCTGCGATTTGTATTTCTCATTGCTGATTGCAATTTTGAGTCGTACCTCATCATGTATGTCCAGAATATGCTTAGAAAATGCTTCAGCTTCAGCACTTGGACGAGCACTAGATGGTAGGGGAAGCAAATCAATTGGTTTGCACGGGTTTACTCCCATTACTGCCTCAAAAGGACTATATCCAGTTGATCTATTCACCGAGCTGTTGTAAGCAAATTCCGCCATCGGTAGGACTTGATCCCAATTAGATACATGATCACCAACCAAACATCGAAGAAAATCTCCAAGGTTGCGATTAACTACTTCTGTTTGTCCATCCATTTGTGGATGATAAGGAAAAGAAAACTTAAGTTTTGTTTGCAGCATCTTCCATAATGTTTGCCAAAAGTAACTCATAAACTTTACATCTCTATCAGAAACAATAGTTTTTGGTAGTCCATGAAGGCAAACAATTTCTTTGAAGAAAATCTTCGCAATATTGACAGCATCTGATGTCTTAGCACATAGAAGAAAGTGAGCCATCTTAGAGAACCTGTCTACCACTACAAGAATAGAATCATAGCTTCGTAGTGTTTTTGGCAAACCAAGGACAAAATCCATACTTAAATCTTGCCAAGGTTCATGTGGTATAGGCAATGGAATATAAAGTCCAGTATTCTTCTTTCTTCCTTTAGCTAACTGACAAACTCGACATCGAGCCACAATTCTCCCAACATCTCGCCTCATACTTGGCCAGTAGAAATGATCTTGTACCATGGCTATTGTCTTGTCATGCCCAAAATGTCCAGTTGCACCACCACCGTGCAATTCCCAAATGACCTGTTCTCTTAAGGAAGTATTTGGCAAGCAAAGTTGAGTCCCCTTGAAAAGGTAGCCATCATGTAGTGAGAAATTTGAAGAATCAGCTTGCTGTCCTGCCATTAAATCCTCATATATGACTTTGAAATCTTTACAAGTGGAGTAATCGCGCTTGAGAGAATCAAAGCCAACAACTTGAATAGCCATATATGTAAGAATAAGATGCACACGACTAAGTGCATCAGCCACCTTGTTCTCCATTCCAGCCTTATGTTTGATGACAAAATTGTACTGTTGCAAGAAAGAAACCCATTTACCATGTTGATGATTTAATTTCTTTTGAGAGTTTGTGTACTTGAGAGCTTCATGGTCAGAATATAATACAAACTCCTTGTAAATAAGATAATGATGCCAATGCAGAATAGCTTGAATCACAGCATAGAACTCCTTATCGTAAGTAGAATATTTCTACTTAACGAGAGTAATTGTTTAGGGTAATTGCTAATTTATATCTTAATTTAAGATTACACTAAAAAGTAAAATTATTAAATACATGTTTTTTTATGTTATGTTTTTAGATATATTTGTAGAGAATTAGTGAAGGTTGTATTACATTCCGTGTTTAGTAATTCAAAACCTAACATTAAAATTAAAATCTACACAATTTTCTTGAAAAAAATTCTTAACAGTATCCAAACTCAATAATGAAATATCTTTTCATGGAATTATATTTTGAGAAAATCATATTTTAAGTCAATTTTACTTTTTTGCCAACCAAACGAGGCCTTAATCTAATAATAGCAACTACCATTTAAATCTTGTCTCTCTTTTATTACCTCTATACAAAATTCAAACATCAATACTCTTTTATTTTTTTTTTTTGAAAATAACCAAAGGGTTAAGGGAATGGGGAAAATTCAACATGCTTTTTATCAACATTTTTTTGTCTCGTATGTGGCATTCTTAGTTGACTACAATTTATTGGTCGATTGAATGTTTGGGTTATGCCTTTTTTTTTTTCCACTTTTCAGGTCATAAAATTACACTAATCTGTCTAATAATTTTTATACTCAAAACTATTTAAAAACTATTGAGAATTCGCTTCCTTTTATAAATCTTCAGTTTTGAACATGAATACATCTTATCAATAGCTCTACAAAGACGTGTTCCATTTACCTAAATTTATTGCTTCAGAGAACTATACAAGACACCTATGAAATAATAAGCCCGTACAAATGCACCATACTAATTTTTTTTTTTTTTTAAAAGGGCAACAGGTCTTCGTAGTGGGTATTTGACGGAGCGTTTCCAAGTGGAGATCTCATATTTGCTTGGAATGTTCGTTGGTGAGTACATCAAGCATTGAATTATGTTTGCAAACTGTTAAAAGTACACAGTATTCTATCTTAAAATTAATTGACAATGAATATAGTGGCCAAAAAATTTATTAACTAATTTAGATTACCATGAAATGTCAATCTAGGACATTATTTTCTTAACACGGACTTTAATTTATAAAATTACATAATAAGATGATATTAGCATCACTGTATCAGTTTTCATGATTTTTAAAAGTTGATTGGGTAAATAAAATAACCATAATTGAGACAACCATTTTTGATGATTTGGGTGAAGGTTGAATGAATTACGAAAAACCAAAAAAAAAAAAAAGTAAAATATCACATTCATACAACAATTAGCATGACTTTTTCCTTGCGGAATGTAACAAGATTCGAAAAACACTTTTTTTCTTTTTTTTTTTTGTTGTCCTATCAATTTACTTGCTTCAAATTATGTCTTATATTTTCACTAGAATTTTGTTGCAATCATAACATAGTTTTTTCTTCTTTTTTTTTTTTTTCCTGTTATGTTCTGTTCGTTTTTACCTTATAATATCCATCGTCCGTCATAATTTTTCCTAGTGGCTATGTCACTGTGTGGATTACTGTCTCTTCCTTGTGGCTGTTAGCAGTTGGCGTTATGCTATTGAATCTTGAAAGCCATCATAGTCTTCTCTATTAAGTGTACACAATATCATTGGAAGTCAGCCAATTTTGCCTGAGCTGTAATGAATTGAATTATGGATTTATTGAACTTTTTATACTTCTCTGTATACGTATTTTCTTCATTAATACTTCAGTTTTGTTCATCCTACTCAATTTCTTATTTTCATCAACCATAACTTGCAAAATTCGATCAGTTTGATATATCATCTTTAAATGACAATTTGTTAACCGAAAATTAATATAACAGTATCATAAAGTCATAAGTACATCTGAAAATATGCCACCACCCATCATTAAATGGTAAGAAGCTTATGCCGAATAAAACTGAACCATGGACCAGAAACACTGACATTGAGCTGGTCATTGGAAAGATCACGTTAGCTTTGGCTTTGATAGCCTATAATATTTCTACTTGTTGAGATTAGCATTTCTAGAGCAAATCTCTAAATGCTTTTGAGTTGTTATGCCTGTGGCACTTGCTGGCAATTGCTATTCATTTTGTAAGTTCTATGGCAAATCAAAGCTTATACAAGCTGGCAAATTTTCAATTGGCATTTGAAAATTTTGTTTCTCCTAAAATTCTTGCATTTTTTAGAGTCTTAGTAAATTTAAGCGGCCTATGGTGCATAGTAACTTGGCACTTTAAAGATTGGGATTTTGTGAATGGAGCCTTCCATATGTTTAATTATTTATTTTGTTGGAATGTGCGTAGCACGATGGCTGACACTATAGTGGGATGTAATTTAATGACTTGATTTTAGTATTCCTGCATTTGAAATATAGTGAATATGATTCAACAATGTTAACAATAAATGAACATAGATAAAGTAATGTTGTAATGTTAAAGGAAATACTTCACAAAATTAAAATAATATAAATTGTTAAAGGCACTAATGGTTATATCATTTGGTTGATTCTTTCTCTTTCTTGACTTTCTTTAACTTTTTGATCTAACTTTAATATGTAACTATTTCACTTGGCGGTATACATAGAATGAAATAAGGCCAACTCATGTTTCCTTGTAAATTGCAAAAGTACTAAACAAAAAATTTAACTATTTGAAAAAAGTAGAATCATAGTTTTGTACATAACGAAAGTACAATTAACAAATGACAACCCCTCTTTCCCAGTAGGATTTATGCCGGGTTTTAAAAAAAATTAACAAATGACAACAAATAATTCTTTTAAAATTTTAATTAAGACTTACAATCCATCCAAAGCAGAGGATAACTCCGTCTAGACTTGCTTTGAAAATTTCAAAGGGCTGCTGCATGGACAAAAGATGAAATAATGCCAAATACCGTTTAAAAACTTCGCAGTAATTCAACATAACGGGCAACTTGATGATATACAAAAGCACGAGTGAAAGGAAGCAGCAAAAACTTTATAATAATCATAAAAAGAAGCCAAAAAAAAAAAAAAAAAAAAAAGCAGCAGCATGAGTGCTACCAGGGATCAATCTATGAGAAGTTTAAGCCAAATGATGCTGTGCACCAACAAGAATGATGTTGAGCTGATCATTGGATAGGTCACGCTGGTCCTGTAGAGCCCGCTTGACAGAATCCATGGCAGAAACGCTGCACCATTTCATCTCAATCATTTGCAGCGTTGGAATTTCTCCGAAACAGGAAGGAATCTCCTCAAGTTGCTGACAACTTAGCACTACAAGTTGCTCAAGATGGGGAAGGTGCTCGCTAGAGGCATCCCACTTTACAATATCCAGAGAGTCTAGTTTCAGGAACTTCAGTTTCTGGAATTCACCTTCTCTCATGTGCCATTGCTGCCCCTCAAATGCATTGTTGAGTAATTTCAGCACCTCCAGATTGGGTAGTTGGCCAATGACTGAAATTTCATCCCAAGGTAGGCGAGCTCTGGATATTGTAAACTTTTTTAGGTTTGAAGGAAAACTAAATTTAAAAGGGTATGGCGCCCTAGCATGGAAGGACATCTTGAGTGATTGAAGTTCCCACAAACACTCCAATATTTTAAAAAGATTGCAGACTTCATAATAATCATGCCATGAATTTGAAAACACACATCCTAATTTCTGAATGTTGGGTAGCCTCCTCAAGAACTTCTCTACATTTCCATGCCATATAGAAAGGGTGGATATGGATCTCAAATTATGTAGCTGGAAAGAATTCTCAAAAAATTCTTGACTGTAATATTGGAAACTGAAGAAAGAATGATCCATTATAATATGCCTCAAACTTGCCAATTTCCAAATTGCCTCTGGTAACATGACCGTACCAATTGCTCCACTGATATGAAAAGTTTCCAAGTTTTGGAGGTTGCCTATTTCAGAGGGAATTTCAGTTGTGCAAACCCGGACAGACAAGTATTTTAGACAAACCAGCATAGCTATATTCACCAAATCAGAAGTGTCGGCACTACTTTGGACTTGAACATCACACAAGTCCAAGACTCCAAGATGTTTGTACTTGAGAATGGAATCATAATCAAAGTATCCATGTTGGTTTATTCTAGGGCCATCAGAGAAAATATATCTACTTGCGGGAAGAAAATTTGTGAAGACGGGTTCAGCAGAGCAACACATTCTATTACGAGGAGCCAAAGCACTAAACTGCACCAGTTCAGAGGGATCTTCTCGCCACATAGAGTCCATATTTATGTCAGACTTATTATGGTACAGCAAAGAACGGATGTGTGGCGTCTTAGCTGTAGAAAAGATATGCAAAAGATTCAATTTATGCATTCTGAAATCACCATAAAGAGCTGCAATTCCACTAAACATGTCATTTTGCATCACAGATCTTTCTTTTTCAAGTATTACAGAGCAAAATTCTTGTAATACGTCATGAACACGACATGCTTTGACTCCTCCTTTGGAACTCTTTTTGGCAATCATTACCAAGCTTCTATCAATTAGATCATTTAAGTAACTCTCAGCCACTTGCTTTAAGCTCTTTTGGCCATGATTTGGTTGCTGCACAAATCCTTCAGAAATCCATAAACGTATCATCCTCGATACTAAAATTGTTGTGCTCTTTGGAAATGCCCCAAAATAACGGAAGCATGGCTTCAGGTAATCTGGCAAATGATTGTAGCAGACTTCCATTATTTTCAAGATCTTTTTATGTATGCTGTGTGACCTGATCAAAGTTTTAGCGACCTGCTCCCAAGAATCTTTTTTTCTTTCTGTCCTTCTCAGAATTCCTGCAACCAGAACTACTGCAAGTGGTAGCCCTTTGCAACTACTTGCAATACGTTTTGAGATGCTTGACAATTCTGGAGGACAAGTTTCTTGATTAAACAGCTTTGACCAAAGCAATTCACAGCTCTGACCAAAGCAATTCACAGCTCTCTTCATTGGAAAGCAAACGAAGAGCATAAGGAAGACTTTCAACTTGCTTAGCAACAGCATTGCTCCGAGTAGTAAATAAAATTCTACTCCCATTCATATCATCAGGGAAAATTTGCTTTAAATCATTCCACGAGTCAACATCCCATATATCATCCAACACAAATAGATATTTCCGACCTTTTAAATTCTGATAAACATTTTCAGCAAAATCTTGTACACTAATGCCGTGGCATTGGTTAGTTTCTTGACAAATTTGGCCTAATATACTGGACAACAAGGTCATTTTATGGTAAACTTTGGATAAGCAGTACCATGCACGAACATTAAAATAATTATCAACAGAAGGATGCTTATAAACTGATTTGGCCAAAGTTGTCTTACCTAGTCCTGGCATGCCAACAATGGACAGAATCTTTAGCTGCCTTGATCCTCCAGTTAGTTGCTCAATTATTCTCGTTGTAGCATCTTCCAAACCCACAAGTTTATCAGCATCATCTACTTTGTTTTGCATCTCAACTTTGGAAGCCATTGCTGCATTATTATTTGGGTGAACATTTGCATGTGATCCAGCACAACTAGGAGCCATGGCAATATTGTTGTGTACATGGGTGACACAAGTGAAGTTCAAAATAGATTTTACCTCCTCCTGCAGAACTTTTACATCTTTGATGACAACAAATAGGCCCTAACATCTTGAAACCAAAGTAAGTCTTCTTCAACTGTTAATGAATCAGTGATACATTCAGCAATATAAGCAGCATCTCTAAATCGTGTCAATAGAAATTCCATTTGTGCGTTTCCCATCAGCTCCGCCATTTCATTGAAACATTTTCTCAAGTTAACCATTTCCTCACTCACCATTACAATTTGATGCTTCAATCGATTAAATGAAGCTGCCTCGTTAGAATCCAGTAGCTCTTGAAGTTTCTTTATGAGGAAATCGACACATTCCAGTTTGTTGGTGCTGGGGCAGTTAGATTGCCACGACCGAGGAAAGTATTTATAAAATAGGGCTCGGGCTTGTTGGTAAACAGTGTCAACAGCTACAAGCAAATTCAGGAAGGCCAAAACTCAAATAATTGACCATTGTTACATCTTCATCCCCCTCTTTATCAAGAGAGAAGTAAATGAAGAATCCAGTGTTGATGATTAGAGTTTCTATTGAGATTCTCAGAGATTCCGTTTGCTCAATAGGATCCTTGATCGGTAGCAAATCCTTAAGACTGTTACGAAAAAACCTTAGCTCGTCAACCAGTATATCAATTTGAATTTTCACAGCAGCAACCATGAAGCTGGCCTTGTTGTTTGACATCTCCCTTAGCTTGAGAATGAGATAGTCAACGAAGTCCAGAACATGCTTTATTCATGCTGGGGTCATCATTTGATAGTCTCACTCTTGTTGAAACAGATTCACCGTAGCAGATCTGTTTGAGATCTAGCAGAAGAGTATGAAGCTTTCTTATTAGATCTGGAAGAATAGCCTTCTTTCATATGATCGCTAGCGACCAACTCATCATCCACGAAACAGAGGAAAAGATTATATGAGATTTTGACAGCCAGTATTTGAGCAGATCTGACAATGTCTCTCGATTTGGGCAGCTTATTAGAAGATAAGCCATAGAAAATTTGCCAAAAATTTTAGCTTCTCTTCGATTTCTGTACAAGTTCTCTGGTCACAAGAATATTTCTTTCAGGGGCTTTACAAGTGATACTACTAATATCCTTCAGGTCCTCTAAGAGAGATCCCATGAAACTAATCAAATCTTCAACATGACTCTCCGAAACATCCATATCATCGCGAAAAGGGGGACGAAGGGTGGCGACTTGGATAATATCTTCCTTTAAGCTCTTCAAAATTTCCAAATTGGAAGTGACAAGTTCAGCACTTATTCTTGTTGTTGATGCATCACCGTCCCCATGCTCAAAAGCCCAATAACTGATCTTTTGGACCGCATGGACTATATGCTTCAACTGTACATGGAATTCTTGTTCCTGGTCTTGTTCACTGGTGTTCCACATGAACAAAAACCAGAAAAGAGACCCCAGGATTCTTATCGGGATTCTGTGTGTTCGAATATTGTCCTTCGCGTCAATATCGGAGCAGCCATTTTCGAGGTACATCAGACGGTCCGAAAGATCCATAGAGCGACTTGCAGCCATATGCAATGATAATGTCTCCATAATTTCTTCTTTCTGATTTTTTTTTTTTTTGGGGGAAAGTTATTCGTCTTGAATTATACAATACAAGCTGTTAAGAGAAAATTCATTCAGATATATCACAAAACTGACCAGGCTAAGGTTGCAAAGTCAGTCAGTGAAGATATTTTTAAATTCAAGAAACATCCAATACTAGGGGCAATTATTCTCAAACAGCACCGCTCCAAAGTCTAAGATTTCCAATTAAGTAAATATGCAACTAGCATTTTTTTAATTGGCCTCAATTTGGCAATTTGGATCGTTTTCCTTATAAATATAAAGTTCTGGAATTTGAATTATATGGTCAAATTTTCAGTGCGTTTAGCCTGGTATGCATGGAGGCCAACTCAGTTTCTTATGTTAAATTAACATTTGTTTAACTTTTTTCACGTATAGGAGGAAGAATCATCAACCATTTATAAGATTATGCCAAATCAAATAAAAAATAACATCAATTATTTAGAAATGTATTATCCATGCATTTATTAGCTATTGCTTTATTATATGATCGTGTTTCTTCTATTTTTTGTGATTTCTAGTTTACCCTTACTTTTCATATTCCTTATCCCTTGCCGTATTCTCATAAAAGAAAGAACATCTTTTCTAGATGTTGTATACTTGAATGTGAATGCACATGTCCAAACTAATTAAGCCATTAAAATTTCTTATCAGTGTAACATATAAATAAAGTTCTACTAGAACTTAACTAATTAAGTTGCGCTCACCACACTAATTTTCACTAAACTTCAAACTGACTTTGATTCCAAGAACATGCCTAAAATAGAGTCCATAGTTTCAAAGTGGGCTGCTGTGGAAGTTTCAGTTGAACTGACTGAGTTGTTGGATTAATAATATATGAATTTAAAGCATAGGACCACTTTTGACTAATTCAATGGTCAGAATTATATGGTTGATCCAAGGGGCTGCGCCTAGAATCAGTCCTATTAACACTGACGTTTGGCATGACAATTTTGTCAGTGGATCCCATATTTATGTCATCAAGGAATTTATGCTATTTTTAAAAGTACACTTGCATATCTTGAAAATTTTTAGGTAGATCGGATCTATGGTTTCACTTGTGAATATTGTAATTTAAAAAAGTATCACAGTAGTAGTAAAAAAGTGATATAAGTATGACTATCTAACTTTCTTTTACATTACAAGACCCATAAGTAGGGCATGGACCGAATCCATGTAAGAATTTTCCATATATTCCCAGGCCCATGGTAGCTGAATTATACACATATATATCTAATTTTTACATCAAGTGCAAGCATGCAACAAAGCAATAACTAAGATACTTTTATAAATTTTGAACAATGTATAAAATTCTATTTAGTAGTTTTTGCTACTTACCATCTGCATTAACCGTACATCTCGTAATTTTTACAAGCCCTTAAAATACACTCAAAACTCATACATTATCAAGCAGTAAGTTCGTGTTCAGTATGCATATGCATCCACAACAATCAAAACCCAAAAATACTACATATACAAGTAGTATGCAATCCACACATTTTTACAAAAGCACACTATTATAAACAATGGGAAGCAATGAAATGCAAGTAATATTGTATTATTTTGCAATAAAATACAAAACAAGTAAAACAAAATGATAGGCTCCCAATTGCAATTACAGAAGAAAAACATAAAAATCACATAACAATGTGAAGAAACATATCAAATTGCCCTAATTACAAAACAAAATGACAGGAACCAAATGCAATTACAGTAAGAAAAGCATAAAAATTGCATAAAATGCATAAACATAACTAAAATTAACTTATAGATCAACAAATAAATTATGAATAAATTTGGAGTTTATACTTATAGAACTATCCAAAATTAAACTAGAATATATTCTACATGCTTTTATGACTATTATTGTATAAACATTTCTGCTCTATTTTCAAAGAATTGCTTTTTTTAATGAACATATAATTGTATTTTAAGTTGATTAATGGGATATAGAAATAATCCTAATATCACTAATGCTTTACTTAGTGCTTTTTTAATTTTTACTTTCTTGTTTATTTAAATTTATGTATATAAAAATATCTCTTGATGGATGTGTGTTTGTCTAGTATAGCAAGATTGAGTACAAGTTTAGTTGCATATAAATAAAACAAATGATTGAGATGTGGAAACATACTAGAGAAAATGCATCCCCAAATTTAACAATTCACTAATTCTGACCACGAGAGACAAATAATGCATGCTTATGAAACATTAGGAACTAAAATAGTAACTATAATTAGTACAACAAAGCAAAAATTATTATTTCATAAAATGAAACCGTTATCATTAAGCCTATTAGCTTGCAAACTGTTAATGGGAAATCAAAGTAAAAAAATTTCATAATCTATGTTACCATGACCACGTGAAAAGCTTGAATAAAGATATTGAATTAAGATGCTATATAATATGGTAAATCTTCAATATGGTGGTAAATCAAATAGGATGTTTTATTCATTTCCTCTTGATGCATATCTTGCTTACAGAACTTCAATTCATCAGATTGGAAACACAAAAGTTCTAAATCTTCATTGCTTGTAACAAGATTGTAGTTTGAATCAGCCCCAAATGACCTGATGGAATATATCTAGAATAAAGAGCTTCAAATTCTTGGATCAGCAAAGTAGGATATGGTATAAATATTTCAAACAGGAACCAATACATCGGTTGTTTACATAATAAAGAATCAGGTTGTGGTTCGAATTCCTTTTTAAATTCAGAATTATGTTTCAACGGAAGGAGATGATTTAATTAATATCTTTTTTAAATTCAGAATTATGTTTCAACGGGAGGAGATGATTTAATTAATCCTTGAAAAAAATAAAGAAATAAAAAAAAACTAGAGATCATTACTCACAAACTTCCTATTTTAATATGACAAAAACAAAAAATAAAATAAAAAATGAAGGAACTCGAGACTGAGCATTTATGCCAATTTTATGCTACCGTTATTCTAGATGAGACTGATTTTTTGCCATTACTTATTTCCTATAAAGTATAGATAATCTTTTATTGTAGGGGTTGACTGTGAGAATTACGTATCTTTTCAAAACTATTTCATGGTTCCAGTTGCTTTAAATTTAAATCTGTTAATCTTTATTGTTTAACTATAGAATAATTATCAGCATTGTGGAAATGATTTTTTAACTGTATTCTTCATTACATTTAGCCCCGGAAATAGTTTTCTGGAGTTTTGAGAAATCAAGACCTGAATCAACAGACGTTGCAGCAGTCCATATCATTATGGAAGGTGGGCTAGATTTGGCCAAAAAATAAATAAATAAATAAATAAATTGTGCAGTTCTGATACTGCCATGTAAATTTGAACACATTGACATGTATTTTTTATCGTTAAAAATATATATATTTTATATCCCGCTTACAAATTTTACCTATAATTTGTAACAATTTATAACTAGTTGAAAATGTTTTACATTGTTCGGAACAATTAAATCGATAGTCATTGGTGCACTTAATTCACATTTTTGTCTAGCTATGGTACTTTTTTTTTTTTAATTTATTCTTTATTCGTTTGTCACATTGATCTGGATTTTATGTTTCGGTGGAGGCCCAGTATATCCCAAGACTTGGGCTTGGGTTTCCTTCAGTTGGTGGCCTCATGCATTTGCATATTTTGAGGAGGTGTGCACGAGTTTTTAGCGAATGTTATCTTCGTGGCGAAGTGCTAGTTGAGAAGTAAACCCAACTAGTCCCATGTTGGGATTTTAGTACCATGTTGCAGAGCTAAAATTTGGTAAAATGGCACCTAAAGCTCAACAAAATTTGGCGTACTAGTTGAGAATAAACCCAAGTAGTACCGCCAAGACTAATGTTTTAGTTTTAGGTGCCATTTTACCAATTGGGATTTTAGTACCATGTTCCCAGCACCAAACTTAGTGTCAATACTTTTAAAAAAAAAAAAAAATAAAAAACACACACACACACATCACATTTCTCAGTTTAGTAAATCACCTAATCTAATCAGAAATTTAAGAATATACTTGAAATTTGATAAACGAGAATGCAATGCAATAGTTCCCTGTTTTTGACACTAGTTCATATGAGGATTCCATTTCAGTTGCGATCTTCATTGCCGTGTTTTGAACATCAACCTCAGTGCCAATAACTAAAAAACTTCCACACCTCGTTCTTACTTTAGTAAATCACCAAATCTACCTTGAAAGTTATGAATATACTTCAAATTTGGTAAATTGAAATAAGATGTGATAGTTCTTTATTAATAGCACTGGATTCATACCACGATAATGACACTAAGATTCAAATTGAATTAGTAGTTGGAATCCTCACTACTTTCAACATCATTTAGTGCCAACAACAAAAGGCTACGACGTCGTGGTTGTGTTCTCACCCTAATAAATCAACTAATATTTCCTGGAAGTTAAGAATATAATTTTGATAAATCAGAATGTGGCATGATAGTTCCATATTATTAACACAGAATTCCATTTTACTACCCTTTGTCAAGTTTTTGTGGATACAACTGAGTGGAATCTGGTGGTATGGGAATGAGATTTGGGTGGATAGAGACTTGAAGCTACCATTGATTGAAATCTGGTGGAATGAAAATGAGATTTGGGTGGATAGAGATTGGAAGCTACCATTGATTTAAAAAAAAAATCTCTGTGACTCAAAATTAGAATCTGAGCCAGTGGAAGACTCTCAGTGCATTTGCGCATGAATTGTTCTTCAAGAAATGTAGATATGGATAGAGCTAGTTAGGAGTAGTACTTTACACTTGTCATTTTTTGATTAATTGAAGAATTATATATAAACTATTCTAATTGTAATTTTTCTTTTGAGCTGAATGGAATAGTTGTTTTCCTCACCTCTGGTGTTAAATTTTGTTCATGGTATTAGAGCAATTACGATTCTGATAAACCTTTTAATATTTTTGATAATGGAAGGTCAAACAATCAACATGAATGCAAATGACTAGGCAATCCAGTATAATGAAGATCCTCTGCAGTCTTCAAAATTCAGATCATCCGGATATGATCTTAGTTACCTCTCCATTGATTGGATCCAATTATCTCAGTTGGAGCAGGTCCATTAAGATTGCACTTGGAGCCAAGGTTGAAATTAGGATTTATCACAGGAAATTGTGTTCGACCAGACACTTCTCCAAAAGCTGAACAATGGGATAGAGTAGATTGTATGGTAAGGTCTTGGATTCTTAATTCAATCTGCAAAGATATTGTTGAAGCATTTATTTATACATCTTCAGCTAAGGATTTATGGAAGTGAGCTGGAAGAGAGATATGCGGAATGTAATGGGACCTCTGTTATATCAAATTCAAAGCGAAATTAGTTCTATAACTCAAGGGACTGATAGGATTGAGAAATATTATACTAGGCTGAAGAAGCTTTGGGATGAACTTTTATGTCTGATGCCTGCTCCAATCTGCACATGTGGAGCAGCCAAGGATATGGCTGATTTGGCTGCTTTTAATCGACTAATGCAGTTTTTGATGGGTCTTAATGAAACTTATGACCATGTGAGGAATCAAATACTAGTCATGGATCCTTTGCCTTCAGTTAATAAAGCATATTCCATGGTTCAAAGTGTTGAAAAACAGAGAGAGGTTCACATATTGTGTTTCCTGAAAGGAATGAGAATATAGCTATGTTTGTGAAAGGTTCAAGAGGAAGAGGCTTTGAAAAGGGAAAAAATGTTTCTGCAGGTAGAGGTAATGGAAAGAAATCCTAGAACAAGAACAAGGAGTATCAACATTGCAATCACTGCAATATGGATGGGCATGTTGAAGAGAATTGCTTTCAAGATACATGGTTATCCAGATTGGTATAAGACAATGAAAGAGCAAAGAGGCAAAAATGTGAGTAATAACAATCAGTTGGTCAACATGGCTGAAACACCACTGGAGATGGTTGAAGAGCATGAATCATATGCAGGCAAAAGTGAGATTCATGGAGCAGATATATCAACTATAGTACAGCAAGAATTGATGAAATTGCTGCGAGGCAAGGGATCTGCAGAAATTCAAAATCAAGTCAATTTTGCTCACATTGGTGACTTTGCAGGTATGAACTCATATCATGTTGCCTTTACTATACTTGATTTTATGAAACCAGGTTCATGGATATTGGATACGGGTGCTAACAGTCATATGTGTTCTAACCTGAGATTAATGCAAAACATTCAAAAGGCACATGATCCCACACCTATTTTCTTGCCTGATGGTTCAGTTAGACAGGTAAAATGCACAGGAAATGTCAGCTTACACAGGTCCTTGGAACTAACAGATGTTTTGTTTGTTCCTAGTTTCAAATACAACTTGATTTCAGTGTCTAAACTCTCTCAGATTTCGAGAATTAAATTAACCTTTTACCCTAATCATTGCCTATTGCAGGACCTGCAAAGTGAGAGAACACTAGCAGTTAGTAAACTCATAGGAAGGTTATATCTGTTGGATGATTCTAGTTTCTTAGATAGGGAGACTGATATATGTAATCAGTTGCAAGCACTTGATGTGCAAGCAAATTACAAACCATCTTGTACTGATTCTGATATTTCGAATGAAAATGCTTCTGTTGTTCAGTGGCATCACAGACTTGGCCACCCATCCTCTAATGTTTTACAACATATTCAATTTTTGAAACCTTACATAAACAAAATTAAATCTGATTCTTTGCAAAAATGTGACATCTGTCACAAAGCCAAGCAGCATAGACTATATTTTCCTACCAGTAAAATACAGACATCTGGAATCTTTCAACTCATTCACATTGATTTATGGGGACCCTACAGGCTTAGCTCACTCACTGGTACACCATACATGCTAACCATAGTTGATGATTTTAGCCGTAGTACCTGGACTTTTTTGCTTACTCATAAGACCTAAGTATTGTCCACCTTGAAAGATTTCATGGCTATGGTGAGGAATCAATTTGAAATGGAGTGTTAAAACAATAAGGACAGATAATGGCACTGAGTTTACCAACTCAGAGTGTCAAAGGTTATTCAGAGAACAAGGCATCATTCATCAGAAAACCTGCGTTTACACTCCACAACAGAATGGAGTTGTTGAAAGAAAACATAGACATTTGTTACAAACAGCCAGGTCATTGATGTTCCAAGCAAATTTACCCTCAAAATTCTGGCCATTTTCTTTGTTGATGGCAACACATGTTATAAATAGAATATTCACACCTGTTCTCAGATGGAAGACACCTTTTGAGCTTCTGTTTGGTCTTAAACCAAAGTATTCAGATCTGAGAGTGTTTGGATGTCTGTGTTATGCCACAAACACATTACCTCACAAAGATAAATTCGAGGCAAGAGCTTAAAAATGTATTTTCTTGGGGTATAGTCATGGACAAAAGGGTTACAAGGTATATGATCTGGAATCAAACAAAATTCTTGTAAATAGAGATGTGATTTTTCATGAGAACGTATTTCCATTCCAACAAATTCCAGAACCTACTTCACAACCTGTACTATCTATGATACCTTCTGAAGATAATCATGAAAATGAAAATGTTGGTATAGCAGAACCCAGGGACATCAACTCTTCAGAGATTACACCATCAATTGAAAATCCTCATATTGAGATTGATATTACATCAACTCAACATACCTCACCTAGAAGAAGTACTAGATTTAGGTCTCGACCTATTTGGATGCAGGATTATGTGGCAGGTGTGACATCAGATATGAGTGTGCAAGCTGCTAGTGATCACTCAAAGATCCATAAGAACAAGTCATATCAGTATACACCAAAGACCTTTCCTTTTCTGCCATGCATCAATTTGGATAGAGCACATATGTCTTTTCTAGCAAACTTAACCAATGTGCAGGAACCTCAATCATATTATCAAGCATGCAGAAACAAAGGCTGGGAAGATGCAATGGAAGCTGAATTGCAGGCATTGGAAGATAACAATACCTGGGAAGTAACACAATTGCCAGAAGGAAAAAGGGCAATAGGCTCTAAATGGGTTTATAAAACTAAATTGAAACCAGATGGGACAATTGATAGGCTTAAAGCCAGGTTGGTGGCTAAAGGATATGATCAAACACAAGGAGTGGATTATCATGATAGTTTTGCTCCAGTAGCCAAACTAGTGACTGTTAGAATGTTTTTAGCAATAACAGCAGCTAAAGGATGGTTTCTGCATCAGCTTGACATAAACAATGCATTCTTACATGGATCATTGAGAGAGAGATTTATATGCTCCCACCAGATAGGTTACAAAAAGACATCTCATGGACAAGTATGTAGATTAAGAAGAGCATCTATGGATTGAAACAGGCTTCAAGGCAATGGAATGAAGAATTCAGTGGCAAGCTAAAGAGTTTTGGTTTTGATCAATCTGGACATGATAATTGCTTATTTGTCAAGTATAAATCAACAGGTTGCACTAGCATTGTTGATATATGTAGATGATGTGTTAATTGCAGGTGATGATTTGGATGAAATCAAAGTCTTGAAAGGCTACTTTGCATGAGTTGTTTACCATTAAAGACTTAGGTGAAGCAAAATACTTTCATTGGGTTGGAGATAGCAAGAACAGAAAAAAGAATTTATATCAATCAACACAAATATGCACTGGATATAATCACTGATGCAGGATTAATTGGTGCAAAGCCAGTAAAGACACTAATGATGAAAGCAACAAAATTAACAAGTGATGACCATGAAGAGCTTCAGGATGCAGAACGATACAAGAGATTAATTGGAAGACTCTTGTATTTAAATTTCACTAGGCCTGAAATAGCATTTGGAGTACAACAATTGAGTCAGTTTGTACATAAACCTACTAAGATACATTGGATGGCAGCACTACATATGGTAAGATACATTAAGGCATCTCCTTTACAAGAATTGATGTTTCCATCTTCAAATGACTTTAGCTTGCAGGGATACTCAGACACAGATTGGGCTTCATGTTCAGACACAAGAAGATCTCTTACTAGGTTATTGTATCTTTCTTGGAGAAGCATTGATTTCTTGGAAAGCCAAGAAACAAACTACCATATCAAAATCATCTGCAGAGGCTGAATACAGGAGCTTAGCTGCGACAGTTTGTGAGCTGCAGTGGGTAACTTATATACTTTCTGATTTCAGAATTAGTCTGAAGCTTCCTATTTCACTTTGGTGTGACAACAAAGCAGCAATCCATATTACAGAGAATCCTGTTTTTCATGAGAGAACAAAACACTTAGAGATTAATTGTCATTTAGTAAGAAACAAATATAAGAAAGGATTTGTTACTCCACAGCATGTAAGTTCGCAGAATCAGGTTGCAGACATGTTGACTAGAGCATTGGGAGCACCTCAGTTCAACTATCTACTCAGCAAGTTGAGTTTGGTTGACTATCACCAAATATCAACTTGAGGAGGGGATGTAAAAATATTTGATACGAATGCTTTGGGCTGAGAAGGAAATTTGGGCTGCAGAAAAAGGACAAGGGAGCAAACAAATCAGCCCAGATTAGTTGGCAAACTGCTCAAGCCCAATGACTGAACAATCAGACGTTGATGCAAAATGGAACAACAAAGAAGCAGAAGCAGGAGGTTATCTCAGTGCATGTGCGCATGAATTGTTCTTCAAGAAATGTAGATATGGATAGAGTTAGTTAGGAGTAGTACTTTACACTTGTATTTTTGATTGATTGAAGAATTGTATATAAACTATTCTGATTGTAATTTTTCTTTTGAGCTGAATGGAATAGTTGTTTTCCTCACCTCCAGTGTTAAATTTTGTTCAAAGACCCAAAATGTTTGGGAAGAAGCGCACGATTCAATCCTAATATCCAAGCCCAATACGTCTTATTTTTTACTTCTTTCTATAAAATGGTCTAAATCCAGACATAATTGCATCACTGCTAAACCTTTTACAAAAGTCCACACACAAAATTTCAACATAGATAGGCGTCACTGCTAACATATTCTCTTTTTTTTTTTTTAACAAAAAGCCCCTCAATTTCAACAAATCTTTTTTAAATTCTACAAGTCTAATTACAAATAAAATTATTAACAAGTTTTCTAATAAAGAAATTATACTTTCTTCGAATATGTAATTTTAACCAACGTGAATGCGTCATTGCTAACATTATTTTTATTCAAATGGCCATAAAATTTCAGCAAATCTTTGTGAAACTCTACAAGTACAATTTAAACATATTCAGGGCTCACAAATTTTTTTTTTTAAATTTAGCCTTGCTGGTTCAATCTCGTTCTTTTATATTTTAGACTTTAAATTTGGATCGTTAAAATTGTAGAAAATGACAATTGTTACTGGCACCTGACCAATTTTAACATCAATTACTGAACAATTTTTCTAATGAAAAATTACACTTTCTCCGAATATGTAATACTCCATGTCTTAGGTCTTTTTATCCGTTCAATTCTAGTAACTTACATGATAATTTAAAAACTTGTATTAAAACATTCATTTGTATTATGAAAACAAAAAAATCTGAATCATCATGCTGCTGACTATTTACATTATTTTACGGATAAGAAGATACTATTGAATGAATTAGTGAATATGGTGGAAATATTCATCGAAGATTGCCAACAGCCGCCTAAGACAACGTGTCCATGCCTAATAAGAAGCACATATGATCTTGTGTTGTCCGTCTCCTCCGCAGCCTCACTAGTTCATCTCACTAACCTAATTGGGAACCTCCTGTCTCCGCATATATATCACCCTCCTGATTGGGACATTTTCACAAACATTTAGCAATCATTATTTAATACCCTTTCGTCACCTCATACCACAAGAATTTCGTATCCATGGCCGAACAACCAATCAAATTTGGCATTCTTGGCTGTGCTGAAATAGCCCGTAAAGTTTCCCGCGCTATATTACTTTCCCCCAATTCTACCCTCTACGCCATAGGAAGCCGTTCGGTAGAAAAAGCCACAAAATTCGCCAAAGATAACGGATTTCCGGCTTCTGTTAAGGTATATGGCAGCTACGACGCCGTTCTGGACGATCCAGATGTCGATGCCGTTTACGTGCCGTTACCCTACTAGCTTGCACGTCAAATGGGCTGTTTTGGCTGCCCACAAGAAAAAGCATGTGCTTCTGGAGAAACCCGTTGCCCTTAATGTTAAGGAGCTGGATGTGATTCTTGAGGCGTGTGAATCTAAAGGGTTGCAATTCATGGATGGTACCATGTGGATGCATCATCCTCGTACTGCTCAAATGAAAGAGTTTCTAAATGATCCTCAACGTTTTGGTCAACTCAAATCGGTATATATATTTTTTCTTTTAGCTAATAATTTAAAAAAAAAATTATAGTCTCGTCAAAGCATGAATTATATATATACAGATATATATATATATATATATATATATATATATATATATATATATGGTTTTGGACATTATTGGTAGAGATTTTCTGTTAATGTATTACTGGAACATTAGATAGTTGGTTCTAACATGAGTAAAAACTTAACTGCAAGAATATGATCCCTTCTTGTTTGTTGAATAGTTGAATAAATTTGTGGAGGCTGGCTGAAACTTGTACTTTCTGTAGTGTAAAATATATTTGTACTTGTGAAGTATGTTATTATGCTGATTGTCCACTTAATCAAGGATTGTTAGTCTATTTCTTAAGTTTAATAAGGCGGTGCTTGTGCTATCAAGTGAAAGATCAAAGACTAGTGATACCCTCGTATGTAAAGAATGCATCTAGTGACTGCATACAAGAGTTGTATGAGTTCATCAGAGCTAAACTTCATATTTTTAAATGTGGAAGTTGATTGCTTCATGTTTTCCCCATGTTGGAAAATGCAGGTATCTCCTTGTCGTCTATGATAAGTAGGATTTGCCAAAATACATTGGTTTATTTCTTCATTTTGTTTCGTATTCAAGAGTTTATAAGATGTCTTCTTACTTTTTCTCTTAAGGGTAAGGGTTATTTCAGTATGTGACTTGGCCTTTAGTGTTTTTTTTTTTTTTTTTTTTTGTGTGATCTTTGAGGTAAAAAAAAAAAATTGAAAACATACAGCTGGATAATAAGATTACTGATAATCGAAATGTTCTTGGCTCGTCCATTCCCTCCTCTGTAGGTGCAGGTGAAAGAATTCGATTTAACAACTTGTATTTTCATGTGGAAATAACCTGTATATTCTTGGTAAAGATACATATCAAGCGCAAAATGCTTGTATTCTGGTAGTAACTCCATATGTAAAGATAAATGCGGATGAAGAACTAGTAGTGGTGGTAGTATCAGTTGTTGAAACGGATCAAAGTTTCAACTCAGTGGTCTCATTTTCCTTTCTGGGAAAGTACTAGTGGTTAGCCTTCTACCTGTTGATTCTGATGTGTAGTTGATTGGCGCGCTAATCTTGCAGTTGCACACTAGTTTAACATTTGCTGCTGATCCTGAATTTCTGGAAAATGATGTTCGCGTGAAGCCAGATCTGGATGCTCTTGGCGTTCTTGGTGATGCTGGATGGTACAACATCAGAGCATGTCTGTGGGCTGCTGATTTTGAGCTACCCAAAAAGGTAACTGCATTGCCAGGCCCTGTTTTCAACAAAGCAGGGGTCGTTATATCCTGTGGAGCTTCTCTGTATTGGGAAGATGGGAAAGTGGCCACATTCCACTGCTCTTTTCTGTCCAGCTTGACAATGGATGTAACTGTTGTTGGAACAAAAGGAAATCTGCGCCTGCATGACTTCGTTATCCCTTTTGAAGAGGAAAAGGCTTCATTTTTTACGAAGGTAGAGCCGAGCATTGCTGATCTTGGTAGGGGGTGGTTTGCAAATTCGAGCGAACATGTTGTAGCTGTTGACCTTCCTCAGGAAGTTGAAATGGTGGAGAAGTTTTCAAGGTTGGTTGGAACCATAAAAGCTGAAGGTGGGAAGCCAGAGAAGAAATGGCCAACGATCAGTAGGAAGACGCAACTAGTTTTGGATGCAGTCAAGACATCGATTGAGAGGGGCTTTGAATCTGTTGAAGTGATTTGTTGATTATACTTTATTTGTTGCAGATGTGGCATGCATCTTGAAAAAGTATATTCTTCCTATCTTTGCCTGGGCAGTAGTTTAAATTAAGGGACCTCTAAGTTTTTGTTCAGAATATTTAGGTGAGCTTGAATGTTGCTTGGAATTCATTTCCAAGGTTGATGAATTGTACTATCAAATGAGCCACTATAATATGCATGAAATTAGCCGTGTTATCATACAAGGAAAATCTATATGGATTACATTTTTTAACAGAGTTTGTGAAAATAAAAATTAGTGGTGCATTTTTTCGACAAGAATGCACGTGTGAGAAAAAATGACTATTGACAAATTGAGAATTCTTCTTTTTTTTTTTTTTTGGTTTGAACTAATATTCTATCCAAACGATCTTGTATTATGTGGTTTCAGAAATGACTTAAATATCGTGTGAATTGAAATTGATGATTACTCAATAAGATTTTAACATGCATTTGACCTTATTTTCTGCATAGTTTTACGAAATTTGTCTCGCAATTAAAAAAGAATAAAATTTTATATATTGATTCTCCAATTTTTTGAATTCTGCAATTTGATTATTCAAAGATTTGCTACGAACACCAATGCTTCTGGTGTTCTGTTACACTTGTTAGGTTTTCTGTTACACGGATAGAAAGGATGGAGGCCTTTGAAACAAATTAATTAAAATTATCTAATATTGTAATTCAGTGAGCGCATGTGTTCGCAGTTGTTTCAATAATTTAGTGCATGTTTGATGCTGTGTTATGCTTGTATAATTCGATATATATAATACATAGTAATGCAAGAATGATCTGCTATAAAATAACTTCTATTGTTTCGAAATTAGCATTTCAGAACAAATTTCTAAATGCTTTTGACTTGGTATGATTAATGGCAGAACGAGCTTACAATGGCAAGTGGAGTATTTCTTAGAGAGATCTGATATCTTAGATATTGGAAAATGTATAATTAGTTACCATGTAGCAGTCATAGTGCACCAGAGATTTTGAAAGTTGCTTAGAATTTGAAAAACTCAAAAAGTTGTGTAAAATTGAGAGGATTTGTAGACTCTTTGAAGGCCTGGGTTTATTATCCTTCAATATAGTATACATTGGTGGAGTTTACCAAATCGATTTCTTATTTTCTATCAAATGAAAATGCAAAATAGTTAAACTCAAACGATACCCTGAAAAACGCAACATTTATGAACTCGCACTTTCAACTTGATTATATAGAAAAGCATGGGTTTGAAGGAAGCAATAAAATTTGATGATATAAATAAAAGCAAGCAATTTTATGATATACATAAAAGCAAGCCAAAACTAAGTGTGCTAGCCTGAGCGCAACCCCCCCCCCCCCCCGGGGCCCCGTCCCAGCCCCTGCGGCCGGGTGGGGCCGCCGAGGAGGTCAATCTGTGGGAAGATTAAGGCAAGTGATGCTGTTCACCAACAAGAATGACGCTGAGCTGATCATTAGATAGATCACGTTGGTCTTGTAGAACCCGCTTGACAGAATCCATGGCAGAAGGGCTACACCACTTCATCTCAATCGATTGCAGCGTTGGAATTTCTCCAAAACAGGAAGGAATCTCCTCAAGTTGCTGACAACTTAGCACTACTAGTTGCTCAAGACAGGGGAGGTGCTTGCTAGAGGCATCCCATTTCACAATATCCAGAGAGTCTAGTTTCAAGAACTTCAGTTTCTGGAATTCACCTTCTTTCATGTCCCATTGCTGCCCCTCAAATGCCTTGTCCAGTAATTTCAGGACCTCCAAATTGGGTAGTTGGCCAATGACCGAAATCTCATCCCAAGGTAGGCGAGCTTTGGATATTGTCAACTTTTTAAGGTTTGAAGGGAAACTAAATTTAAAAGGGTATGGCGCTCTACCATGGAAGGACATCTTGAGTGATTCAAGTTCACACAAACACCCCAATATTTGAAAAAGATTGCAGACTTCATAATAATCATGCCATGAATTTGAAAACATGCATCCTAATTTCTGAATGTTGGATAGCCTCCTCAAGAACTTCTCAACGTTTCCATGACATATCGGAAGGGTGGAAATGGATCTCAAATTATGTAGCTGGGAAGAGTTGTCAAAAAACTCTTGACTATAATATTGGAAACTGAAGAAAGAATGATCCATTATAATATTCCTCAAACTTGCCAATTTCCAAATTGCCTCTGGTAACATGACTTTACCAATTGCTCCACTGATATGAAAAGTTTCCAAGTTTTGGAGGTTGCCGATTTCAGAGGGAATTTCAGTTGTGCGAACCCGGACAGCCAAGTATTTTAGACAAACCAGCATAGCTATATTCACCAAATCAGAAGTGTCGGCACTACTTTGGACTTGAACATCACACAAGTCCAACACTCCAAGATGTTTGTACTTGAGAATGGAATCATAATCAAAGTATCCATGTTGGTTCATTCTAGGGCCATCAGAGAAAATATATCTACTTACGGGAAGAAAATTTGTGAAGAAGGGTTCAGCAGAGCAACACATTCTATTACGAGGAGCCAAAGCACTAAACTGCACCAGTTCAGAGGGATCTTCTCTCCATATAGAGTCCATATTTATGTCAAACTTATTATAGTACAGCAAAGAGCGGATGTGTGGCATCTTAGCTGTAGAAAAGATATGCAAAAGATTCAATTTATGCATTCTGAAATCACCATAAAGAGCTGCAATTCCACTAAACATGTCTTTTCGCATCACAGATTTTTCTTTCTCAAGTTTTACAGAGCAAAAATCTTGTAATACGTCATGAACACAACATGCTTTGACTCCATCTTTGGAACTCTTTTTAGCAATCATTACCAAGCTTCTATCAATTAGATCATTTAAGTAACTCTCAGCCACTTGCTTTAAGCTCTTTTGGCCATGATTTGGTTGCTGCACAAATCCTTCAGAAATCCATAAACGTATCATCCTCGATACTAAAATTGTTGTGCTCTTTGGAAATGCCCCAAAATAACGGAAGCATGGCTTCAGGTAATCTGGCAAATGATTGTAGCAGACTTCCATTATTTTCAAGATCTTTTTATGTATGCTGTGTGACCTGATCAAAGTTTTAGCGACCTGCTCCCAAGAATCTTTTTTTCTTTCTGTCCTTTTCAGAATTCCAGCAACCAGAACTACTGCAAGTGGTAGCCCTTTGCAACTACTTGCAATACGTTTTGAGATGCTTGACAATTCTGGAGGACAAGTTTCTTGATTGAACAGCTTTGACCAAAGCAATTCACAGCTCTCTTCATTGGAAAGCAAACGTAGAGCATAAGGAAGACTTTTAACTTGCTTGGCAACAGCATTGCTCCGAGTAGTAAGTAAAATTCTACTCCCATTCATATCATCAGGGAAAATTTGCTGTAAATCATTCCATGATTCAATGTCCCATATATCATCTAATACAATTAGATATTGCCTACCTTTTAAATTCTGATAAACACTTTGAGCAAAACTAGTTCCATCGCATTGGTTAGTGTCTTGACAAATTTGGCCTAATATACTGGACAACAAGGTTATTTTATCGCAACATTTGGATACGCAATACCATGCACGAACGCTAAAATAATTGTCAACAGAAGGATGCTGATACACTGATTTGGCCAAAGTTGTCTTACCTAGTCCTGGCATGCCAACAATGGACAGAATCTGTCGCTGCCTTGATCCTCCAGTTAGTTGCTCAATTATTCTCGTTGTAGCATCTTCCAAACCCACAAGTTTATCGGCATAATCTACTTTGTTTTGCATCTCAACTTTGGAAGCCATTGCTGCATTATTATTTGGATGAACATTTGCATGTGATGAAGCACAACTAGTAACCATGGCAATATTGTTGTGGACATGGGTGACACAAGTGAAGTTCAAAATAGATTTTACCTCCTCCTGCAGAACTTTTACATCTTTGATGACAACAAATAGCCCCAACATTTGAAACCAAAGTAAATCTTTTTCAATTGCAAATGAATCAGTGATACATTCGGCAATGTAGGCAGCATCTCTAAATCGTGTCAATAGAAATTCCAGTTGTGCGTTTCCCATCTGCTCCGCCATTTCACTGAAACATTTTCCCAAGTAAACCATTTCCTCATTCACCATTACAATTTGATGCTTCAATGGATGAAATGAAGCTGCCCTGTTAGAATCCAGTAGCTCTTGAAGTCTCTTTACGAGGAGATCGACACATTCCAGTTTGTTGGTACTGGGGCACATAGATTGGCACGGCTGAGGAAAGTATTTATAAAATAGGGCTTGGGCTTGTTGATAGACAGTGTCGACAGCTATAAGCAAATCAGGAAGGCCAAAGCTCAAATAGTTCGCCATTGTTACATCTTCGTCCGCCTCTTTATCAAGAAAGAAGTAAATGAAGAATCCAGTGTCGATGATTAGAGCTTCTATTGAAATTTTCAGAGATTGCGTTCGCTCAATAGGATCCTTGATCATTAGCAAATCCTTGAGACTCTGACGAAAGAACCTTAGCTCGTCAAGCAGGATATCAATTTGAATTTTCACAGCAGCAACCTTGAAGCTGGCCTTGTTGTTTGATAGCTCCCTTAGCTTAATTATAAGATAGTCAACGAAGTCCAGAACATGCTTATTCATGTGGGGGTTATCATCTGATAGTCTCACTCTTGTTGAAACAGATTCATGGTAACAGACCTGTTTGAGATCTAGCAGAAGGTTATGAAGCTTTCTTGTTAGATCTGGAAGAATATCTTCTTTCATATGATCGCTGGCGGCCAACTCATCATCCACGAAACAGAGGAAAAGATTATATGAGATTTTGACAGCTAGTGTTTGAGCAGATCTGACAATGTCTCCCGATTTGGGCGGATTGAAAATAAGCCATAGAAAAGTTGCCAAAAAATTTAGCTTCTCTTCGATTTCTGCAAGTTCTTTGGTCACAGGAATATTTCGTTCAGGGATACTACTAATATCCCTCAGATTCTCTGAGAGAGATCTAATGAAACCCATCAAAACTTCAACATGATCCCCGGAAACATACATATCATAGCGAAAGGCGGGGCGAAGGGTGGCGATTTGGATAATATCTTCCTTTAAGCTCTTCAACATTTCCAAATTGGAACTGACAAATTCAGCATTTATCATTGTTGTTGATGCATCATCATCCACGTGCTCAAATGCCCAACAACTGACCTTTTGGACCGCATCAACGATATGCTTCAATTGTACATGGAATCCCTGTTCTTGTTCTTGTTCTTGTTCAGTTTCAGTGATGTGCCACCCGAACAAAAACCAGAGAAGAGGCCTCAAGATTCTTAGCAGGATTCTAAACGTTTGAATATTGTCCTTCATGTCAAGATCGGAGCAGCCATCTTCGAGGTCCATCAGATACTCCAAAGGATCTTCAAAGTGAAGTGCAGCCATCTGCAATGATAATCTCTCCATATTTTCTTCTTTCTGATTTTTTCTGCGAAAATGATTCGTGTTGAATGATTCAATACAAGCTGTTTAGATAAACTTCATTCAGTGAATCATAAAAGCGACCAGGCTAAGATTGCAAATTCAATCAATGCAGTCATATGTTCAAATCAGGAAACATCCAATACAAGGGGCAATTATTCTCAAACCGCGTCGCTCCAAATTCTAAAATTTCCAATTAAGTAAATATGCAACTAGCACTTTTTTAATTGGCATCAATTTGGCAATTTCGTTTTCCTTATAAATATAAAGATCTGGAATTGTATTGTCTAAGCAAAACTTCAATGCATTTAGCCTGGGATGCATGAGACCGGCTTGGCTTCTTAATTTCAATTTTTCATCGATTATGACTTGAAAAGTTTGATAAATTCGATATCTCAACTTCAATTAACAACTTGTTTAACTTTTTTCATATATAGAAGGAAGCAAAACTACCATGAAAAATTATGTCATTAACCATCATAAACACATAGAAGATTAGGTCAAATCAGTTCAGAAGATAACATCATTTATTTAGAAATTTATTACCAATCTATATTATTTAGAAATTTATTACCAATCTATCTATTATCTATCCATCTATTACTCAATTATCTGATCGTACTTCTTCTATTTTTTTGTGGTTGACAATTTGCTTTTACTTATTTTATTGCTTATTGTACCTTTTTAAATGAAACAACAAGACGTTGTTTACCTGAATGTGGAAGCATAGATTCTAACTAATTGAACTACTAAAAACTCTCATCAGTCTAACATATAAATTCAGTCTTAATAGACAAAATACTTAGCAACTAAACTGCATTCACCACACTAATTTCCACTAAACACGTCAAACTAACTTTGATATTAAGAACATGCCTAAAACAAAGTCCACCGTTCCAAACTTGGCCGCTGTGGAAGTTTCATTCATGAAACTGAAGGGGTTTTTTAATCAATTAAATATCACTTTAAAGCAAAGGACCACTTTTGACCTGACTTATTGATCAGAATCAAGTGGATTGTACAAGTGGCTGCCCCTAGACCCAATCCCAACAACATTCAGCACTGACGTTTGGCATGACAATTTTTATCAGTAGTGCTGATATTTATGTCTTTATTTATTTATTTACTTATTGTCAATAGTTAATTTAATTATATCTTATCTTACTCCTAACTTATTCTAAGGGTGGCCTAACTGGGCTAAGGAAACTGATAGGAATTGAATCCCCATTAGACCAGATGGATTCACTATGCGCCTAACTGAATTTTTTTATAAAAAGCAGAGTTTGAACCGTGACCTCTCACGCCACTAGCCTTTAAAAACATAGTAGGTAGTGTTGATACCTATGTCATCGAGGAATTTATGCTATCGATAAAATTACTTGCATATTTCTGGGCCTATGCAAGCTTAATTGTACACCTCTAACATATAATTTATGAACACTGTTAGGGTGTTAAATTGACATATTTATTGTAATTAACTTCCCCTTATTTTGGTTAAGAATTGTGTTTAATACTTCCATTTATTCACTTTTTGATATTTGGCCTTAATATAGGAAATTGTGGAAAAATGTTCTAAATTCGTCTAAAATTCCAGAAGACTATGTCTGATAGAGCGTGACCACGGGCTACTGGTACTGCTGTGCCGAATTCTGGACGTGAATTAGAAGAAATTTGCAATTGGAGAGTCTCACTTTCTTTTATGTGGTGAATCTGAATTGGGAAGAAGTTAAGAAGGAATTAGAGTTGATTAGAAAAGATGAATCTTTCCAAAAGCAAAGATTTTACAAGGAAATTGAGTTGGAGAAGGAAACAAAGAGCAAAAAGGAAAGAATGAAGGGAAAAAGAAAAGAAACGTGCAGAAAAAAAAAGAGAAGACATAGGGGAACGCAATTTTCAGCAGAAACACACGTAGCTTTGCAGAAAAATTGAAGAGCCTTTAAGTTTTAGTCTTAGTCTTCTTTTAGTTTTAGTTTTTAGTTTTTCTCTCTTCTCTCTTTAGAACAAATTCTTGTTATTTTTCTTTTGGTATTTGAAGACTATTTTATCTAGTTGAAGGATAATTGAAGCTTTGGTTCATCTATTACTGTGAGATCTAATTGTTTTTATTATTTTCTACATTTTTGGGTATTTATTTATTCTCTGTTTAATTCCAAGGTGATTGTGTTCATTCTTGTGTGATTATTTTTGCGCAGTTAAATAATTGGCCACTATTTAATTGTCAAATAATCTAAAGCCATCTAAAACGTCAAATCCGTAATTGTTTGATAGTTTTAGTATTAGTGGCGAGTGATTAATTCAATTGTAATAGAGACTTTTGGATTATATCACGGGAATAAATAATCTAATTTGAACAAAGCCTCGTAGGTATTTGCTGGTTAGAATTGGTAGCTTTTCTAGATTTAAAGCTGTTGAATAATTGAATCCTAAGGTCGTACCTAGGGTTATTATTTGATTAGGGAAGTAATTAACGGTCGTACCTTAATTACCGACACAGTAAGGAAGAGCAGGTTGTTAGAGCTTCTCAACAACCATAACCAATTTATTCATGAACGTAGAAATTTATTATTGCATCGAGGATCAGTTAAATTGAACCAGAGTGGAAATTATTCCTTTGACTAGAGTTTAGGTTTTATTTGATTTCGTTTGACTTAATTTTGTGTTTTTTTCCTTTGAGTTTCTTAAGTTTAAATTTCTTTAATTTAATTATTCTCCAAACCCCCCGTTATTGTAATTTGAAATAAATAAATCGATCAGTCCCTGTGGATACGACCCTACTCACTACTATACTTGAGTATATTTTTCTTAGAGTAGGAATTTATTTATTTTGCTGGTTTGACACCCAACAAATTTTGGCGCCGTTGCCGGGGACTGGTGCCTTGATTTATTTATTTCTTTTAACTTTTTAGTTTTTTTTTTGGTATTTTTTCTGGTTATGTCTCGTTCTTCTCATACGAGAGAATTGGAACATATCTAGAAAATTTGTGTTTTTGATTTTTTGTGTTTTTGTCTTTTTTCAATTATATATTTCTATCTTCTTAACTCTTGAGACATGGCAGCAAATTTTCAGCAGTTTAGCACAACATTTAATTATCCCTCTAGGACGATCAATGAGGTAAGCATTTCTTCTATTGATAAACGCTTAGATGCTCTAACTTCTATGGTTGAAAAATTGATTGTAGGGCAATGGCAACAAGCTCCGAATCATTCAATTGACAAGTGTCGCACACTTCAATATGATTCGAATGGATATGCACATGCATTTGGAGGATTCCTAAGGCCATCACAAAGGCGATATGATGCTTATTCCTACACATATAATCCACAATGGACGGATCATGCAAATTTTGACTATGGGGATTCATACACATATCAGCCTTCTATTCAACCTGACCTATACTTTCAACAAGTCAATCAGTCACCATACTCTCCTAGACCCACAATTGCCGAAGATTCAGATTATGGTTCATCTTTAGAGGATAGCATTACGTCCTTAGCTACAGAAATGTTACAATTCCAGCAAGAGACAATGGCTAGTATTAAAAATTTGCAGAATCAGATGGGTCAGTTGGCTAATTGAATTAATTGTTTGGTGCAGCAGAGATTGGAACAATTATCTCTCCAAACGATTGAGGAAACGGAGGAGCATGCAAATATTATCAATTTAGAGACTGGTGAGGAGGTTGAGATGCCTGAAAAGATGCTCCATATACCATCACAAGAAGAAGAAGAGACAATCATAGTTGAATTTTTAGAAATTTATGATGGTAAAGAGGAGGCTGTAGAAGAGACACCTGTGACTAAAGAGAAAGATGTGAATTATAATTCTATTGAGTTGCAGGAATTTGTGACCGAAGAGGGAAAGATTAATGATGAGGTGCCTAAATTGCAAGATGTTTTTGAACTTAACGGTGTGAAGATTGCTATTAGACGAGCATATTGAGAAAGAGACTAATAGATTTGACCTTGAATCAAGAGTTGGAAGAATATGTTGATGGGTTAAATGATCAATCCGTGTTTCAACAACCAGGTGAAGTGTTTGGTATTATTTTGCCAATTTCTAATGAGAAACCTTTACCTTTTATTTTGCAGGCAACAACTCTCCATGAAGCAATAAAGGATTTTGACAAGATGGATGGATGGGGAGATCATAGGTTGCTGCAATTTCAAGAACTTGGATATCCTTTTGATCCTGGTGGATAGTGAAGAATAAGTCTAGCCAAAGACTTTAAAGAAAGGCGCTATTGGGAGGCAGCCCAATTTCTTTAATTTACTTTAGTTATTTTCGTCATTTTTTAGTTGTTTTAAATTGAAGTATAAAGTTTGATTATTTTTCGTTTTGGCAGAAGACTTGTTCTTACAGACCGTGACCACGCCTTGTGAGTTCACCACTTAACGACATGTCACGTGAAAAAGTCAGAAGACTTCATCTGGTAAGACGTGATCACGTCGTATGCACACTGTGTGGATAGGTTGACGACGGTAAAATTCCAGAAGACATTTTCCAGTTATGGCGTGACCACGCTGTAAGGAGATTAGTCTTCTGATCACTGTAAGGTTGTGAAACCTTTTTGACGTGCAAAAGACAGAAGATATCTTCTGTTATGATGTGACCACGTTGTAAAAGTATAAGTCTTCTGCCAGAATCTCTTTAGATGTATAACCTATTGCTCAGACGAATCGACCTCTAAAGAAGAAATCAAAGGCGCCTCCACTTCCCAACTCTTAGCTTCTATTCAGGGGAGTTCTCGTTTTAATTCTTTCTTTATTACTTTACATTGGGAACAATGTAGGAGATAGGTGTGGGGGAGTGGGTACTTTTTGGTACTCTATTTCTGATGATTTACTTCTTTTTGATCACTTGATTTCTTCTAGTTTAGTTACTTTGAATGTCTTTTCTCGGTTCCTTTGTTTTTGGTCAAGTCTTTTGAATTTTTTATAGTCAATACTTCAAGTATGATTAGCATGAATTTAACTAGCTTAAGTATTTAACCTTTCTTGACAATTGAGTTGAATGAAAAATGTGCAAGATTTGACCTATTTAACCCTTACTGTGAGCTTTGAGCCTATAAGAGCAATTCATTCATTTTTGCTCTATTTCTTTGATTGAGTGATTTTCATACATGGATTGGATATTCTAGAACTTGCACTGTTATGCATATCAAGACCACATTTTTGAATTTAATGCATTAAAATGATAAGGGCACCTAGGCTTAAACCATTTTGACTATCGTAAAGACATGCCTCGAATTTTTATCACCATTAGTGAACCCCTTTGAGCCTTAACCTTTTCTTTGTTTATTAGCTACATAATTTATCCAAAGACCTATTTATTTGGACTTTCTTTTTGAACTGTGTATCAAGTGATTGTCTCAATTTTATTGCAAAAAGATTTGGAAGCTCCATTGCTAGGTGTTTGTTAAAGAATGTTATTGGCAAATGCAAGTGTTTCAAGTTTTTGTGCTCATTTTGAAAAGAAAAAAAATTTGAAAAAGAAAAAAAAGCAGAAAAAGCAGAAAAAGCAGAAAGAAAAGAAAAAAAAGTGAAAAAGTGAAAAAAAATACAAAAATATGGGTGAAGTGTTTTGTACATATGTGTTATGTTGTGATAGAAGGGCAAAGCCCGAGATGTAATTGCACTTGCGTGTGTTCAAAATGTGATGGACACTAACCAATGGAGTTACTGGGAGATAACAATTGTATTCATGCAATGATCTTTGTGACATTGTCCTTGATACCTTACACCTAAATTTCCCTTTTATCATGCCTTTATCCCAAACCTCGTTACAACCCTTACAAAGACCCTTTGATTTTTGTATTAAAGTTCTTATTTTAAGTGGTGGAGAGTTGATATATGTGCAAGCATATGGTAATACCTTTCCATTGTATTGATGTGTGCTTCAATGATATCTTATCTCCTTATTCTTTGAGGGTTGAGTGACTATATTGAAAATCTTTGTGAGGATGTTGAATCTTGTGCATTTGAATTTTGACAAAATTGTCGAGAAAGGTGGTATTTTTGTTAGTTATTCTGCTATGAATATTTGGTATCTTGACTGTATTCTTGGATTGGTAGAATGCTTGAGGGCAAGCATTGTCTTGGTGTGGGGGAATTTGTTAGGGTGCTAAATTGACATATTTATTGTAATTAACTTCTCCTTATTTTGGTTAAGAATTGTGTTTAATACTTCCATTTATTCACTTTTTCATATTTGGCCTTAATATAGGAAATTGTGAAAAAATGTTCTAAATTCGTCTAAAATTCCAGAAGACTATGTCTGATAGAGCGTGACCACGGGCTATTGGTACTGCTGTGCGGAATTCTGGACGTGAATTAGAAGAAATTTGCAATTGGAGGGTCTCACTTTCTTTTATGTGGTGAATCTGAATTGGGAAGAAGTTAAGAAGGAATTAGAGTTGATTAGAAAAGATGAATCTTTCCAAAAAGAAAAGATTTTACAAGGAAATTGAGTTGGAGAAGGAAACAAAGAGCAAAAAGGAAAGAATGAAGGGAAAAAGAAAATAAACGTGCAGAAAAAAAAAGAGAAGACATAGGGGAACGCAATTTTCAGCAGAAACACACGTAGCTTTGCAGAAAAATTGAAGAGCCTTTAAGTTTTAGTCTTAGTCTTCTTTTAGTTTTTAGTTTTTCTCTCTTCTCTCTCTAGAACAAATTCTTGTTATTTTTCTTTTGGTATTTGAAGACTATTTTATCTAGTTGAAGGATAATTGAAGCTTTGGTTCATCTATTACTGTGAGATCTAATTGTTTTTATTATTTTCTGCGTTTTTGGGTATTTATTTATTCTCTGTTTAATTCCAAGGTGATTGTGTTCATTCTTGTGTGATTATTTTTGCGCAGTTAAATAATTGGCCACTATTTAATTGTCAAATAATCTAAAGCCATCTAAAACGTCAAATCCTGTAATTGTTTGATAGTTTTAGTATTAGTGGCGAGTGATTAATTCAATTGTAATAGAGACTTTTGGATTATATCACGGGAATAAATAATCTAATTTGAACAAAGCCTCGTAGGTATTTGCTGGTTAGAATTGGTAGCTTTTCTAGTTTTAAAGCTGTTGAATAATTGAATTCTAAGGTCGTACCTAGGGTTATTATTTGATTAGGGAAGTAATTAACGGTCGTACCTTGATTACCGACACTAGTAAGGAAATGCAGGTTGTTAGAGCTTCTCAACAACCATAACCAATTTATTCATGAACGTAGAAATTTATTATTGCATCGAGGATCAGTTAAATTGAACCAGAGTGGAAATTATTCCTTTGACTAGAGTTTAGGTTTTATTTGATTTCGTTTGACTTAATTTTGTGTTTTTTCCTTTGAGTTTCTTAAGTTTAAATTTCTTTAATTTAATTATTCTCCAAACCCCCCGTTATTGTAATTTGAAATAAATAAATCGATCAGTCCCTGTGGATACGACCCTACTCACTACTATACTTGAGTATATTTTTCTTAGAGTAGGAATTTATTTATTTTGCTGGTTTGACACCCAACAAACACTTAACAACTTTAATACAAAAAAGGAAAGAAGAAATTTGTGCTAACACTTCAAATCAAGTGCAAGCATGCAACAAAGCAAGAACTAAGAGATTTCTATAGAATTTGAACAATTCATAAAATTCTATTTAGTAGTCTTTAGTACTTACTCTCTACTCTATCCATTCATTTCTTAATTTTTTCAAGCCCTTAAAATACTCTCAAAACTCGCAAATTATTGAGCAATAAGTTTGTGTCCGGCATGCATATGTATCACACAATAATCAAAATCCAAATTTACTATATATATACAAGTAGTATGTAATCCATCCACACATTTTTTTAACAAAAAATCTACCATTATAAATCATGAAAAGCAATAAAATGCAAATAATATGTAAAAATTAAACCAAAATAAAGTTGTAATTGGTTTTGGAAACTATGTAGAATAGAATTTTTTTGTTAATTAGAATAGAATTGGAATTTTCTATATAAGGATTGAAATAGAATTAGGAAGTTTATTTTGATATGGTTTTAGCAATTCATATGGTTTTGAGATTGGCCGGATGGTTTGATATAGAGAAACAAGTTCAAGAAACAAAGTGTGAAGGAAATAGCCACAAGTTTGTCGAATAAAAAAATCGTTTATTTGCCTCCAAATTGTCTTCAATGTTTGTCCTTCTTGGCCGACATTCAATCTCCAATTGCCAATGTCATACCGAGATTCCAAAACATCAAGGTGGCGATTGGTTTGCACCTGGTAATTGGAACTAGAGTCATTGGAATGAAGTTGCCAATTCTAATACATGTGTTTAGTTCAATACTTGAAATGGGTATTATTACTATAATTGTTGTTTGGTTTGCTGGGGATTGAAATTATATCCACTCAATTGGATGAGCATCCGGACAAGCGGACGTCTGGTTGACCATGTGGACGTCCACATATGCCTGGAATTGATGTAGATGTATTTCTAGATGTCCGGATAATCCATGCAAATGTTTGGATAATCCATGTGGACATCAGTATGGATGTTCTTTCAGGTATCGTTGATGGGTTTTTACCAAAACCCGCCAATTTGGTTAGGTTTGGTGAAACCTACAATTTTTGGGTTTCATTATCCAATTCTCAAATCCAAAATCTAATTACCAAACAACAACTATGGGTGTCATTCTGATTCCCAATTTCAAAACCCTCTTACCAAATGCCACCCAAATTGCCACATTTGTCTTCTCCTCCAATTGCCTTAACTCATTTCCGTCAAAAGACAAAATAGTGCTATTTGTTCTTTTGGGTTCTTTTAAATTAGCTTCACTTTATTTTTCCTTGAATTATTATTTTTTTAATAATTTGAGGGTCTACAATGTGGTATCACATGAGTGTCACGTTTTTGTCTTTGATGGCTAAAATAATTTTGAAAGCTGGTGTAAACAAATGAAAGATTTCTTTGGATGTATTGATGTTTGGCCAATAATTTAAAAAGGATTTGAAGAACACCCAGAAGGCACAAAATTGATAGATGATGCACTCAAAAAATTGATAGATGATGCACTCGAAGAGTTGACAATTGGATTGCAAGATACGTCACTATCTCTACACCAAAGTCTAACCATAGGTATTTAACAAATTTATGAATGTTGAGATAGTAAAAGAGGCTTGGAAAATATTGGTGAATTCAAATAGAGGTAACACTAATGTGAAAAGAGTTAAATTACAAGAATTTAAGAGACAATTTGAGCTGGCCTAAACAAAACCAACGGAGACAATTAAAGAATTTTTGGAGAGAATCGATGACATCGTTAGTGTTATGTGGACTCATGGTGAATAGTTTGAGGATGTTAAAGTGATTGAAAAAATCACTTATGTAAAATTTCACACCCAGAAAACAATTTTAGAGGCCACCGAGGAATTGAATACCTTGAGACTTGATGATCTAGAAAGAGAATTGGTGACTTATGAGATGCCCCTAAATCAATTGATAATAGATGTAGTAGAGAAGGCTTTGTAAGTTAAGGTGGATCAATCCAAAGGGAAAGGAGAGGCTTCAAATCCAATTGATGCAAATCAACGTGGCCAGAATTTTAGAAGTGGACATGGCAGAGGTAACTTTTCTTATCAACAAAAAAATAATTTTCATAAGGAGAAGCAGAATAATCAACAAAATAATTTTCAGAGGTGTGATAAATCTAATGTTCAATGTTATACTTATAGCAAAGTTGGGCATTATTAGAATGAATGTTATTGCAATAAAAATAGTAATAGAGATTATCATACAAAAGTGACTGAAAATAATGGTGAAGATAAGCAAGACACTTTGTTGTTTTCTAGTTCAAGCATTGAAGAAAATAAAGTAAATGATTGGTTTATTGAATATGGTTGTAGTGATCACATGTGTAGAAATAAGGAGATGTTTTTTTGTTTGGGTAAGTCCTTTAAAACTTTGTGAATTTGAAAATAATGCTAGAGTGCCTGTTTATGGAAAGGGCAAAATTAGAATTACATTGAAAGATTAGATTTCTAATTTTATATATGATTTGTTTCATTTAAAGTAATAAAGAGGATAACACAGCAAAAATTTAAAATTTTATTACCTTATCACAGGATCATTTGATATAATCTACACGATTAAAGAGGGTTTAATAAAAATACCTCTAGCATAGAAGATTTCTATGCTTATAGTAGGCATATCCTTATTTGTTTAAAGTGTTGTGTCTACCACGAAGAGTTTTGCAATTATTGAGACTCTAACAATATCCACACGAACATGATCTTCAGGAATCTCTTTGGGCTTGTCTAGCGTTGCCTTTTGAGTGTTAGCTCCCTTGAACAATATAATTAAGAACTTAAAGAAGAGAGAAAAGACAAAACCTAACTATTAGGAAGAGAGAAGGAGGGAGGTTGTGGCTAGGGAAATATGCCACACTTTTTGCAGTTTTTCTCTTTTTAGATTTTGTGTCTTGATGTAATAATAATGTTCAAGAGTTAAGGCTAGACCTATTTATAAACAACCAATCCTAGTCTTTAGGAAATAGGTTATTAGGAAACCAGTAGGATTAGAAAAGTATGACCTTACCACCTAAGATTAAGTAATCACATTCCTTAAGGAAACCTAAGACCTCTTTCTACTTGGTTTTGGAAACTTATTTCCACCAAGAAGGAATACTACAAAATAAGTCTCTTAAATTGATTTATTTTATAAATTAACCTTATAAGTATCTCGTGTTTATCTTAATAACAATTTAACCCAAAGATGGTGTCCTTATTGTGTGTGACCTATTAGGTTTTATTTACGTTAGCAATAAGTACAAATTATAACTTATTAATTAATCAATTAAAAGCCAGAAAAATTAAACATTTTAATCTATTATTGATTCAACTAATTAATTAATTTACACTTATAGATCATGAGTGGCATTTAGCAATGAGTCATGACTATCCAAGTGAATAGGAGATTTCACCCATCAATGACAATGATATTATATAATTAATATCCTTTCACCGTATTGTATCCCTAATTAGTTTAGAAGTGTAGTGCCACTCCTTAATATGACTAATTATTATTTTCTTATCCCCGAAAGAAAACTTTCAATAAAGCATAACCTTAAAACTTTTTCAAGTCATACCTTCATTTTTGCGCAAAAGATTTTTTAAGTTATATTTCAGTAAGTAGCCAATTCAAGATATATTTTCCTACTATCAGGAGTAGTAAATCCTATATTCATCACTCACTACCATTTGATACTTTATACTATACCCAATCTCTATTATATAATTTACTTTTTTACGAGCTCTTTTACAAACATCGAGTAATAGAGTCAAAATATAACAATATGCACTCAAAATACTATAGTAATCTCAAATTGAAGATGATGCTTAGTATGGTCAAGTTTGAAGACTTTGGTGCAAGGGAAACAATGCAGAAATTAAACCAAACTAAAGTTGTAATTGGTTTAGAAAATAATATAGATTAGGATTTGTTTTGTTAATTAGAATAGAATTGGAATTTTCTATGGTAGGATTGAAATAGAATTAGGAAGTTTATTTTGATATGGATTTAACAATTGAATTCTTATATATATATATATATATGTGTGTGTGTGTGTGTGTGTGTGTGAGAGAGAGAGAGATTGGCCGGATGGCTTGATACAGAGAAAAAAGTTCAAGAAACAAAGCATGAAGAAAATAGCCAAAAGTTTGTTGAATAAAAAAATCGTTTATTTACCCACAAATTCCGTCTCCAAATCGTCTTTAGCTTTTGTCCTTCTTGGCCGAAATTCAATCTCCACTTGCCGTGCCAACGCCAAAACCGAGATTCTATCCTGAACATCAAATTGCCACGTTTGTCTTCTGCTCCAGCTGCGTCAGCCCGTTTCCGTTAAAAGACAAAAAAGTGCTATTTGCTCTTTTGGATTCTTTAAAATTAGCTCTGTTTTATTTTTCCTTGAATTATTATTTTTCTAAATAATAGTTTCAGGGCCTATATAATATTGTATTATTTTCATGATAAAATATGAAACTAGTAAGCGAAATGGCAGGCATCCAATTGCATTTACAGAAGAAAATATAAAATCGCTTAATAATGCAAAAGTTGCCTTAGATGCAGACATAATTGCATAGAAAAATTTTGGCTCTAGCAATATCATTCCGCCTATTTCCAAAAGTCCATCCACAAAATTTTAACATAAAGGCGTCACTGTTAACATATTCTTTTTTTTTTTTAAACCAGAACCCATCAATTTCATCAATTTTTTTTGAAATTCTACAAGTATAGTTTCAAGTAAAATTATTTACAATTTTTCTAATAAAAAAATTATACTTTCTCCGAATATGTAATTTTAATCAACATAATGCGTCATTGCTAACATTATTTTTATTTAAAAAGCACAAA
Organism: Mitragyna speciosa; assembly: GCA_024721245.1. Classification (NCBI taxonomy): domain Eukaryota; kingdom Viridiplantae; phylum Streptophyta; class Magnoliopsida; order Gentianales; family Rubiaceae; genus Mitragyna; species Mitragyna speciosa. Next base: position 17,916,533 of record CM045568.1, read on the forward strand.
AAATTTCAGCCAATCTTTTTGAAATGTATAATTTAAACAGATCCGGGCCTCATAATTTGGCCCTTTTTCATTTCTCACAATTTGAACCCTGTGTAACTGTGCAGAATCTGGTGTAACTTGTTGAATAATAGTGTAACTTTGTTAAAATGTGGTGTAACTATTTTTCACTCGATATCGCTATTTTTTTTAAAATTTGCTAATTCTCGTCTTTCTATTTTTGGCCTTTAAATTTGAGTCATAAATTTGGGAGAAATGGTAATTGTGATGCCCTTCGCAAATTTAAACTACAATTACTGAACAATTTTTGTAATGAAAAATTGTACTTTCTCCGAATATGTAATACTCCGTTCAATTCTGGTAACTTACATGGTAATTTAAGAACTTGTATCAAAATATTTGTATTATGAAAAAAATCTGAATCATTACGCTGCTGACTATTTACCTTGTTTTACTGGTAAGAACATACTATTGGATGAACGTGTAGCGAATATAGTGGAAATATGCATCCACGATTATCAACAGCCATGTCTAATAAGAAGCACAAATGATCTTGTGCTGTCTGTCTCCTTCGCAGCCTCAATTGCTCATCTTACTAACCTAATGGGAACCTCCTTTCTCCGCATATATGCGATCCACCTGATTGGGACATTTTCACAAACACTTATCAATCATTGTTTGATACCCTTTCGTCATCTCATGCCACAAGAATTTCGTATCCATGGCCGAACAACCAATGAAATTTGGCATTCTGGGCTGTGCTGAAATAGCCCGTTAAGTCTCCCGCGCTATATTACTTTCCCCCAACGCTACCCTTTACGCAGTAGGCCGTCGTTCCGTCGAAGAAGCCGTAAAATTCGCCAAAGATAACGGATTTCCGGCTTCAATTAAGGTATATGGCAGCTACGACGCCGTTCTAAGCGACCCAGATGTCGACGCCGTATACTTGCCGTTAACTACTATCTTGCACGCCAAATGGGCTGTTTTGGCTGCCCAGAAGAAAAAGCATGTGCTTCTGGAGAAACCCATCACCTTAATGTTAAGGAGCTGGATGTGATTCTTGAGGCGTGTGAATCTAATGGGGGTGCAGTTCATGAATGGTACCATGTGGATGCATCATCCTCGTACTGCTCAAATGAAAGAGTTTCTCAATGATCCTCAACGTTTTTTTTTTTTTTTGAGAATAATGATCCTCAACGTTTTGGTCAACTCAAATCGGCATATATATATTTCTTTTAGCTTACTCTTTTTTTCTTAAAATTTTATAGTCTCGTCATAGCATAAATTCAATATATGGTTTTGGACATTATTGATCGAGATTTTCTGTTAATGTAGTTACTGGAACAGTAGATAGTTGGTTCTAGCATGAGTAAAACCTTAACCGCAGGAATATGTGCCCTTCTTGTTTGTTTGAAAGTTGAACAAAGTTGTGGAGGCTGGCTGAAGCTTGTACTTTCTTTAGTGTCAACTAATATTTTATACTTAGTAGGCTATTATGCTGATGGTCCACTTAATCAAGGATTGTTAGTCTAGTTCTTAAGTTTAATAAGGCGGTGCTTGTGCTATCAAGTGAAAGATCAAAGACTAGTGATACCCTCGTATGTAAAGAATGCATCTAGTAACTGCATACAAGAGTTGTATGAGTTCATCAGAGCTAAACTTCATATTTTTAAATGTGGAAGTTGATTGCTTGATGTTTTCCCCATGTTGGAAAATGCAGATATCTCCTTATCGTCCATGATAAGTAGGATTTGCCTCCTCCTCCTTCTCCTTCTTCTTCTTCTTCTACACCGGTGCCATAAACTCCACTAGGTAAGACAACAAAATCACAGCTATTGACTCTAAATCGACTACTCACTTGAAGCCTTTGACCACCCAAACAAGGAGTACTTTCCCACCCCAATCTGTATTTTTTTTTTAATTGTATTTCTCAACTAGGCCTATTTATTTATTGATCAAATGCTACAGTGATTTTTTCATTATTTGAAATAATTTTTTGTTTTAGGCAAACACAAGTAAGGATATTTTTTGCAAATAATGCAAAAGATGCATATCCAAACAAGGCCAGAAATTTGTATCTTGATGCAACAATTATCTGAATTCTGAGATTTTAATATTCAAAGATTCACTACGGGTTACATTGTTGAAAAAAACCATATCCCATGATTTTGTAAATCTATTTAAACATCACAATAATGCTGACTATTCTGCATTCCATGATTAACGGGTCCAGCAATATGGCCATACCTAATTGTCTAAAATACAAGTTTATTTTAGATTGCGTTGTTTAGTATTATTAGAAAATTAATTTTGTAGTGGTCTTAAACTATGACACATGTGACAACTTAAAATTATAAAAATTAGAAAGTGACTCAAAATAAATAAAAAATAAAATTATAAAAATTGTTTCATCCAAACACACCATATTTTTGGTTTTTTTAACCAAAACCCAATCAACGTATGTCAATCTCACTAGTAGCTTTTGTTGTCTTAATCATTACTCCTACTAAACATTTGCTTGCCCTCGGATTAATTATTGTACGTACAAAATTTTTTATATGAGCATATCCAAACTTTTGAGATTTGATTGTAAATTTTAAATTATTTTCGTGCACATGTCTAAGATTTAAACTTGTTTGTAATTCTTATAATTTTTTTTAAGGTGACCGTATATATAAAAAAAATTAATTCTTTATTCCTTACCAAACTCTCCAGTTGCACATGGAGAAACTTACCTCACAAAATCAATTCCTCTACATTTGCCCCCATTAATTAAGATATTTTCACAAACTCTTGGCTACATTTCACTCTCCCTCCCAAAGCTCCAGAAAATCCAATGGCCGGAAAACAAATCAAATTTGGCAATCTGGGCTGTGCCTTTATCTCTCGTAAAGTTTCCCCGGCTCGTGAACTACATGTTTAGAGAGAGAGAGAGAGAGAAGTGGCCAAAAAAATTAAATAATACATGTGAGTTAACTTGTTAAGGATTAATCAGTAAACAAACATTGATTTGACTGGAAACCCGCAATACTGCCATCCGTATAAATTGTTTGTTCTGATCAAAATCCAAACAACAATGAATCAATGGTCATTTTTTTTCCTCTCGCTCATTAATCATTAACCATTGTTTATATGCCCAATTCCTCCACTTACCCCATGGTCCCTGCGTGTACCTTACAGTATCAATATCTCCACCTACTTCCAGTTATAAATTTTGACAAACACTTGGTAATCATTTCATTCCCCACTCCAAAACCCCAGAAAAGACAATGGCCGGAAACCCAATCAAATTTGGCATTCTGGGCTGTGCCTATATTGCCCGTAAAATTTCCCGAGCCATAACACTCTCCCCCAACTCCACCCTCTACGCCGTGGGCAGCCGTTCGATCGACAAAGCCTCGAAGTTCGCCAAAGACAACGGATTTCCAGCTTCAGCAAAAGTGTACGGCAGCTACGAGGCCGTTTTGGACGACCCAGATGTCGACGCCGTTTACGTGCCGCTGCCCACTAGCTTGCACGTAAAATGGGGGGTTTTGGCAGCCCAGAAGAAAAAACACGTCCTTCTTGAAAAGCCGGCTGCCCTTAACGTTAAAGAGTTGGATCTAATCCTCGAAGCCTGTGAATCCAATGGAGTGCAGTTCATGGATGGTACCATGTGGTTCCACAATCCTCGTACTGCAAAGATGAAAGAGTTCCTGAATGACCCCGAACAGTTTGGTCAACTCAAAGCGGTAATACCATAACTAATTTATGCAACCCCCATAACAATTGGAGTATATTAGTAATTCTGCTTAGTAAAAGGAATTAGATATTTGCTTAATTAGTTATACTTTTGTGGGATTTCTTTTATTTATAATTTTTGGGTGGTGCAAAATGCAAATATATCTCTTTGATTTTGCTGATCAAGAAAGATGATGGCGTCCCCAAGTATAGTGCTTAATTGCCAGGGACCCAGACGTAGGGTTGATCAACAAAGATGTTGGCGCTCCAAATCCAGTGCTTAGTTGGTAGGTACAAAATCGTGGAGTTCCAGCATGTGCGTAGTCCATGGTGTAAAAATTTGACCCCAATTGGTATTATCAGTTCGGCGAAATATGAATGCAGACGGGTCAATCTCTATAGGATAATCGGATGATCAGTTTTTCAAAAATCGATTTGCATACGTCATATGGTTACTCAAAAATCGGTTTAGGTACATTGGATATTTGAAACGGAGTATTTTTAAATTTTTTTTAAAAAAAAAAATAAAAAATCTAAATTTCTTTAAATTTCTCACTTCTCACCCTTATTTACATTTTTACAGATAAATCATTTTTTAAAAAATAAACTCTTGGTTATACCATACAATGATTAATTCAAAATTTTCTAATTTTTTTCTTTACAAAAATAATCATTAAAACTATTTTAAAATATGAAACTAAATCTTTTAAATTTTTATTTATCCAATTTTAAATAATAAAAGTATGCTTTTAACATAAAATATACCTTAATTTTTTACATAAAATTTTTTTAAAATAATTAATTTATATTGTATATGGACCAACACGTCTAGATACCTCTTTTTTTCACTTTGGGATGGATTGATTTTATCATTTTCAATTTATCGGTTCTTTTAGATAGCCATATTAGAGACTTCCTTGGACTGAAAAAGAATGATGTAGGTGACCCCAAGTAGTCGGGAAATGTTGATTTGGGTTGACTTAAGTTGTGTAGTCTGGGACAGAAATCTGGACCAACTTTTTATGGTAGGCCAATATTTGAACTTATGGAGTATGCTCTCGTTCCAGTTAGTCAAGGATTGATTTTGTAACTGTTAGTATCTCATTGATTTTTGGGATTAAGTGTTGAGATTAAACTTGAGCTATCAAGTGGAAGATCAATTACAATATTGATCCTCTGGAGAATGTATTTCATGATTGATAGTTCCAAGAGTTTTTAAATTCATTTGTCCCTGAACTTTTTTTTTTTTTCGTTCTTTGTCACATAATTATTTCGTAATAGTCCTGTATGGAAATTGAATTTTGTTGTTGATTAAGGGGTAATATGTGATTAGCTTTTATTCTTTCTATGATAATTTGGATGAAATGACTGAAAACAGAAAGCTGTGTGACAGTATTATCATTAGAAGTTTGGATATTCCTAGCTGCTTGATTCCACTGTAAGAGAACATGTAGCGTTTTTACTGGACATCTTGGAGTTCATAAACAGATGAATTTTAACATACAACCTTAATAAACATATACATTAAATAGCAAAAAGGTTGTAATCAATATATATTTGCACCTAATATCAGTTATTGAATTATATCAAAATTCCTATCCAATGGTAGTAGTATCTCCCTTTTCCGGGACACATGAGGGATTAGCCTTATTGTTCGTGGAATAAGAGTCTTGATTGCTTGACTTGCTGATCTTGCAGGTTCACAGTGTTTTCACATTTATTGGTAATCCTAATTTTCTGGAAAACAACATCCGTGTGAAGCCAGATCTCGATGGTCTTGGCGCTCTCGGTGATGTTGGGTGGTACACCATCGGAGCAACTTTGTGGGCTGCTGATTTTGAGCTTCCCAAATCAGTAACTGCATTGCGTGGTCCAGTTATCAACAACGCAGGAGTGATTTTATCATGTGGAGCTTCTTTGTATTGGGAAGATGGGAAAGTGGCTACTTTGCACTGCTCTTTCTTATCCAACTTGACCACGGATATAACTGCTGTTGGATCAATGGGTTCTCTTCACCTTCATGACTTTGTTGTCCCTTTTGAAGAGGAAAAAGCTTCATTTACTACAGGCGTAAGGTCAGGGTTTACCAGGCTTGTGACCGGGTGGGTGCCCAAGCCGAGCGAGCACGTTGTGACAACAGATCTTCCCCAAGAAGCTCAAATGGTGAAGGAATTTTCTAGGCTGGTCGGGCTCATCAAAGCCGAAGGTGCAAAGCCAGAGAAGAAATGGCCAACACTCAGTAGGAAGACGCAACTAGTTTTGGATGCAGTCAAGGCGTCTATTGATAATGGCTTTGCATCTGTTGAAGTAATTAGTTGATTATACTATATTGTGTTGCTTGCTTCTCAGTTATATGTCTTGAATAAGAAGCTGAGTCTTCCTTGTTGCAAAGATTCTTACCCTCTTTCTCTAGGCTCTACTATGAAGCTAGGGCCCCCGGGTTATCCGTTTCATGTATCTCGTTCAAAGGGGTGTCAATAATGTTGCTTGGATTCCCTTTCCAGATTTGATTTGTGAAAGGGATGATATCAGAAACCTCCCTTGATGTTTATGGTAATATTACTCAACATCCTTAGACTTTTAGAATTCACACTTACCTTTCTTCCCTTACTGTTTATGTAATAAAACCTTAAATTCTAAATGAAATCTCTAAAGTACCCTTATCTCGAAAAATTAAAAAATTGCACGAGCCCATCTTTTTCTCTCTCCCTCTCTTTGTTGCCATTTCTTTCTCAGTAAATCCTCTTTTTCTCTTCCCTCAATTCTGTCGACAAAAGATCTGTCCACCTCACTTTCTTACCCTTATAACTGGCCTAGAACATTTCTTTTCAGCATTAGTTTGCTTAGAGACTTCACAACCATTTTTCTCAACAAAAAAGCAAAAAATCTATTACATTTCAATTTTTATCAGCAAGTACTTGATCAAACCCAAGAGATTGTGATGGAGAAAAGAAGATAAAGTAGATAAGTTTTGTGTTTAACTATTTTTTATTTTCTCACAAATCTTTTATTTCAATCTTTACAATCTTTCATCTATTTGCAAATAAACTTATGAGGGAAGGTTATTATAGTCATCTTGTTGTGCCAAGAGAGATAGCTGCGATTTTTAAAAGCTTAGGGGTACCAGATGATATTACTAGAAACCTCAGGGGAGAGGTTTCCGATATTATCCCTTCGTGAAATGTATTAAATGAGCTCCTTGGTAAGCAAGAAATGACAATTTGTGCTATCGTGTTGCATTTCTTTGAAGAGAGTGACATCATTAGTGGGTGTTCCTAACAAAATTGGTTGAACTTTCGTACCACGTCAGACAAAGAAGGCAAATCCAGTACAAGGATTAATCTATTTTCTTATTTGGTGCAAATCTTAATGTTGATATGTAACTTTTATCATCTTGTAAAAGTTCATCAAAGTTTCCATCAGGTTTCAGGCATGGTTGCTAGGTGGGTACAGAAAAATTATGAAATGCCAGTATTCAACGCGAGTATGGCCGTGTTGTAATGAGTAGTTGGAGTATTAACGGGTGAGTGAGTATTGCGTGCACCACGCGCGCCACGTGGCGTGTCACGTGGTGCACTAGAACCAATCACACATCGCTAAATAATATAAGGTATGACCCACCATTGCCACGTGGCGATAAATTATTGGTTCTAGTACACCACGTGACAATGCACGTGGTGTATTGTATACTTTTCCATTAACGGGTCACCAAATCAAAAGGCAAGAAAGGTCAAAAAAGGAAATGCAAGTACATATGATTGATTTTTACCAGTGTCTTTTTATTTCTGAAGGACAATGATAATGGAGTCATTGAACCACAATCATACTTCCACATGATACACGCTACAGAAAGTTCATAAACCTGCAGAAAGAACAAAAAGTCGTGTTCACAGTGCCTATGGAGAAATTGCTCACTGTGAAGAGTTAGGTGAATTGTGTGGCTAAGAGAAATGGACAACTTCTTTTTTTTTTTTTTTTTAAGGAAAGAAAAATTGACAACTAGACTAGACCGATGTGACATTCACGTCCAACCTTGGTCTAGGAAGAGACTTACCCAAAGGAATCTTGTATTACCAGCTAGCACACAAATTAAGATCATTTATTTGAAAAGTTTAGTTTTTTTTTTTTTTTGTGGAATTGCAAGAAAAAAAAAATGTCCGGTGATAGTTGGATTTGGCGATCGTTTATTTTGGGAAGTTGTTTCTATCAAATAGTCAATCATAGAGTGCAAAATGCTTTAAATACATGGTTATCTAGCTTTACTTTTGCTTGAATTAATTTTTTTAGCAAAACATAGATCATTGGAATGGAATTGTTTCTTTTTAGGGAATTCCAGAACTTAATGTAAATTGTGTTTAAAAAATGTTGCATCATTGAGAAAATCATCAAAACTTCGAAGTCTGAACTAATCGACTTGAACAAGACATATAACCTGATCTGGGAACCAAGGAGAAATGCAAATTAGGTACCAAGAAAAAATTAACATCGATTCCTAACAATAATTTTGATCAAAAGTGACGATTTTTTCGAGTACTACAAGCATGTTGGGAGTGTCCAGAGCTAGTCGCACGATATTATACTGGACAACTATTAACCTGATTTACGTTCTCTAATACTTGATGTTGGTTTTACGTTAACAAATTGTAGAAACATGCATTTCGAGCGGATTTGGTCAATGTTAGAAAGCCAATTCAAAAGCTTTCTGCAATCTTTGTGCTGCCTGTTTGTTATTGTAAATTGTTATCGACACTGTAAAGAAGACTAAAGTTCAAGTTTGATTATGACTTATTATAGTGTTTTTTTATATTAGATTTTTAGTAAACTATTGTGTGTAAGACTTTGGTTCATTGAAGTAATTGTTGAAAACTAAATCAAACAGCACAAAACAGCCTAGCTAGTAGCCCTTGAAGTTCTACTAAGGACTGTGGTTTGGGGATCTTGATTTTTCTTTTTTATGGAATTAAGCCTTTTATTGTTTTTAATCAATTCTTATTATAAGATATTTATCATACAGAATTCAGAGTGCGACTCAAAAAATTTTTTTTTATCATACACAATTCAAAGGGGGGCTTGCAGCATGTCTAGCACGTAAGTTCCCCCGCCCAAACCCACCCCCCCCCCCCCCTCTCTCCTCCCTTTTTTTTTGTAGGTAGGGGCCAACTGGCTTACCCAACTAGTTAAAAAAAATTAACAAGTTAATTTTGTGTTATGATTGCCATAAAGATCACGTTAAAATTATGGAGCCGTATTATATTTATATTCTGTACCAAAAGTTTCATAAATTGTATTTGACATCCATGTTTGATTATGACTTATTTATAGGGTTTTATTTTTTTGATTTTTAGTGAAGTTTTGTGTGTAAGATGTTCGTTTTCTGAAGCAATTATTGCAAATCAAACCAAACCAAACAAAACAACCTAACGTCCCCCATGTGGCCCGTTGAATTTCAGAGCCCAGTGGGCCCCATATATTGTATTATTGGTGAGTTTTTGACCAGCTGAATGATATATGAATGATATATGATATAGTATTTTTTTCAATTAAACTTGCACTATTATATGAAGAAGGATAATTTGATATTAGTGGAATTCGACTCTTACCTTTTAAATGAAATAAAAAAGCTGGATGATATGGTATGTCCTCTAGGTTTTTGGTAAATGGACAAATAAACACAGTAGCCATGTGAGTTTCTCTTTTCCACTTGCAATTCCTTTCGTTTCTTCCTTTCTCCTGTTAAGGTTTTGGAGTCTTCTTGAATTTAAAAAAAAAATGTTAAAGAGATATTTCACATAAAGTTAGATAATAAGTTATATGAAATTCTTGGCAGTGGCACTTGCATTTTGTCGATTGCTTTCTTTTAAGTTTGGTGCTTTGTAAAACAGGCGATATTTGAAGAAGAAAGTCGGAGAACAGAAAAGGGTGGGGAAAGGCATTCAGAAAATCTTTAGACATTTCAACAAGGCTATAGAAAAAAAAATTATTATGCTTGTTTATTTATGGCGAGAAGCTAAAATCTTTGGTTCTAAATTAGTTGTTTAATTCAGGTTGTGAATAATGGTTCTATTACGTAGAAACGAGGCAAAATATAAGAGAAAAAAGTAAGCCAAAAAAAAAATTGCCAAATAAAGATAAAATGAGAATTAATAAGACACGACAGTAGAGTATTAATTGAGTATGAAAAGATGTACACTGCCATTAATGAGGAATAATCATACAAGATAAACATATTGGAAGAATTTTTTTATATGCACTCTAAGCACGTTTTGACATAAAGTACAGTAGAGGTGTAAATGAGTCGAATTAAACTTGAATATCGCAATATTCGAGTTTGACTTGACTCCTAAAATAGCCATGCTTAAAATTGAGTTCGAGTGCAAATTCAAAATTAGAGTTTGACTCGAAACACACTGGAGTCATACTCAAGCTCCAGCAATAAACCTCAGCCGATAGACTTTTACAAAATTTGGGGTTAATTTGTAAACTATAAAAACCTTATAGGGCTGGAAAATACAAAGAGCCAAAAGTTTCAAAGTTACATATTTGTGCATAAGTCCTTGAAGTATATTTAATTTTTTGAAAAATAGCCCCAATTGATAACAACCACTACCACCGATGGCTACTTGTCGACAGTGTTTTTCAATCCCATACTATAGTCCCATGCTTTTTTAACCTTGTAAATTACATATCTACATTAGATTTGAAGAAAAAGTTCTAAATGTGCCGTCGTTGACCGCCATCCAAACAACCTCCCATCGAGTTGATTTTTACACCAAAATAATTAGGACAACACATATAACATGATGTTAACAACAATATACATCAAACAAATAAAAAAGTTATAAATTGAAGCTTCAAACGTCATTATTTTCATTTCAAGAAAACACCACAAAATATCGTAAAATAAATCTTTTGTGTGCGGGTGTTTGTTTTTGTGTTGTTTCTATGCCTAAGGTATATGTTGTGGTTGTGTGCTTTGTTTGTTGATTTGGGAATTTTGGAAAACAAAGAAACATCAAAGAAGAACCAGGAAGAAAACACACGGGGAAGAAAGAAAGAGATTTTTACAATTTTATGATCGTTTTTGTTTTTCAATTTCATATTAATATAGTTTGACAAAATTATCCTTATACTAATTCAAAGTTAAAAAGATGAAAAATAATTTGTGCAAGGGATACCAGTAATTTTACATATAAAACAAAAAATAATATATATAATATAAACTCGAATAGCTCGACGAATATTCAAGAAGAATAATTTCAATCTAGCTTGACTCAAAATCGAGTCAAGCAACTCGAGTTCGACTTGAGTCGCTAGTAGTTCAGTTCTTTTGCACCCTTCTTCAAAACATACAATAACTATAACATTATTTTTTTTTTGGCTGAAAAATTACTAATAACATCCTCATAAATGTTACTCTTTGAAGATAACCCGGTTATCTTCCTAGAGTAGTTATTGTTTTGCAATGGTCAACAATTTTGTTTTTCATGTAAAAAGTTGAGTGGGTTAATTGCAAATATCCCATCCTTGAAAACAGCGTAACTACCTTGTAGTTAATTCAATTAATAAGCAACTAGTTACAAGACTTCACCCAATCTCTATTTGTTTTCAGAAGGAAATTAAAGGCCGTGTTTGATTACCTAAATTAATGATGTCTGATAATTTAATTTAATGCTGAAACTTAATGGATTAAGAGCCTTTTCAATTCAATACGTATGATAACAAAATTCTTTTCCCACTTAGTACATTAACACCAATTTAACGTGTGTACAAAATTTTAATTGAAAATTTTTTACTTAATTTGTTAAATTTTAAATACATGTAGTGCACTCTACTTCCCCCTCATACACACGCACTCTCACACACTCACCTGACGTGCCCCATTTTTCGTTCGTAGGTCAGAAAAAGGAAGAATTAAACGTGGCGTGTTTATTTATTGAGAAAAGAGTGTAAATTTTTGTAAAAATAATTTTTTAGAAAATGCTTTATAAAGATAGTTTGACAAAAGATGTGATTTTTTAGAAAATGCTTATTTTAAAAAAAACAAAAGAAAAGGGCCTAAAATGGGACTTTGAAGATGCAACGGTTTTTGGGCTCGAAAATAGAGTCTAAAAAGGTTTTTAGTGAAAAAAGGAGTCGCCACTTGGTATTGAGTTTTGGTGTACCAAGTCACCAGAAAATGTTTTATAAAAGGTAAGAAAATCGAGAATGATTTATTTAGAAAATGATTTCTTTTGAGAAAATAAGAGAAAAACAAGAAAACCCTTTTTAAGACAACTCCAAGTCTTTGAAAAACAAGAGAAAAAGGTTCGGGAGTCACAGTTGAAGAAAGGGAAGGCAAAGGCTTACGCCTAAGGCACCCTTTCAACCTAGCCGAAACTAGTTGCGAGGTTTAGTCTAAATTTTCTTAATATAACCCTAAGATTTTATCGCATTTGGATGCAACTATATGAATGCAAATCTAGTCCTAAAAATGGATATCGTTAAGGGACAAAATGTTCCATTGAGATTTGGCCGGAATTACCACATTAATTGCGAAATCCGAATATAGACCTTGACAGAGTCACGAGTATAGATGCAAAAATGGAATGCAAAAGAAAAGGAAAATAGTAATATAAATAGTAAGTGAACAAAGAAAGTAGGGATGCAACATAACGGGTACGGGAGACTAATAGACTCGTGACTAACTATTCCTACTCACGGAGGGGAGAACGGCATGTACGCCACCGCTTCCCACGTGAGTAGATGACTATTTCTAGTCGAATCACACAAATGGCCTAAGATTCTACGTGTAGTGGAATCTAAATGTTATGCACTGAATATATATTTAAAATAGATAATAATAAGTGATAAAGTATATATAAAAATCATGCAAAACTGGAGAAAGGCCTAAAAAAGAGAAAATGTGTGTGAAATAGCATGAAATGCACACAAGAAATGATTTTAATACTAAAATGACCTAAAGGTTTAGCATTGGACTAGCCTATTTTCTAGAAAATTCTCTGCTAGCATTGGACTAGCGAAGAAATCGGGGTTAACCACAACTAGCGTTGGACTAGTGTGGCGACGATACACATATATTATAACAAGTAAGTAAATAAATAAATAAAACATAGATTAAAGCAATAATCACATAAAAGCAGATAATAGCACATAGGAGCACATAGCACACAAGTATAATATTCTAGATACAAAGTCCTAAAGAAAGCGAATAAAACACATAATCACATAGCACACGTAGCACACAAAAGCCCTAACTATTACACCGGGAAAGCCTAATTACAATCTAAAAATAAAAAATAAAAGATAACCTATCTACCTATCTATTACATTTTCTATCTAAAATACATAAGATTTTTGTTAAACAGATAACACATAAACTATCTATTACATTAACTATCTAAATACAAAAATTTTGCTAAATAGAATATTACCTATCTATTACATTTCTTTGAATAATTAAAAATTAAATTCAAGTAAATAATATGACATAAATAAATAAATACTCACACATGAATAAAAATAATAAACACAAAGAGATGCATAAAAAAAACATATAGAAAAACACATAGGAGCATGTAGGAGCACATAAAGAAACATTGGAAGGATAATAAGGGTACCTCTTGTTCGAAGACTCGGTACAAATGTTAACAACATGAACAAACTTATCAAGGTACCATTATTCAAATAAATAAACCATTAATTAAATAATTTTATATTGATCACTATAAACATGCCACAATAATTCAAAACAATTATAGCAATGATAAACAAAAATTAAAGAAAAGCCATGATTAAATATTTAGGAAGAAAAATAAAATTATTTAAGTAAAATAAATGAATAAATAAATAAGAAAATAAAAATAATAAAAATAAAATACAATAATACATAATTAAGTTTTTCAACACACAAATAAGAATTACCAAAATAACTAAAAGAGAAATAGAGAAACTAATTTGAGCATTAATTGGATAAAAGACTAAATTTTGGAATATTAAAATAAAAGTAAAATATGAAAAGAAAATAATTAAAGAAAACTTGAGGAATTAATTAAATTTTTTCTTTTTTTTTTTTCAAAGAATAAAAATTTCCTAAGGCTTTGGGTTAAAAGTGGACATTTAGGCAACATTCTTAGAGTAAAAATGTAATTTACAACAAACTAAAGGGTGAAATTACAATTTCAAACCATAGTTTAGGTAATAACATGATTTACAACAAATTTAAAGGGCTAAACTATAATTTTCAACAAGTATAATGCCAAAAATAAAAATTTCCAGCAATAATTAGGGCCAAGAATATAATTTCAGCAAGATCATTAAATAATACATAATTTACTGCAAACATTTAAAGGTAAAAATTTAATTTCTAGCTACTTGGGGGGCAAAAATATAAATTCCAGCAATATTGGAAGGCAATAATGTAATTCTAGCAAAACATAATAACAAAAATAAAATTTCAGCAAAGTTGGGGGACAAAAATGCAATTTTTAGCAACATTAGGGACTAAATTGCAATTTCCAGCCACATTCAAAGACTAAAATACAATTCCAGCAACATTTTATGGCCAAAATACAATTCCAGCAATGCATAGGGAGTAAAAATGAAATTTCCAGAAATATTGGAGGGTAAAAAGGTAATTTCAGAAAAGTATAGGGGTCGCTATGTAATTTTATAAAAATATAGGGGTCAAAATGGAAAATTTAAAAATGTAGGGGCCAAAATTATTAGTATATAAAAGTCGGGGGACTGAAGTGCAATTAATTGGGACCTAATTGAAAAAAAAATTATGGGGGTCAATCTATAAAAAACAGAAATCTAAATGCATAAATCATAAATGCTCAGGGCCACAATAAGATTAATAAAAGTATAAGGATTATAAAATAAATACATATTATTAATTAAAAGCAAATTAGAAAACTAAACCAACAAAACGACGTAATTTTAAGTGAAACTAAATCAAAACGACGTAGTTTCACTAAAAATTTTTTTTTTCCGGTTTCATTTTTTTCCCTTTTTTTTTCTTTCTTTTTCTTCTTTCTTCTTTCTTCTTTCTTCTTTCCAGATTTCTCTATGTTTGTTTTTTTTTTCTTCTCTTTTTTTCTTCCCTTTCTTCCCGATTCTCTCTCTTCTACCTCTCTCTCTCTCTCTCTCTCTCAACTTGTTCTTTCTCTCTTTTCCCTTCTTTCTTCTTCCCTGATTCTCCCTCTCTCCCGGATTCTCTCTTTCGATTCTGTCTTCTCTCTTTCTTCTCTTTTTTTTTGTTTGTTTCACTCGTCTCTCTCGTCATGTCCCTCTCTCTCGATCCCTCTCTCTGTCCGGTTCTATCTCTCTCTCTCTCTCTTTCTCGGTCCCTTGATCAGTCTCTCTCTCTGTCTCACTCTCGATCTCTCTGTCCCTCTCTCTCTCTCTTTTTTTTTTTTTTAAACCATGAGCAAACTAGCATAAATCAAACAAAATTTCATACACAAATCTCAATTGCTGAATGTTCATTGCAGGAAATTGCAAGAGAAATCAAAGAATATACCTGCAAAGTAGAAGGGATTTGTGATAATGACAACTATTTCTGGTAGCTGCGTCCGGCGGTGGAGGTGGTGATGAGGTGGCGCCACTGGTGGAGGAGAACCGGGGGGTGTTGGTAATGGGTTGTTGGCAGTGAATGGTGGTGCGCCTATTGATTGTGTGTGGTCTATGTGTTTGTGATGCTAGTGTGTGCGTGTGTGCTTGCAGGGGTGTGTTGTTTGTTTTGCAGGTGTGAAGTGTGTGTATGTTTCAGTGTGTGCAGTTGTGTTTGAATGGGATGTGAAGTAGTGTGTGAATTGCGTGAAATTGAATGTGTGATTGAGTGTGCATATGTGTGTATGTGCCTGTTGTGTGTGAATGTGTTTGAAGTAGTGTGTGAATTGCGTGAAATTGAATGTGTGATTGTGCTGCTTATGTGCGTGTGCATGTGATTGTGTATGTGAATTGTGTGGCTCAATGTGTGTTTATGCAGGTGTGTGTGAGAATTGCAAAATGCCGTGTTATGTGTTGTGTGTTGTGTGTTGCTATTAGTGTTCCGTGTGTAATGTGTGTGTTCTATGTTGTGAGGTGAGGTTGTGAGTGTAATGTTTTTGCAGGCAACAAGGGAGTGAAGTGTGTGTGCAGGAGAGTGAAAGTGTGCTGGTGTGTGAGCTGTGAGAGTGGAATTGTGTCTGACTCTTGGAGTGTGATGCATGTGTGAATGAGAGTGAAGTGAGGGGCAGTGAAAAAATGGTGTGTGTCTGCCGAGGGAGAAGGATGGGAACGAGAGGGAGAGTGAATGTGTGTGTCTGATCATTGAAAAACTAGGCAAGAATCCCCTAAAATTTGATGAAAAATGAGTGCAAGTGAGGGTGTGATGTGATTAAACAAGAAACAGTTGGGATGATTGTGTTTGGGAAGTTATGGGTAGCAGTCATGGTAGGGTGATAGTAGCAGTAGCAGCAACAGCGTTGCTGCTGCTTTTGTCTTCTTCTTCTTCTTTTTTTTTTTTTTAAGTGGTGGAAGAAAGAAATTCAAATAAATACCAGAAAAATTTTGTAAATATCAAAATTTTTCTAGAAAATCTATAAATATATATAATACACATATAAAATTTCGCACATGAAAATTTTAATAATAATAATAAAAAAATACATTGGAAGAAACACCGTATGTGACGTAGATTATGAAACCATACAAAAATACTAAATGGTCTTTAAAAATCATAAAAATTTTACAGAAAATCTATCATTACATAAAACACATATACTAAAACTTTCATTCAAAAAATTTTAACATTAGTGCATTTTTGAAAAATGTGCCCTTATTAGGCAAAAGAAGAAAAATTAAATAAATACCGAACATCCTCTAAAAATCATGAAATTTTTACAAAAAATTTATGAATATACAAAATGCACACATAAAAATTTTTTTCGCTTGAAAATTCTCACAAAAAGAGTGCATTGGAAAATGTGCCATTAAGTTTAAAATACTAAAATAATAAATGACTCCCAAAAATGATTAAAATTATAAATAATGATAAAAATAGTAAAATTGTATATTTAGGAAATAAAATAAAATAAAATAATATTTACGTGGTGAAATTACCATTTTGTCCCTGATGTGATTAATTAGTCATAATATGCACAAAATTATAATCGACCTCTGAAAATCAAAAATACCCCCTAAATGAAGTAACACACATATTTTTACAAGAGGTGTGTCAAAATTTGGTGTCTACATCACCCATGCACACACATATATACGCACACTCTCTCTCTCTCTCTCTCTCTCACACATGCACACATATTTGTTCATGCGTGCAGATGCGCACACACTCTCTCGATATAAACACACAATCACACTTGTAAGCATAAACTTATATTTTTTTCTCTCACACATAAGCAAATGGATAAACTTTCGTTTTATCTCACATATAAACTCCTTTTCACGTGCACAATCTCTCATCTCTCTCTCTCTCTCTCTCACACACACACACACTTTCACAGATAAACATATTATCTCTCTAGCGCGCGCACACTCTACTTTCTCTACCCTTCATACACATTTTCTCTCACATAGACCTAGATACTTTCTCGCAGACGAATTCCCACACGATATATATACATACATACATACATACATACATATACATACACACACACACATATATATACATACATATACATATATACATACATACATACATGCATGCATGTATGTATGTATATGTACGTAAGCATAATATTTTTTTCTTACTTTCACATATATATTTTCTCTTTCTTTCTCATATACACATGCACAAATCTTAATTTTTTTCTCTTACATAATTGCAGACACTTTCATACATACATTTTTACACATATACACAAGCTTTCTCTCACACACGTTCTCACACACACACACACACACATATATATGTACATATGTATGTATATGTACGTAAGCATAATATTTTTTTCTTACTTTCACATATACATTTTCTCTTTCTTTCTCATATACACACGCACAAATCTTAATTTTTTTCTCTTACATAATTGCAGACACTTTTCATACATAATTTTTACACATATACACAGGCTTTCTCTCACACACGTTCTCACACATAATTGCACTTGTTTTTTATTTCTCACAAACAAACAATATCTTTCACATTGTCAATAAATTATTTCAACTTTTCAAGATAACATAAGGTGAGATATTTAATTCAGTTAATTATCAAGTAGCTACAACTTTATCAATTCAACAACTTAATATTTTCAGCACTTAAATTTTACATTTCAGATTTTAGACTTTAGATTCAATTTTATCAAACGCTACCTAATGGAGCAAATAAAGGATATGTGAAAATCGACTCTCACCAACCGTTGCATAGGGCAAATCAATTAATAAATTTGCTATTCTTTAATGTCTTGAGAGAATATTAGTTTATTTCATAGCATTTAGCCGACAAAGAGTTTTTTTCAGAGTTAATCCTAATTAGAGACGTGGCTCACACATGTTTGACTACTTCTAATCTTGGATGGGGGTGATAAGCAAATAAATTATTTGTGTACTTTGTGCAATAAATTCTAAACAAAATTTCATCTTTATGAGAACTAACTAGGGAGATAGGATCGGAGGGTTAAGATAGAGTATGAAACCACACTTGAAGGGGAGAACACAAGTAAAACAACTTAACTAATAATTGCATGGTATGGAACAAATTGCAAGCGAAGCGTATAGAGTTTCTTATCATGTTTGGTATACTACTAATTTGTATAAGATAGCTTGAATTGGCACAAAATTTTCATCCTACACAACCAAAACCAATAAATGAACGATCATATATTTGTCGTGCATCAAACACACATATGACACAATAACTTAATTATGTGCACAAGGGGAAAAAAACAGAGCCAAAGAATAGCTTTTCTCCCTATCTTGGCGAGAATGGTTGGCTAGACAACTACGTTCCACCGATGAGATTATCACTTACGATTCAATAAAGTTGATGACCAGAAATAATTAATAGGGTCATTTGGTTTTTTGGATTAAAAAAGGATAAGAAACCTTAGAAATTTGTCAAGACATGCATTTGCTTCCAATAGGCCATGGGCTCACAAGTGCCATTTTGCACAAATTACAATCCAAATCAAAAGGGTAAAAAATAGATGCATGAGATTAAACTAGCAAAGTAAAAAATGAGTCTAAAAAATGGTACTGTTTTACGTGAAAAATAGTTAGACTACGATGCTGGATAGTTACCACAAAATGTTAGATAATTATATCAAAATACTGGACAATTACATAGTGTTTAACTTGCGCAAAACAGAAAGGGGGAAAATTGGGAGGCCCTGAGTACCTTCTAATGTACTATTATGACCGCACAATAAATACAAACCAAGGCTTCATTGGGACATGGGACTTGCATGTTGGGCCCTTTTTCATTTCATAATATGAGGCGTGTGTAACATGTTAATTAAAATGTGTGAACGTGTTGAAATAATGATGTAATTCTATTGACTTATGATGTAATCATTTGACACTCAAAATTATGTCATTTTTTCATTACAAATTTGGCCTTGTTAGTTTAGTCTCATCCGTTCATTTTTAACCCTTTAAATATAGACCGTCAACTTGTGGCAAATAACACTTGCAAGTCACAAGTCCCCATTAGAGATACTTTTATGATCGACTGTCGACCGTCCAGATCCAACTTCTCCGACTCATAAATTACGGCTTCTTCCAAGTCTCAACCGATGCTCATCCGGCATTTGCGCCAAACACCATAAAGAAGCTTGTAGTAGTAAAGCTCAAGAATCTTTTTGGTTGTTGCCTCGTGGATATGACCATAATATAGCAGAACTTCAAAGGCCGTTTTTTGCTTCTTTCTATTACTAAGCTACATAAACGGGCGTGCATGGACATGCATGTCAATGGTCGACAAACAATTATAAATTGCAACTTGAAATGCAGTACTCCAAGAAAAGAAACATTCACAAATTTGACAAAAACTATAAAAGAAATAATCAACAAAAATTCATAGGCATCAACTTCTTCAAAATCTTTTGATTTTGTCCCTAATTAACACTTAATAAGTAGTCTAGTTTAGGTCTTAGAGTAGGCTCGCCGAATAAAATAGGACGGCAAAAATTAATCACATAGTATGATTAGTGCTAGTCATTGACATTACAATACAATTAGCCTCAGCAACAAGCAAATATGCATGGAGGTTAGGCTAACGCAAAAACAACGTGAATCCTCGAAAGCAAGATCTAAATTGGCATATGGATTTGGAAATTTTGATTGGGATTATGTAAATTAAACACACTACCCTCCTAGCTTCCCGCCAAACCGCACGCACACATGCATCGAATTTGGCAAAAAACTTTGTATATTAGGTTTTGGGATCCAACGTTGGGATTCAAAATTTATGTGCGTGTGCAGTGATTGTGTTGTTGAGATTGATGAAATGCTTGTGTGATTTTCTATACTTTCGGAAGAATAATTAGGAGGAGACGTTGTAGTTAAGGGAGAGCAATTAAGTAACGGAGTGAAAAGTGTTGTAGCTAGATTGCAGGAGATTAGAATTCTTGATTGGACTAATCAACTTGCTATTTAGTTAAGTTCCTGCAAAAGATCTGCAAAGATCTTTGCTTTCTTTTCGGTTAACCTGAGTAATTTGCCTATTTTTCAGCCACCAGCACAAGAGACTTGAGGGAAAATCACATGCACCCTCGAAAACTCATGTTTTAATCCTTGCATTTGATCATTTAGTCGTTGCCTTCTTAGACATCAGAGCTTACAAAATTTAATCCCTTAAGAAATTCTTACCATATCAAATAGTTATTTAGCAAACCAATTGGCTATAAATTCAAAATTTTCTTTGCTATATTTCCCTTTTTTTGGTCGGTTCTAACAAGAATTAGTTGTTTGCTCTTCTTATAGACAGGAGAAACACACAATATCCAATCAGCCAAATTAAGGAAAGCTAAGGAACCATGCCAACGAATTGTATGGTGAGTTAAAGTTAATAGATTCGTTATGTGACACACTAAAATGTGAGCATTCACGTAGGATTCACAAGTGAGGCCTACTAAAATAATTTAAGAAAATTTCATTGTTTATTACATAGCATTCAACGTTCAAACGTGCCGGTGTCCAAATTCTCCATGATTGTTAGTTATCTATACCATGTTTACCAAGTAATTCGAGCTGATGCCGCATGTATAATGTTCAATTACAAATTTCAATCTTAAGTTAAGGTCCATAAGTTTGTGGTAAAATATTTTCTAATTGTCTTCTAAGCCAGCAACGTCTTAAAAAATTTACGACCTTATTTGCATGCAATGGTTGGATTGATATGAAAATAGATAGAGTTATAATAACACACTAACTAATTTCCTCAGCTCTTAAATAATGCAGACTAGGCATATAGATATATTCCATTTCTCTGCACAAAAAAATACGAATTGAATATTAGCGGTTGGCTGTTATTTATGTCACTTTGTACATGTAGAGGTAGTTGTGTGGCGCATGCGTTGGGAATAGGCATCATTTGGAAGAAAAGGCAAGACATTCTTCGTTTGACTTTTAGTAGAAAAACAATAATATATAAATTTCACTATCTTTCATTTTGGTTCACTGCTGTATGAAAACTCATTTCATATCTTATAAATACTATAGACGAAAATTAACTCCATATTTAGTGGATAGAGTCCTACCAAAATCATCCTCTATTGGAAGATTTTAAGGAAAGGGTGATGAAGAAATAAAAGATTACTAAAGTACTTTGGAAAATTTTTTTAGGCTTTTTCTCTTGTGCCTTGAGGTTCTTTTTACTTCCATCAATCTGATGAAGAAAATAATTCGAATATTCGTCTATGTCAAGATATTATGGAGTAAGGTAAAGATGAATCCTCTTAATAGAATAATTCGAATATTTTTCTATGCCAAGATATTATGGAGGAAGGTAAAGACGAATCCTCGTAATAAAATAATAAGATGGATGTCTAATTCCAACTAGAATTATAGGCTTAATTTCTAGAAAAAATTTTACGTTTATGTAAAGATAATTCATTTTGAGGTCATTTTTCATTTTCTCTTGGATATCCTAATCTATAAGTCCTTAACTTTTTTTCTTTTTCTTTTTTTTTTCTGGTTTTGGGATTTTTTTTTTTAGGGGGCGGGGGGCGGGGGAGAGTGTGGAGAGGCTTGACTAATTATTAGGACCAAGTTAGAAGAAAAATTGTGTTCCCGTATATTAAGATATTTTTTGTCGAATAAAATTGAAAAAAAGATTCTTATGTCAAAAGCATCTTAATGCATAACTTAATCAAGACAATTACTTCTTTAAGCATTAAAAAACCAATAAAATAAATGAAATTTAATGGGACATAACCAAAATTACATTTTAATTAGTCGATTCAGAGAGTTACCATTATCATTGGTCATTTCAATTAGTCGATTCAGAGAGTTGCTTACAATCGTTATTACCATTATCATTGGTCATTTCACAGCTTAACATACTCCTGCAAAAATCATAATGGACTTCCATCTTCATATAAGCCAACAGGAAATAGATAACGAATGCAAAGTACTTTTTTCCATGAAGGCATCGATGTTAGCAAGGAAAAGAGAAATATTTGGAGTGTGTACATCACAAGAAAAGAGCTGTCACATATTATTCTCTATTCTAGACACTCCAGCAATCGAATCGTTTTGGTTGCTGAATATTTGAAATATAAATATGAACAAACCGAGAAATTTGTCACTTTTTAATAATAGAATAATTGGACGATCCATTCTAGGAAAAGCTTCAACAAATAATCTTTTTGAGGAACAAAATTTCGTTTCATTCATAATCACATCTGTGTCTCCACTTTTTTGGCATGTGTTCTATTTTCATACATAATCAAACAGATTTTGCCTGAATTATCATTCTTTAGCAAATCACTTTGTTATACCACATAGCAGTGCATTATAAAGATAATGTAGTGTATAATCTTCGTAATCCTAAAGGTAGTAAAACAAGTCAAATGCAATGTGGCAATGAATCGTTCTATCATGGGATGTCTATATGCAGAAATGATTGTGTATTTTTAAAGAATAAAGAGTTTTTTGAAGCATATATATAAGTCAGAAGTGATTGTGTTTCTGTAAATAGTAAAGAAACACTTCTCCTATGATCCTAAAAAACTGGTCTTTTACAACCAAATATAAACTCATTCAACTAATATTTTAATCACATGCACTCGTAATGATATATTTGTGTGTTTAGCCGTCAATTCAGTCAATTTAACCCTCTTTCTTCATAACCAAGCAGGAAAAAATTAATAGTACTAATAATTTAGACCATTCAAATTGCTTCCTACTTCAAGACATGCCAACTATTTAAACAGCACTGCCACCTTATTCCTTCACTTCACCCTTATCACAATCTCCCTTTCCTCAGAGCTTCTTCCTTATCAAACTCTCTCCCTTTTTTGACTGAACCACTCACTCAAAATTATGGATCTTTCATCAATTTCGAAGGATAATTGGTGGGTGTTCTTCACACTTCCAGCAATTCTTGAATCCCAAAACTTAAGTAACATCTGGATTTTGTCTTCTGCTGTTATTTTCTTCTTTTTTGGAGGGCTCATGACTTGGGCTTTTACTTCTGGTGGGCCTGCGTGGAAAAACGGACGGAGCCGGTTGGGCCGGGTTCCAATCCCTGGACCCAGAGGCCTTCCTATCTTCGGCTGCTTATTCTGCTTGAGCCACGGCTTGGCTCACCGAACTCTTGCATGCATGGCTTCAAGCCGTGGTGCAACTCAACTGATGGCCTTTAGCTTGGGTTCGACTCCGACTGTGGTGGCTTCTGAGCCACAAACAGCTCGTGAGATCCTGACGTCTCCTCACTTTGCTAGCCGCCCCATCAAAGAGTCGGCTAAGCAGCTAATGTTCAGTCGAGCCATCGGTTTCGCTCCCAATGGGGCCTACTGGAGGCTCTTGAGGAAAATTGCCTCTTCTCACCTCTTTGCACCTAAGCGCATATTAGCCCATGAAGCTGGACGCCAACTAGAATCCGCAGCTATGTTAAGAGCCATTTCCAAAGAGCAAACCTCACAAGGGGTTGTAAGCCTTAGGAGACACCTACAAGCAGCTTCCTTGAACAATATAATGGAAATTGTGTTTGGAAAAAGGTATGAAACGACATCACTTAATGAAGAAGCTCAAGAGCTCCATGAAATGGTAAGAGAAGGGTTTGAACTGTTGGGTGCTTTCAATTGGTCTGATCATTTGCCTTGGTTGAAGAATTTTTATGACCCTTTTCGCATTCAACAACGTTGCTCAATTCTTGTACTTCGCGTTAGAAGACTCGTGAAAAAAATCATTGAAGAACATCAAGATGGAAAGTCCTTTAAGCCCTCTTATGATTCTGACTTTGTTGATGTTTTACTCTCTTTAGAAGGTGAAGAAAAGCTTGGTGAAGATGATACGGTGGCTGTTCTTTGGGTTAGTACACAGTACATGCATTCCATTTTTAATACTACCTATTATGATATATTTTCCTCTTTAATAATGTAAATATTTTGTACTATACCCAATTGCCAAAAGACAAATAATTTTCTGTTTCTTAAAGAATTGCAAAAGTATACAACCGGATTTTTGCACGAGTATATGCTGAAAATGACCTTAGCTGAGTGGGAAAAAAAAGTGTGACCTTTTCATGACTGTTAGGTAGGTTATTGCTCTCTTTCTGAAAAATAAATATATCTTTTGCTTCCCTTAAAGCTTTTGGTATGGTTTCAAGAATTAGATTCTTTTGAAGATGAAATAAATAAAATAATTAGAAAAAGAGATCAAATTTTACTCTTTGACACTTCATTGAGTGGCAAAGTGCCTATATATGTCACAGGAACTGATATTTCGAGGTACAGATACTACTGCACTCCTAACTGAATGGATCATGGCAGAATTAGTTTTGCACCCTCAAGTCCAAACCAATCTTTACAATGAGCTCAAAGCTGTTTTGGGAATTAGAAGTGTCACAGATGCAGATGTGGCAAAATTACCCTACCTTCAGGCTGTGGTAAAGGAGACTCTGCGCCTGCATCCACCTGGCCCCCTTTTATCATGGGCTCGATTATCAACCGAAGACGTGCACCTCAGCAATGGAATGATCATACCATCCAACACAGTTGCCATGGTTAACATGTGGGCTATAACACACGACCCTAACGTTTGGGATGAACCGGGGAAATTCATGCCAGAAAGGTTCATACCATCAGCTGGCGGTGTTAATGTTGATGTCAGAGGAAATGACCTTAGGCTTGCACCGTTTGGAGCAGGCCGTAGGGTTTGTCCAGGCAAGAACCTAGGACTTGCAAGTGTGAACCTTTGGGTGGCTAAATTGGTGCAGAATTTCATGTGGGTTCCAAACGAAGCTCAGCCGGTTGATTTAACTGAGGTATTGAAGCTTTCCAGTGAGATGAAGCAGCCTCTTTCAGCTGTGGTTGTGCCTAGAACTGGTGCAGTATTCATCTAGCTATGCCTGTTTGGTGTCCTCCCATTATAATATTTGTAAGGGTGATTTCATGGTTCATGCACTGACTTCTTGGCATTTACGATAATGAGAAGAAGCATATTATATTTATGGATAAGGGATATATATGGTGAGAAATAAAATATGGGACAACAGTGGCTGATTTCATATGTTTTCTAGTCCAGTTTGGACCCTTGCTAGCTCTCTAGCTAAGTGTAAAAGTTGGTTTCTACTTTGTAACATTACGCTATATGCAATGCAAGCAAAACAAAAATTATCTATTAATACATGCAATAGCCTCTTCCCCTTTGATTAGAATTTGAAACAAACTCTTACTAGTAAACCGAAACTGATTCATGGAGTTCTGATATGCAAAAACTATACCAAAAACTATCATTAAGATAATTTAAAGTTACATAAGTGAAAAAAAAAAAATATTTGCTGTTATACAACGCACCTACATATAATTTTAAAAAATTCTACCATCTTCTATTGCAGAATGACACTGTATAAATTAATATATTTAGTTCTCTATTCTTCAGTTTCTTTGTCATTGTTAGTGAAGATTTTATCATGACTGTTGAAATGAGACTGTAAAACCGTAGTTAGAGTGTTTCTATTTATGTGAAATTGATTCCTTTTAGTGGAGAAAACAGTGGAGAATGTAATACAATTATGTCGGGGATGTATTTCCATGTTTAACATACACAGAAACAAAGTGCTACTAAAAAAGAAAAAGATTTCTGTTTGATCAAATCATATTCAGAAAACATCATTCCGGACCGTAGTTATTTTGACTTGATTTAATCTGATGTTGACTGACAAAACATATGCTGGTCAGTCAATCACATGGTTATCATCACTTCGTTTGGTTGATTGTTTTTGTGGTGCTTCTTTTAAAGTATTAATATAACAATTTTAAAGATTTATTTATGTAAATAAGTACATAAGATAAAAGGTGGTTAGAAAACAAGTTTTGAGTTTTCTAAAAACATGTTCTTTAATTACGGTGCCACACAAACGCAGCCTATGTTATCACTGAATATTGGAATTTCAGACTTGAAATGTTTTTAGTATTGACTGCAAGTCTGCTTCGGCCCCCAACTTGCTTTTCAGTGGCTGCTTCAGCGGATCAATAAACATGCACATGAGCTATAATTCTCTTGCTTTTAAGCTAGTAACAAAATTTCTTAACCAGTAATTGGGAAGAGTCAATACAACTTCTTGCAATGCTTTTTATAGTAATTAAAGCTACTTGCGGTTTCTATATAATGCTAAACAACCTTTTTAATTTGATCTACATACAGTGAACCTCAAAAACTGGATTAGTATGATCAAGTCGCATTTGCTTCTAAGCTGATCAAATCAAATAAAAAATAGTCGATGTCGTTTTTCTGTTAATTTACGTTTGAATACAATAGATTTACGACATCGATTATATAATATATGCATGGACCAATGCTACACTAATGTGGCTCTAAGCTATTGCTGTTTTATGGTCTTCTTTCTTTCTTTCTTTCTTTCGAAATTTGGTCCCAGCCACATTAAAGAGTATTATACAGTGTAAAGCGCAGACAAAGATAGCCTTATAGTTAGTTTTTCAGAAATGGGACCAACATTATAGTATAGAGGTCAAAGTGCATGAAGAAGTAATATCCATATAAATCATACACGAAACCAAAAGATTTTTATCTTTGTTATTAGATTTTGTCCCAAGAACAAATATCTTGTTGGCCGCCGATTAACATTGTTGAAGTAATTTGTTGATTGGTCTCCTACTGCCATGACCATATATGTGCATAAATTTCAACAATTGAAAATTCTGCTTCCCGTTTGGCACAGATTGACACCCATGCCTCCACATTCACACACAAAACGAGTGATTTTTCTTCTCATCTGGTATGTTGTCGTGTAAAACACAGGCTAGAATTTTCCGCTTTAGCAAAAGGCTCGACAAAGAGGAATTTTGACAAATTTTAGAGGGACTGTTAAGTGTAAATTTCAAACAAGTTAAACCAGCAAGAACTTTCTTGTTCCCTTAATATAGATTGTCATAGTCACAGAAGATTTTACTAGATTTTCGGTCATAACAGAGGCAAAATTGAAGACGAACTCTTGCTTTTGAAAAGCACTTTAGCCGTGCTTTACCTAAATAAATAAGTAAACTTTCTTCTTAACAGCTTTAAGTTTATAGGGAGTGACAAATGATGTTTATATTAATCTACACAGGCCGGGTATCACCAATGAAGACTTAGTCATCAGCTAAGAAACCTAATAACAATGAAGTTGAAGACTCAAAAATGAGAAAAATTTATGTTTTTGTCTCAGACATCTGTGGATTGTAATTATACAACTAAAAATTTGTGTCTCAGTATGCATTATAAAAATATAGCACTATACGATACTCTTGAGTCTGACTACATGTAAATTTTTGGTCAATATGACTAACAGACATAGGGGTGTGCAAATTCGGTAAATACCGAATTATGTAAATTTTTGGTCAATATGACTAACAGACATAGGGGTGTGCAAATTCGGTAAATACTGAATTACCGGCCGAATTCGAATTGAATTCGGTAAATCGAATTCGGTAATTCGGTCGGTAATTCGGAAAATCCGAAAAAAATGAAATCGAATTCGGTCGGTATTCAAAAATAAAATTCTAATTCGGTAATAGCGAATTTACTGAATTCAATTCGGTAATTCGAATTTGGTAATTCGGTATATATATACCGAATTCGAATTATCGAATTTAGCATTAATTGGGCTAGTAATTTGATAGTGGGCTCAATTATTTAATCATTGGGTTGGGCCATTATTTCTTTAAGCCCATTATTTCCTCCTTAAGCCCATTATTTTTTAATTTTTTAATTTTAAATTTCTTATTTTTTTAATTTTTAATTTTTAAATTTTTTAAAATTTTTATTTTAATTTATTTTATTTTTTGAATTCAGTTACCGAATTAATATACCGATTTACCGAATTGAATTCGAAATCGAATTCGGTTCGGTATTAAGTGAATTCGAAATCGAATTCGGTCGGTAAATTTGAAAAAAAAAATACCGAATTGACCGATTTCAAGTTACCGAATTACTGAATTACCAACCGATTCTCACCCCTAAACAGACATAAGAGAACTGAGTCTAAGAGGGCGTTTGGTAAAAATAAAATCTGAATGCTGAAATCTGAATACTAAAATTTGAATTCTGAATAATTTA
Source organism: Mitragyna speciosa (assembly GCA_024721245.1). NCBI lineage: Eukaryota > Viridiplantae > Streptophyta > Magnoliopsida > Gentianales > Rubiaceae > Mitragyna > Mitragyna speciosa. The sequence continues at coordinate 17,944,976 of CM045568.1, forward strand.
AGTTGTTGAATTTTTAGTACTAAAAAATTTACAAGTTCACATCTAAATCTGAATACTGAATTTAATATGCATGTTTGATAATAATATGTGGCTGAATGCTAAATATCATAGATCTTATAATTTTATCCCTCTGAATTTAATATGTCAATTTGATAATAATATGCAACTAAATATTAAATTTTATGAATTTTACAATTTATCTCGGTGTCAATTTATTTTTTATAATTTATTATTTTATTACATTTGACTAAAATACATATAATTAAGTTTATAAATAATGACAAAATAATTAAAAAAATATTAAAAAAGAGAAGGAAACAAAGAAGTGATAAATTATCTCATAAAAGTTAATATGAAAAATATAAGAGATAATATTTAAATGAATAAATATTCTCGAGAGTTAAATTGTCTACCATGATGAAAAAAACTATTTGGAGTTTTCAAAGAAAAAGATATAACGAAAGAATTGTGAAGGGATAAGAAGAGAGAAGAAAAAAAAATAAGACGTACCGTTATAGGTTATTTTTGTCATGTAGAATTATTATTTAAAACACTGATGTACTCTGAGCTGAACGTGCTCTGTATCAAGCATTAAGTGTAGATAGAATCATTTATTTTTAGTAATAGATTTTGCCTGGACTTTCAGAGGCACTTAAATACTTAAGAACTCCTATTTTAGGTTATCAAACAATCTTAATATAATTAAGATTTGAATTAATTAATTTTAAGTGCTTAATTAGGTTATCAAACACTCTTTAACTCTCCTTCTTTGCTCTGAATCTTGAATCTTCCAATCTTTCATAATGAAGTTAAATATGGTCAGCATGTTATACATCAGCAAATGAGTCAGCAGAGGGAATAAGCCAGCAAAGAAAGTAGCAGTGAGGAGCAGTTCAAGAAAAAGAGGTGGGAAAAACAAGTTAGTTAAAGTAGTTAGAGAGATTAAGAGGGAAAGTTAGTTAGACAGCAGTTATGGGATTGATTAGCCTATAAATGTCAGGTGTAGGAACATTGAGATGTGTGTGTAAACGGAAATTCTTTCTCTTATCCCTATTCTCTGATCAATAATATTGCTTCATTCAATTTTCAATTCTAATTCTCGAATAGTGTTCTTGAATTCTTCATTATTCCTGATTAGAATTAGGGGACTTAACTACAATCTGCATCAGCATGTTAGACACTCCATAGCTTTCGAGTCTAAATATTTCCTCCAGAAATGGGTTTATATGATCCTTTCCGCTTAAGTAGTGATATAATCAGTTGCGTAATCAAATTCAAATTAGAACTTTTTTCTTTATATTCAAATTAGAACTTCAATCGGTAGAAGGTGAACCTTAATAGTCTTTGATTTATTGGGATGCACAAACTACCAATAAAGAGGAGGAAATGGTCTAAATCCTATCCATGGCATTACGAAATTAAATTTACGATATTTTTTTTTTTCCTTTTCTCTCCTTTATTGTTATTATTATTATTTTTGGTGAAACTTCTCATCAAACCATACAACAGAAATTATATACCAGTTCTTAAAATTTTAACAAACAAAGCATAGCTTTTATTAAAATCCTACTGAACATCGAAAACATGGAAAATTGCTATACATATACGCATATAATATATGTGTGGATATATATAAAAACACACATACATACATACAGACATGCACCCACACACATAAATAATGGACAAATGAAAAAAATAATAAGAATCTGTTGATCAGAAAGAGTTGTATTTATGTAGTCCAACAAGGTAATATAACTACACTAGAAATCTGTTTTCCAAATTAAATAGAAAGGTCATGAGCCCGACAAATCTTCGAGACCAAGATTACATATTACATTTTTTTTTTTTGGCAAATTTTGCGCAATTGGTCGAGTAAGCTAGCTGCAATGTCGATTTCTTGTTATGTAGTCGAAGAAGATATTTCTGAACGCCGTCGGACGAAGCTCAAGTCTAGATTTTTATGCCTACATGTTGGCATAAAAAAATAAAGGAAACTTTTATTTAACACGTATAAAAATATGTGAGAGAAGAGGAGTTATCAAATAAAATCTTTGACTCTCATGTGGAGATTAGCATAAATTTATGACATGATAGCCTTAACATTATCTAGAATTTCTTTAGACTTTCAACTCTCCCAACTCTTATCAACTTAATAAAATAATAAAACTCTTTATTTATAACCATAAGAATTTAAAAATAAGAAATCTAACTAGAACGTGTCAAATAATAATCAACATGTCAAATAAATAAACTACTAAAAGCTAAACTAAAATATGACTTAAATAAGAAACTTCTAATTCATTATAATTTTGGTTTAATAATGCAAACAATATCTCCCTTAAATCAAACTCTCCACAATCACGAACAATGTTGGTCCATTCCATCACGAATAACAAGAACAATACATGCATGTTAGTTGCCAAACCTAGGTTCCCCTTTTAGCTCAAGGGATTCTAATTGTTGAAATTTCTCGCGGGAGTTCTTTAATTTGGGATCCTTCTCATCTGCTTATGACCTCTTATGTAGTGGTAGAAGAAAAGCAAAGAGCCAAGTTAGAAATCTAAACAGATTAGATGTCTTGTTTTAACAATGTTGATTAAAGAATTAATACCTTTACAATGCCGTTTTCTTGCAACGAGTATCCAATACATTTCTTGCTTAAGAGATTCCGGTTGTTGAAAATTCTGTTAGGAGTTCTGTATTTGGTTAAATTTTTCACAACACAAACAAAATACTTTATTGTCCTTCATACTTGAAAATTTAATTATATGAAAGTAATTCGTTAGTAACATGAAACTTATGATAATCAAAAAAGAGATACATAGGATAAGGCAATAATCAAAATACAAAATAAAAATAAAAATCCAGTATGATGTTTAAGTTTGTTAATTACATGGATCTAAGTATGAAATGATCTAATAATTCTCAATTCGTCTATAATATTTATTAATATCGGTCTCTAGAACATATATGTTTTAGAAATTAATACATAGAACTAAAACTGCTTTTATGATTAAAGTTTGGTTAATCTAACCATTTTTAGAAATCAGCTCAATTACCCTGGTATTTTGATTTGAGATAGACCAATTTTTATGATTTTTTTAATTTTCAGTTATTTTTTGACCACCTATGCTTTTGTAGATGTTGCGTTAATGTGTGTGAAGTATTGTACACAACAATAATATGAATAATAAAAAAAATAGTAGGGATAATTAAAGTTCTATTAATCTGCATTGTATTTGACACTCTTCTTTGATTTTGCCATATTGGTTTTAGGGATAGAAATTACAAATAATAGGGTGAACAAATCCAGTGAAGGATTGCCCCATTGGTGTGTAACTAATTCTTTTAGGGACTAATTCACTTTGCACCTCCTCTAAGTTATGTTTTATTCACTTGTGCTCTTAACTTTATTTTGTACGCTTAGGACCATAAATTTATTAAAATAACCCAAATCACGCCGTCAACTCATATTGTCAATAGAAAAGCACAAAAACAGAAGCATTTACTCGTTTCTTCTTTTTTTTTTATTTAAAAATTTGTTCATTGATCATAAAGAGTGGCATAATATTTAGGCTCATATATATTGTTCGTGTACTCGCACTAATATTGTGCAAAATTATAGTAATTAGTAACTTTAGAGTGAAAATTGTCCAAATTAAAAGTTTGAGCTGCACTGTAGCTGTAATTAGCAAATTTAAGGTGCAAAATCTCCAAAATAATAGTTCTAGTTGCAAAGTGAGAATTGTACTAGTTCTTTTTCTAGCTTTCTTTTGCATTTTTGCCATTTTGATTGATAAAAATTGGAAATACATGGATTGATTATGCATACTGAAATAAATTTATGTAATAAATATAGAATTTATGAATTTTTTGTCCTCTTTATATGGACCACATTTATTATAGAATTGAAACATTTAAGTTGCAGTTTTTCTTGCAATGGCAAAAAGCTACTTGCTTTTCTGACTTCACCATTAGTATATAATGTGACAGAAATTGTGTGGAAATGCCAAGTGCTTAAGACACCTATTAGAGAAAAGAAAAAAAAAATAGCATAGTGAAGTTTGTTTACATACATTCCTTGTGACCACGGATTAAGGAATTTTTAGAGAAACCAATGAATCAACTTGGGACTAATAAATGTAAATAGTGAGTAAGAGAAGTTCGCATTTTGCAAAAGGAATAAAGATTCTAAAGTTAAAAAATACATGGAAAATGAAAATAATAAAATTACAAATATTTTGAATTTAAAATTTACACTAGGACTAAAGGCCTATTTGATAAAAGTGAAAATTAAAATCTAGATTCTAAAGTTATATCTGTTTGATAAGTATTTGAAATTAAATATTAAATTTAAATATCTCAGCTCATAAATATAATAATTGTATATTAAAAATATGAAATAATTTAAGGATAATGCGTGTGTTTGAGAGAAAGATCAAAAGAATATGTGTAATTGTATGTGAGAGACAACCAAATTTATTTGTATAAAAATGTCTGTGATAGAAAATGTATGTATATCCATGAAAATGTATGTATAAAAAGGGACCATGTGTGCTAGTGTATGAGAGGAAAAAGTTTAAGGAAAATTTCAGGGTGGTGGAAGTTTAGTAATGAATAAGAGGGCAAAATTTATGTGTGTGGATGTATATAAGCGAGAGAAAGTGTACACATGGAAGTGAGAAAAAATAATATGCTTATGTATATATATGTGTGTGTGAGAGTGTGTGCTAGAACGTGTTTATGTATGTATGAGAAAGAGAATATAAATATATATATATATATATATATATATTTGAAAGAGTGTATTTGTGTGTGTCTGTATGAAGGAGAGAGGGCTTGTGAGAAAGAGAGAGAAAAAGAGAGAATATGTATATATGTGTAAATGCGCGCACGTGTGTGAGTGAGAGAGTGTGTATATATGATCGAAGAAAAGTTTATATATTTACATATGTGTGAGAGAAAAATGTGTATATGTGCGCTTTAAAGTGTGAGCATACATGTGTACATTGAGAAAACGTGTACAATATGTGAATGATGTGACTGTGTGTACATGTGTGTCAAAGAGAGTAAATATGGTATATGTATTCAAAATTCAGCAAAATAAATGATATTTTTTTCACTTAAAAGTTTGTATATATATTAAGTAGTGTTAGTATATTAAGTAGTAAAGGCATTTTATTATTAAACATGTTGAATTCAAAAAACTCTTAATTCATTAATTTTAATATTAAGTTGATTTATCAAATTCCTTCCAAGCTTAATAATGCTTTTCTTCCCTTATCCTGATATTTAGGCACATCATAATCTCCCAAGTCTAAAGTCTCATGCAATGGGTAAATTGCTTTAATAGTCCCTCAATTTTTTTCCCTAAAACCCTGTCCTCAAATTTTTTTTCTTGGTCTAATTTAGTCCTGAAACAAAAATTTTGTTGCCAGTTTCGTCCTTCATCTGTTGCTCTGTCATCTCAGGCAAATTTTGTTGCCAATTTGGTCCTTGATTTTTTGATCCATCATCGCCCTTCGCTAGTAATGGGAGGCATGCTAAAATTCCTGCATGAAATTCGTAGGTAGAATTGTGGGTACACTAAAGGTATTAGATGCTGAATATGTAGAAGAATTACTGGTCCAAGAGGCCCTGAAAGATTCTCTGGCTAATCTTCAAATATCCCATGAAGATAATCCATCATTTAAGCCAAATGAGTTGGTGAATCATCAAGAAACTGCTGTGAAATTTGCATGGAACGAAAAGAAAGACATGAAATGTTCAAACTTGAGAAATGTTCTCATTACTTATGTCCTGATTATTACCCAGAGTTCAGGAAACGATCCAGAAAAATGTTCGTACTATAGCTTTCTCAAATTTAAATTGTAGCTACATCATTATTGAACCTTTGTATCTCGGGGATATAATATTCGAAATTGCTTTTGCTTGATCGGAGAGGCTATGGAGTTATGTAACAATACCGGATTCAGCAGTTATGTTGTCCTGTTAAGTATTGTTCAACTGAATGATGGCAGTGAGGGGAAAATGATCAGGGTCCGAATAACTGGTACTTCGGCAATTCCGTAAGCTGAAAGTGAAATGAGATGGAGATGGCGGTTCATGTTGGTGAAAAGACTTGGATATCGTGGTTCATGTGGAAGCAACAGATAAATGAACAAATTTGGTTACAAAATTTTATTTAAGTATCAAAGTTTCAAAAAAAAAGGGGAGAGAGAGGGGGAATATTAGTGTTTTAGGGCATTTGATTGTTAGTGATTAATATTTTCAATTTATGCATTCATGTAATTTTCAAAATTATCATTCGTTCGAATGATGCTATCAAAGTGCAAAGAGAAAGACAGGAGAAGAAAAATCATTTTCATAGATTGACACAAATCAAATTTGATTGTTTATTGATCAAGTCAAAAGGCATAAAGAAACTACAACACTTTGGACACACAATTGTGTTGTATATATAAATCTCCAATTCAACAAATGCCACCAAAAAAAAAAAAAAAAAAGAAAGACAGATAGAGGGCATTATTTTCTTCAGCTTTGCCCTCTCATTTGCATGCTTCACAAATAAAGATAAAATAAACTTGAAATTAATTTGTCTAAACAGCATCAACAAGGTGGCATGTCTGAAGGCGGAGGCAGCATTTGCTCATCTGAGCCCGTGCCATTTTTTACAATGAAGGTCATCTCCATTCCCCAGCTTATATGACGCTCGAAATGGCAGTGCATCAACCAAACCCCTACCAAAAAAATAATTAATTAATTAATGGCCCTCAAAATTTGTTATAATCAGTTACAAATACACAACTCACTTGTGATAGAGACTAATAATACTATGTTGAAGTTTATACAGTACGCCACTTATAGAAAAGTTAACATCGAAGACTTAATAGCTGTGGCAGTTCAGTTAAACATAATAAATGTGTACTAAAAAACAAAGGAATCGCCATGACTTTACAAAATCATAATATTCGATAAACATATGGTTATTGTTTACCTAATCATATAATTTACAAATATAATTTCTCGTTGGCGGCTTAGACATATTTAGAAAATTTTTATAATTAGAGCAGGTACTAGTGAAATAAGATAAACAAACAAGCTTGAACATATATTTTACAAACTTAAGTTAATAATCCATAGCAATAAGATTAGCAGCATTGAAGCACTTAAAATGCAGCACAGGCAAAAAGAAATAGTGATACTTACCAGGATTATTTGCCCTGAATCGGATAGCTGTCCAGCCATTCTTGGGAACGGCAATTGTATTCATAAAAGGAGGGTCAACAAGATTATAGTTCTGAGGGTCTGTTTCATTGTTAAAGTTCCCCAGACCTGACCCAACCACATAGAAACTGTGTCCGTGCAAATGCATTGGATGATCTATCCCCGCAACCAAATTTGTCCCTTGATAAACAAGCTCCACTGTCGAGTTATATTCAAGAACTAAAACTTTGGTAGTCAAATTAGGAAATCTTAGTTCTCGAGGAAGATTGTCTCCTGTATAATTGAACACAAATGGTGGAAAATGAGGAAAATCAGGTTCATATACTCCTTGGGTTTGATTGTAGTAAGCTTGAAGCAAATCAATCTGAGGGGTAACAAAACTTTGATTGTTCACACTAGCTTTCAATCGCGTGCCACTAGGTCCCTCACATGTATTATTTGTTTCACAGGGCACTGTGTTTATGGAGAGGGTAAAGGTCAGGTTAGTGCTCACTGTTTGCGGGACATGGACAGGATGTTGAGCACTTGCTAAGCTTCTAAGGCTCCTCGTGAAAGAAAACGATGCATTTATATCATTGTATGGCGGGAGATTCGGGAAGAATGGAGGTGAAATTGGAGTGTAGTTTCCAGCATATTCGATTATTCCTGTGGTGGTAGTGTTGTCGAATGGAATGGAAGAAGCATTGTTATAAACTTTAGAAGCCATGTAATAGTGATTTTGTGCCTGATTAGCTTCCATCAAGAAATCGATTGTTTGTCCTGGGGATATAGCTATGTAATCAGTTGTTAATGGCTTCGTATAGCTGCCATCTGAACCCACAACTGTTAGACTATGGTTTGCAATGCCAAAGAACATAATGTTGTTCATGACAGCATTGATCATCCGAAGCAAATAAGTTCCTCCCGAAGTCACATTCAGCTTGAATGTATCTGCCAAAAGGCAAATATTGTTAAATTACTTCACCAAATTTACAAAAATTTGAGCCAATTTAATCCACTTTTAGACATGTACCTGATTGGGAACATGGATATAGATCACCAGGTTGGCCATTTATTAGAAAAGCATCAGAGTTATTTGGATCACCCCCTTTAGTTAAAAAGTCGCTAAGCACATCCTCCATGTCGCTCTTCCACCACTCTCCTGCATTGAAGCGAAGTTAAACATCCAATTGTATATTGCATTTTGTTCACCTAACTTCTTTTAATAATTTAACTCATCTCAAGACTTCTTTACAACCTCACTAAATCTAACTTTCAGAAAAAAGAAAATATTAGGAGTTGATAATACACATAAGTAGTGGTTGAACCAATTAATATTAAATTCCATACATTCTGAATCATCAACGTACGGATTTATTCAAATTAAAAAGGGGCTATGAATGGTTAGGTTACTTTTCTGATCAATAATTTGCAAGTTTTTTATTTTTTTTAGAAGTTGTTTTATTATTAATTTGTTATAAAATTAAATTTTGGATATAAAATTACATAAGGGAAATAATGGTTTACCATTGCTGTAGACCTTGATTTTCACTTTACTTCCTAATCCAACTTTTTTTTTTTTGTTTACTTAATCCCTTGTGAGCCATCCTTGTTTAGTTTGATCACTTTAAATAAAAAATAAAAAGAGCAAAACTAAACTCAAGCTAAATTTGATTTTATGACAGTAAATGAATTATGTAAATTAGTACAAGTTATTGAAAGCCGTGAATTTTGACTAATTTATATTATCCTATCTATAGTTAATCTTTTCGCATCTTATAACTATTGATGTTTTGATTGGTTATTAACTATTTGTTTGTAATTTCATCTTCTTTTCTCAAATGAAGAAAAAAATAAAAAGAAATTATAAGAATTAGGAAATTTGAAAAACGAAACAAAAGGGAAGAACAACAAAAGATTAATAAAGAAGAGAAAAAAGAATAGAGAAAATAAAAATTGGGGAAAAAAGAAAATTATAGATGAGTAATCTTGTCTCACAGGGAGTTAATATATACGAAAAAAAATATTTAGCATAAAGTGAAAATGAAGGTATATTATAAGGGGCAATGTGATATAAACCCCAAAAATCAATGAATATAATTTCTTGTCTCATAGGGGTTAAATTATACACCAAAAAAAATGTTATGCCTAAAGTAAAAATGATGGTATACTTAAAAGTGTTAAAGTGATATTACCCTAAAATCAATGAATAAAATTCCATCTTACCTATGATGATGGGAAATTCTGCATCAGGCTGTTGAAAAGGATAACTCTCTCCTATCTTGGGATAAACAATAAGTGCACCATGAACTGTTGCTCGAGACCAATCACTGTGAGCATGCCACCACAAAGTTCCTATCTCATCGCTGGTTATAATTTTTTGGACAAAGGAATTTCCAGGTTTTAGAGGGCACTGAGTAACGAATTCTGGACCATCTGACCATGGATACCTTGGCTGTAGAACTCCATGCCTAGATACAAATCAAACCCCTTTTAGTTAACCAAGCTCTGACTATAAAATTCAGAGAGAAAAAATCAGGTGGTAGGTTTTTTATTAAAAAAAATAAAATTTGAAAAAGAAGAAAACTTGTGTATTTTACTATACCAGTGAATGGTGATGTTTTCTGTTCCCCTGTTATGGACATGAACATAGGCAATATCTCCTTGGCGGAGTCGAATAGTTGGTCCTGGAAACTGGCCATTTACTGTCAAAATGCTCTTGTTACTGCACAGTCTTGTGTATGACGCTTCCTGGACCTGCATTAAAAAAAATAAAATAAAATAAAAGGATTGTCTCATGGAATGATAGAAAAATCAAAAGGTGTAGAATTTTTTTTCTATATTGTTTTGATACGATGATTAAAACGCGTTAGTAGAAGTTAAATTTAGCCGTGGAAAAAATGGCCTGATCCGACGTTTGTTATGGTCAACGAGCCTTAATGTTCGTTGTGCACACCATGAAGCAAGTAAAAATAGAGTGTTTATCTAAGTAATAGCACTTGTTCCAAAAATCACAGCGTGTGCAATCTTGTAACAACAGCATAAACAATGCACAAATATCTAGACATTCATTTTGGTATCCAATGAATTGTTTGCAAAAATCATGCGATTGTTAAGACAACGAAAAGACTTAGTACGTTACATTCCAAACAATGATGAAAAAGGACGAGCATAAGAGAAAGCAAATTGCCTAAACGTTCATTTTGATTAAAATTTTCCAACTCTTTTTTTTTTTTTTTGGGGTCCCCCCCGGGGGGGGGGGGGGGGGAACAAGTTGATATGTCATATCTTATGAAGATAGAGATGGTAGCTAACATATTCCTAAATGAATATTAATGCAGATGCAATCTCCGAACGTGATGCTCAGATATTATTATTGTCGGTGATTTTGAGATTAAAAAAACCATTTACAAGGCCCTCCCTGCTGTTAGCTTGCTTAAGAATATTATAGGTACTCACCACAAAGGAATAATTATGAATAGCAGCTTGGCTAGGTGAGACACCAACCAAAACAAGTAATACCACAAAATGCAAGACGAAAACCTTCATGATCAACCTCATTATGTGTTAAAATGAATGAGACCCTGAATCACCAAACCTTCTATGATTAATATTCTCTTTTGTGATGGCAATGTTAGCACAAATTCTTGAAATATTTATAGGCTCATGACATGAATGGGGACAGGAAATAATTAACCAGCTGTTTCCCTCATGTTACATATTGAAATATTACGCAGACCACGTTTCTTTTTCATCAGAAAAAATTAGGTCGACACCAAACAGATTGACCTTCTATCTCTTCATTCAAATTCTTTATTGATTTTAATTTTCCAATATTTTAATCGATCTCCCTCCCTCAAACACAAATCACATGATAAATATTATACCATCAAGTAGTACGAATTATAACGTCGAATCTGAGAAGCCTATGTTTCGGAATTTTGGAGTCTTTTAGGTCTTTGTGTTGTCTTTATTTGTATTTAACCGTTCGTGCTCTGGCGTAAGAATTTGTACACGAAATTATTTCACAGCAGCTAGTATATTGGATGCATATGATATCATGTGCATATATATTACTTGAGTTCACGGACAAGATGGCTATATGAAAAAGAATTGGTGCTCATTTTCCTGTATTTGATTCTCTCTGGTGTCATTCAATGAAAGAAAATACGATGTTTCTTCAAGAAACAATTTTACAGGGGTTGCAATTGCATTGGCGCCGCCCCAGACTATTAGGGATCAATTCATACTGAAAACCCAATCGACAAAACTGTTTTCATATGCAGGACAGATACCTTAAGTGAAACACAATCGAACGCCCAAGCTATTTGGATAGATAAAAAGTGTCATACTACAAATATTAGCATTTATACCTTGCAAAGTTGTGACCTGAGAACAATCCTAAAAAAAGAACAAAGAAAAAAAAAAGAAGAAGCTTTAACGATCATTTCTCTTGTAATGAATTAATTTTTATCCTATTCCTTTGAAATATAAATCCAAGAAAACATTGACTAATTTTACTTTGGAGATTAAGGAAACTAATTTCCCTGTTTTAGTCGTTATTTAATAAATGCCAACTGGTTTGTAGAGCTGGATTTATAAAAAGAAATTGTTTCTTGTAGATCTGTACAAGAGAAGATGAAGGTTATAAAAAATATAATACAAAATTTTGAGTACCCATTTGGAATTTCTTAAGAATAGGTAAAAGTTTTTATAATTTGCCTAATATGTCCTTATAATTGTCTCTTTTTTTCTCATTTTACGCGTTAGAGGGTGACAAGCGATTTGATGCCGCGTAAACACTCTATACATTGCACCTCATATTCTAACAGTATTAACTTCGAAAATTTCCACCGAGGATGAAAAGAAATATTTTTTTTTGTCAAGTTTCAACATTCTAATTTACTCCTAACTTACTTTAATAGATAATTCAACTAAATCTGAGGGGACTAATGAAAACTAAACTACCATTTCGCGAAAATAAATTATGACCTTCCTCTTATAGCTGTTTATCACATTCGGAGATCCCCAGTCAAGCAGTTCGGGCAGCTGATGTGGTTAGTTGAAAAGACAACTGTTGATGTGAAAGTTGTGTACATGAAGGGAGAGGTATTAGAAAAAAATATCTAATGCATGTGATATAGGCACGGTTGCGTTGCCAAGAAAGTCTTGGATTTCAGATATGTAACTCGTTGAACTCAAGACCTCGTTTGATTCGTGAACCAAAAAACCCTTGACGTGGAATTGTTTTGCCTTGAATCTTTCCTTGAAGATGAGCACGCCTAAGAACAACTAGAATTAGACCTAGTTGAGTGAGTTCAATCGTCTAACCTAATTAACCCTAAGACTTAATCAAAAACACAAGAAAAACTCTAAGCGAAGTTGGTGGTCGCCACAAGCAAGCTTGATAAGATCAAGAGTTGTTCTAAATCAACATAGAACGAAGAAGAATCTCAATTAAGAGAAAACACTCAAATTTTATTCATAAATTCATGCTGAAAATCGTATGAACAGTAATATGCCTATTTATAGACTTATAAAGAAAAGTCTAGAAGCTTAAAATAAAGTATACTACTAAAACTAATTGTAACTTATCACAATTTGGTAACTAACTAAACGTTACAACTTGTAAGACTTAGGAAACTAATAAAAATAAATAAAAATTCGTCCAAAATCACATCATGGGCTAGACATCTTTCATTAAACTCCATTGGGCCTCCATTTAGCAACTTCAAGAGCCCTCCAAATAAGTCCAAGTAACCAGTCCCTTGTAAGATTGTTTTGGACAGTTTAATATCTTCTTTTGAGCCTTCTTTATAGATGAACTTGATCCATAACCAATGCTTGAATCCTTGGCCCAATGTGATAGTATAAACAAAGTGAATTTCAAGCTTGCAAATAAGCTCAAATCCATGGATAATCTTCAACCAGCAACCATGTGGATTATCTTCTACCAAGAACATGCCTCTCCTAAGATCACCATGTTCAAGTCCAAGTCTAACAATTATGAGTGCTCCTTGGATCATATCAGCACGACTCGCACGTTGTTAGTGGTTCATTATAACTAATAATTTATCATTACGTAGTGATGGCTGATCACACTTTATAATGTTTAGTGATGTATGATTAATTTTAATGTGACACATGGCATGCATGATGCACATAATACTTAATTAGGAGCACCATAATTGTTGCTTAGTTTGCCTTGGAATTTGATAAAAAATATGTTCCTATAATTAATTAGTAGTCTTGTTTAGTTTCTATGATTTACTTCAATTTGTATCTTGATATAATTGGTGCTGGTAGTTTTAATTGTAATTTGTAGTATTTGTCTACTTCGCATTAAGAACAATCTCAGTGAAATCTCTTTAAGATATCAATAATAAGATGCTAGTTAAACTTTTACGAAAAATGGACGATATTCCTTAGTGAAATCTTGTGAAAAAGCCTTTTCAATATCCATCCATGATCACTGAAAATAAATATCAGTAGAAAGAATTTTTAAAAATTAAAAAAAATCATGAATAAATGCAAAAACAAGCAAGAGTTGACTGTAGACTGTTACTGAGTTGACTAATGAGTGGAAAGTTGGGAACACTATCAGGCAACAATAACACCCTTGGCCAACAAAATAAATGAAAAAGGACACAGTATTAATTTTGTTGTATTGTCAATATTATTTACGATTCTTTTTTTAAACACGGATTTTAATCACTTTTTTATATTTTTACCTCTCTCAAATATAAGATTAGTAAAAAAGTACTACAATATTATTTTTCATAAATAATACTTCACAAAAATACAATCAAACGAAATCATACACTTTTTGTGGTTCTAATTTGTAACCTTAATATAGCAATTTCAAGGTTAGTTTGCAATTAATCTTTGGTTGCTATAATGAAACCGGCTATAGGGTCTCAAATAACCAACACTAAGGGAGCCCATTTTAATTTAATTACCATGTTAAGTTTATAATCAACAAGTCATCCCTAAAATTGGCTGGAGTCATCTTTTATGTAAATTTTTGTGCATCTCTCTCATGTACATAAATTAAAAAAAAAAATCTACCATGAATTCAAACTCAGTTGTATAAAAAAAAAAAAAATTCCTGCACCGACAACATATAGAATTTAATCCTCGCTCCGACAAATAAAACCTACGACCTTCGTACGCCAACTTGAGAATTGAAAATTCCATCGGCAATTGATTGAAGAACTGCTGCTTCTGGGTTCAATCACGTGTTTTCACGTTCATATATAGTCCTGAATATTGCTTGATTGAGAAGAAAAAGACGAAAGAACTTTAGCTCCTTGCGACAATCATGGCGTCTTTAATGACTGGACTACGTTCAGTCTCGTACAGTCCGAATAAAATTTTAGGTGGTGACAACGAAAAGGCATCCTAGATTTGACGAACGACGCGATTAGTTCGTTCATGCACGCTAAGGATAAGAAAATAAAACCCATGCAAGTAAGGTTCTTAATATATTTTTCTCCTCCAAATTATGAATGTAAGTTATTTTGTCTTCTTCTCATTCTACCTCTTATTGTCTTGGAGCAATGAATGTTCCATCAGTCTACATATACAGGTAATAATGATAAGTACAAGAACGTCTGCTGAAAAATTAGGCTAGAAAACCCTATTTGTACACAACATTTACGAGACACTTTTTCCTCAATTTCCCATCTTCTTTTTGACTAAACTAAGGTAAATGTGCGGCTGAGTGAATTGGGTCGTTTATCTTGGTGACTTAGTTTGCCAAAGCTTCGGAATCTGAAGCATTTCGATGCAATTTCTGTGGCTTATCTACCCGTTTTTAGCTTTTAATTTTGAAATTATGATGTAATTAACTGTGTTTTCGTTTTATCTTGCTTTTGAATTTTTTAAATTAAAAGTATGAGCAATTTATTTTCATATTTTTTAAAATCAATTTTTATGAAAATCAAAATTTGTTGAGAATAAGTCCTATGTCTAGCTCTCTTTCCTTTTTATAAAAATTATTATATTTTGGTATATTTCACTATAATGATAGCAAACAGACTAATAACTCACACTCGAAAATGTGTGATCCCATGAGATTTAGCATGGATTTCTAATGATTAATGTTTCAACCTTTATTATTAGAATGCTAATCAAAAGTTCGGTCCATTCCTGCAAAAATAATTAAAAGAAAAAAAAAAGCACATTGTAAAAGTATTAAACCTTAACTATTTAGCAGCACGTTCAGGCAGAAGAATCTACTGAATAAGATTTTTTTTTTTTTTTTGTCTGTGTCTATATACCCAATTTCCGGATTGGCCATTTAGTGTTTCCATTGAGTTTATCCAGTCCAATCATTTAACTTTTCCCATTAATTAGTACATTTTTCTACCAGCTCTGTTTCCGAAGAATTTCTCTACTCTTAATCAAATTCAACCTATCACTACGTAGAGATGTCCCAACCATAATCTTCAAAGGTCTTCTATATGCACCGTTTCCAGTCCTTTTGGTTTATATGGCACATATCATCGTAAATCATTCACGCTTAGATCCACAGTTTAGATATTCAGTGTCAAGTTTAATACCACTAATGAATAGTTATCACATTGCATTCACCTTAATAATTATTTAATTTATTCTAAATGTGATAAGTGTAAACCCCGGTAACAACTCTAAGTGACACTAAAGATCCGAATTACCTAGGCTCGCCAATTGCATGTACACATGATATCAGTTCCAACCTTCATGAACCCCTAGTTTTCATATTACATAGTACATGCCTGTGTGGTTATGTTGGTGGCTTTCCCATCTAGTTTAGGGCCGACGGCTATAATCAGAATGTTCTATATTCTTGGTGAATTTCAATGCTCCATTTTCCTTAATTGTGGCAATTAGAGAGCTGTCACTCCCAAGAGTTTGCAATTACTATAGATGGTCAAGTGTTAGTTGTGGATTTAGTTTGCCATTTGATTTTTCTTTGTGGAGATGGTCAACAGAGCGGTACTGCCCTTCTTTATCTTAACAAACCCTCCAATATATCAGAATGATATATATTTATTTTAAAAAAAATGTACTTCACGTTTTTTTTTTTTTATTGACTTTAACTCGAGACCTCCAAATCATAAATAAAGCTATTCAACCAACCAAGTCAAGCTTCGCTGTGAAAATAAATTATACTACTTTTTTTTTTTCTCAAAATTCAGCAAAAGGCATAATGGAACCTAAAAGGAAGTGAGGAAGAACCATTTTCGCCTTAACGGAACCTAAAAGGAAGCGAGGAACAACCGTTTTCACCTTTCTTAATGAGTAAAAAAACAATATCTGTCATTTTAATTTTCGTTGAAATTAAGGTACCTACAAACTTATCCAGCGTTGGAGTGGTCATCAAATTGTCTAAATTTCAAGCCAAGATGATATAATACATTGATGGGGACGTTCAACGCGGCATAAACATAACCCATCATTACAAAGAATGAAATTGGGCTCCTCAACGAATATAATCAAGTGTAATTAAACTATGTTAGAGGATGATGATGTAATTAAATTTTTTTTTTTTTGGGTTTCTAGGGATCCACATTAACTGCTTAAATTGCATTTTTAAGCAAAATTATTTTTTTTTCTCTAATAGTTTTGTGATGTGTTTTATGTATATGAGATGAAAAGGTAATTGAAAAATAAAATAAAATTAAAGTTTGTGTTTAAAAAATAAAGCAATTTTTCTTCAAAAGTGGGGCTCAGCGGAGCCATTCTATCACATTTTCTTTCTGGGCAATTTCTCTCTTGTTTTTCTTCTGTAATCAAGATATTTCATAAACGCGCAAAGTCTGAACTTTTTATATCATAAATGTTGAAGCATTCTCATTTAGTTTTGTATGGGAACATAATTTAATTTAAATGGAAAATATTTTACTATGAGATTTTGGAGCTTAATAATTTCAAAAAAAAATTTTTTTGAAAGAATGGAATTTTTTGTAAAATGTGGCCAAGACTTCTCACTTCTATGTCAAAATTTTACAAATCCAAATAGAATTTAGCTCACTTTATTTTAGAGCAATTAGAATATTAGCCTTGCCAGTAGTTCATGGTACAAAATTTTATCACCTTCTTAAGCTCATTGGATCGATTTTGAGAAAAGGATTATGAAACTAATAATCGAAATTGTGCTCATTGTCTTGACCTAATTGAATTACAATTCAAAAACACCTGCAAATCATCAGAACAATTCAACTTATGTAGCTTCATGGAGTGATTTTTAGAGGACATTTAAAGTAAGATTAAAAAGCTTATTCATTTCAATTTTTTTAAATTATAAAGTTACAATATTTTGAACACGGTCACCATATTATGCTTTACATTTTCATTCTTTTTTGAATTTCTTTTGAAATAGCCAAAAGACATTAACGTTCAATCAGGTCAATACTTAGATTGTTTGCGCTTATTGTTATCTTGATTTAACTGTTTTTTAGGTACTAAGCTCTTACTTTGATCTGTAAAATTTTGAAGCTAAAGCACGAACTTTTGGGGTCTAGAAATTGAAATATTGAATGTTACAATTTTCTGCTTAAAGTAATTAAGTTGATCCTAACTAAATTAAAGTTGTTTTGAAATTTTTTCATTTGCTGTATTTTGGATTAAGCTGGAAAAATTGTAGATGCTTTTCGGAAACAACTTTTTGTTTTTGAAACATTTTATAACTATGTTATTTGAGACAACAAAGTAGAAGTGAAGCTTTAGTTGAAAATTTTCAATTAAATTACCTAGAAATTACCTTTATAAAAAAAAAAGGAATTGACTGATGAATATCAATTGTGTGGCCATTTGGAATTAATCAAAAAGTTTAAAAACATATTAAATTAAAAAAATCGTATAGAATTAGTGTGCCCTAGTACTCATGAACTATATACTATTTGAAACTCGCTATAGTATCACAAATTCAAATATTCTTTTCTTAGTCAAATTAAACTCGATTGGTTTCTTTTAAGCATGCTCAACACGTTTACATTCTTTTTTGGCCTATAAAGAACATTGATGACATCTGTATTGATGTGAACTCATTGACAAAAAAAGCATCATTTTATTATCTTTCCACCTAAGCAAAGAAAATAATACCCTTGAAGAGAAATTTTAATGATAAGCATGCACGTAACGAAAAACACATGCATTGGTTTGCTGCACGCAAATGACTATTACTAAATTAAATTAGAAAAAGTAACCCTTCTAGAAAAGTAAATAATAGGACTAAAATAATTATACGTTAATGATTCTCAACCAATCATCCAAATCAAGAATGTATTTTTATTAATTCTTTTCACGTTTATTTGACTCTTTCATGCCACATGCAAACAGACAATAAAATTATTGTTCGTTTGTCGTAATTGTAGAATCCAGAAATTGAAAGTACAATGCGCGTTTCCGAATAGTTATATCACTGTTTTCTTTTTGTACCAAAACATTAAAAAAGAAAAAAAAAGAAAAGAAAAAGGTATTGAACGAAAGCATTATAATCGCACTAAAATGCATATAGAAAGTATTTGAGCCCTGCTAGCAGTAATTTGGAAGTTTTGCCAGACCAGAAAAATTTCATGTGTGGCTTATAGTTTGTTGTAATCACAAGACATCTGTTATAGTTTCTAAAAATTGCTTTAGCCTCCTTTAGATTTTATATTCGATTACATAATTGTCCGGCGTGTTAATTTCATTGAAAAATAAGTTATTGGACGGTTTGTGTAAGATTCTTGAAAAGTTAATGCGTAATGATGATATTATACTTTTAGAAATTACAAGTTCAGCCACAATTATTACAACAAATCTCGGTGATGATCAATGTAATCTACTCATCTCTTACCCTTGTCTGATAGATTTTATGATCTAACATTTCCGGAAAGCGTTTTGCAGGGGCTTCTGGTCTTTCCATTTCTTTTCTTTTCTTCATATGGAAAGAAGGAAAATAATGGTATATTATTACATTGGGTTACACTTTAACTTAATGTAAAAAATGTAAAAAACTAACAGATAAGAGATTTTTGAATTCCACATGTTTAATAAAAAAAATTTTTATCCTCAAATTTTTTTTTTATATTACTTATTTCATTCAATACTATTTAATTTGTTACAAGGTTCTGGAAACATGCATGTAATATACACAATACATACATTTTCTTTCTACCCCACATACTATCTCTTGCATGCACACCTTCTTAATCTCATATATACACAAATAAACATTTTCACTTGTATACCATTCTCACCCTTATACAGACATAGTCTGTCAAATAAAAATAGGTACTTTCTCGTGCACTTTCAAACACATACGTAAGCTCATTATTTTTTAACTCCCACATATAAACTCTCTCCCCATTGCGCACCTGCATTAACAAATTTTTTCCTCGGATACTTGCATAAAGTTTTTTTTGATATATTTATTTTTCTCATATATACACATATCTCATGCACATCCTGGCACACAAATATACTTGCGGTCTCTGAAACACATGAACACAAACTCTAGAATTATTGTACGTTCGTCGTCATTGTAGAATTCCGAAAATGAAAGTATAATGCACGTTCCCGAACAGATATATCACTATTTCCTTTTCGCACCCAAAAAGAAAAGTAAAATGGTAATGCATGAAAGGACCATAATCGCACCAAAATGCATGTAGAAGCACTTGAACCCTCATAGCAGTAATTTGGAAGTTTTGCCAAACAAGAAAATTTTATGTGTGTTCTATACGGAGTGAAATTACACCGACTTCTCTTGTAGTTTGTCGTAATCACAAGACATCTCTTATAGTTTCTAAAAATTGCTTTAGCCTCCTTTAGATTTTATATTCAATTGCATAATTGTCCGGGGTATTTTAATCTCATTGAAAAAATAAGTTGTACGGCAGTTATTATAAGAATTTTGAAAAGTTAATGCATAATGATGATATTATACTTTTTAGAAATTACAAGGTCGGCCACAATTATTACAACAAATCTATGTGATGATCAATGTAATCTACAATCATTACAACAAATCTTTGTGATGATCAATGTAATCTACTCATCTCTTACCCTTGTCCGATAGATTTTATGATCTATAGGAATTGTCTAATGGACAATATCCAAATTTTGGATCAGCAATTATTCAGAAACACCATTTTTCTTGGAGGGTTTCCGGAAAGTTTTTGAAGGTGGCTTTTTAGTCTTTCCCTTTTTTTTTTCTTTTTCTTCAGCTGAAATAAAGGACAATAAGGGTATACTATTACAATGGGTTACACACGTTAAGTCTAAAATCACAATCAATTTTGTAGCATCCCAAATTAGATAAAAGTGTAAAACTAATTGCACGTTCCAGCTTGTTATAGTCAAAAAATTCATGCAAATTTTCCATTATTAAAAGAAAAAAGGGGCATAATGCGTAGGATTTCAAGTAGCCTTTTCACAAGTTGGACGGCCAATTTCTTGGTATCGGACTCAATCTCACGGTGCTTCGTCTCTCAATCCAAACAATGCAGATTCACTTCCAAAATGCCCAAATTCAGCTACAACTACAAGGCTCGTAGCATGGCCCATGTTAACCGAGATCTAAATTACCCCGAATGCAGGAATTTCTGGTTGCTTTGGGAGTGGCTCAATAACTGAGTAAAACATTCATTTTGACTTAAAGAAGAATATTCAAATGAGTTAAACAAAAAAGGGATCAAAGCCTCTGCCAAAAGTACATCTAAGTTAATAAGAAATTGATAAAAATGGAAAGTTCACTATATTTTTTAATGCATGAATTAGTTAGAAATATTGTCAGATTCTTGAGGTCAAGAACCTGAGCTACTTAATCAAATCAAGAATGAACTACAGAGAAGGGAAAAGAAAGAACTGCAGAAGAAAGAAAAGAAAGAAATTTAGAGAGAAAACACAGAGAGAAAGAGAAAAGAATTTATTAGTAAGGAAAGTGATTACAATGCTCGTGAAATCTGAATGCCCTTTTCTCCTCACAGTTATTCTATTTATGCTATCAATTTAATACTACAACTAACTGACATCCATCTTCCCTTAACTAACTTTATTAACTGACTAAACATGCTAACTAACTCTTCTAGCCTTTAGCCCCTATTTCAATTGCACTATATTATATCATTTAATCCAGGGATCATGACAAATTCCCTCCCCTTTAAGAACATCCTTGTCCTCAAGGATGAAGTGAGAAATTGAGCAATTTCTCTTCAAGTATAGCTTCAATTGATCTGCTTCCCATGATCTTTGACTTGGCAAGAACTAGTTGAAAGTCTTGCAAGTACTGGATGACACCAATATATGCTCTCTTAATAGCCATTATGTTACCTTTAATCTTGATATCATCTTCTATTATCCTAGTTATTTTAGCACCTCCTGGATCCCATAGACAGCTAGATTTTGCTAAACCAGAATCTTCTAGCTTGGCATTTGATGAACCTTAATTTTTGAAAACACATTCCAGAAAGCCCATACAGCCATTATCAACATTTAAAATTCTCCAATCAAAAGTTATTGAATATGCAAGGTTCATGTTTAAAAAGGCAATAATCCAGAATGCCCAAATCAAGAACCATTGCATATGCTTTAATCAATCTTGGTTCCAATGATATCTCAATTCTTTGATTCCCATGCAACTAAGAAATTATCAATCCCATTTAATCCTTGGGCAGATGGATCACTTGTTTCTTCTAGTTTGGGTAGGGCAACCGGAGGGTCTTGCTTCTGGACCCTCAGAGATTCCTTTGCCTTATCAAGATAGGCAATTATAGCCCTTTCTATTTCTTGCTTAGAAGACTTGCATCTAATTTCCATGTTCGCTGTTTGAGCAAGCTCCTCTAATATGTCAATTTTCAAATTACTCCCATTATTTAGATTATGCTTCTTATGTTTATCTGTTTCTTCACCTTTTCAAAAAGCTAGGCTATAGAATCGTCTATTTTTCCTTCATATAGAGTGAGAGCCATTATCGTCTGTTCTTGAGAAAACCCTATTACCACAAGCTGCTGAGCCATAGCTTCTAGCTTTCTTGACATGAGATAGCCGCTACACCACTCATGCAATTCTTGAGCAGGTACTATTTCCTGACGAGCAAGTGGATGAGATGTTTTCTCTTTATGATCTTTTAACTTACCAGACCTACTCCCATTGTTGGAAATAGAATCATACTCGGTACTAGTTCCAACTGAATTCATAATGTGATCACTAGTCTCATCTATATTTAGGAATTTACCATTAACATGAAGAGGAGCAGGGGATGACAATGGTGTTGCCTCAATTAGGTGAAATGTTCCCAAAAGTTGGTTGCATCCGCTGGCAGGAATCCTACCTCCTATGGTACTATTTCTTGAAGACTTTGAAGACCTTGAATGTTCCTTTCCTACCTTCTTGTCTTTGGACTTAGATTTGGCTACTAAATCTTGGATGACTGCAAGCCCATTGGTAACATTATTGGATTGCAACTCTTTTGTTGCCTCTTCCTCCGTATTCAACATTTTCACTATGGAATTGAATTTAAGATCAAAGTTGTTAATGAGGCTCTCAATCATCTTGTGATTCCCATCCATTTCCTACCTAATATGTTGCTAAAACCTCTGCATTTCCTCCACAACTTCTTGCAGAGATCATGTTTCTTGATTTGTTCTTCCAAAGCTTTAAATCTGGTGCCTTCCGCCAGTCTCCTTGACTCTACTGGCTGAGGATTCACAGGCTCCGATACCATTTGTCAAATTCTTGAGGCCAAGAACCAGAGCTACTTAATCAAATCAAGAATGAACTACAGAGAAGGGAAAAGAAAGAACTGCAGAAGAAAGAAAAGAAAGAAATTTAGAGAGAAAACACAGAGAGAAAGAGAGAAGAATTTATTAGTAAGGAAAGTAATTACAATGCTCTTGAAATCTGAATGCCCTTTTCTCTTAACAGTTGTTTCATTTATGCTATCAATTTAATACTGCAACTAACTGACATCCATCTTCCCTTAACTAACTTTATTAACTGACTAAACATGCTAACTAACTCTTCTAGCCTTCAGCCCCTATTTCAATTGCACTATATTACATCATTTTATCCAGGGATCATGACAAATATGTAGCTTCATTCATTTTTTAAGTATTTTAGAAAGAATATATTACTATAACCTTTTTAAGATATGATTATATGAGATAAAAATTTGGTGAAAAATGTAAAAAAAAAATTATTAGAAAGCGTGTTAAAAGATTATTTTAAAATAATATTGGAAAGATTTTTGAATCCAAACAAAGGATTAAGTTTAAATTCATCAAAAGAAAATAAGTGTAATTTGGGTGAAAATGGTATTAAAAAGTAGGGATAATTTCATACATATCTCCTAAGATATTTGACAATTGTAGTCAGTTTCCCTCAAGTTTATAAAATTACACCTACCCTTTCGATAGTACAAAATGACATTCATAACCCTCACACAATACATTAAATTTTTAACAGAAAACTTATAAAAACTAAAAAGGGGGACAAATCTGTACTCATCTCTTGGCAAAATTTGTTTATCCATATCCTTTCTTCAAGCCCTACTTTCTCAACATTTCCCCTTGGTAATCTCAATTTTATCCGTACTTACTGTCAGTTTCTTTCTTTAATACTGTCAGTTTCTTTCTTCAACCCATTACCCTCCTAAATTAGATTACATTTTGCTAAGCTCCATTCCCACCCTAACCAACAATTCTATTTTTGTCTCTTCCATTCCAATCTCCCCTAATAGCCCATTTTCCTAAGCCAATCAACAATTGATAACATTAGTTTTTAGTATCACATAGGTTAAACAAGAATCAATAATTAGAAGTAATGGCAGGCAAAGAATTAGGATACCATCAAGTTAGCAACAAAGTATATACTAAAATATAAATCTACAATCATTCTTGTATATAGTTAATCGTTGCTTGGAATAGAGTGGAAGAGCAATTTGTAGTGTCGGAAGGTTGCAAAATGTGAGAGGATCTTGATTGTGATGTTTGAGGCCCTGGCACTTGAAATTTGAGGTGGTGGGCTTTTGTTGGGTTATAGCTTTAAAGGAGGATTTGGGGTTTGTTGCTGGTTGGAAGGATTCTGGTGAGATTGAAGAGGGAGGGCTGCTAAGAAAAGGTTAGCCAGTTGAGGTTTTAAGGTGGTGTTCTCTGGTAGGGAAGAATGGTACAGGAATTGGGGAATATAAATAATGTTGAAGGAAAAAAAATATTTGTTATTAAAATTACACTTAGAAGGATATTTTGGGGTATCTGTGAAAACTTTTGGTCTACATTAGGAAGTTAGGTTGACACTGAAACAATCAAAAAAAGGGAGTGTAATTTTTTAAACTAGAGGGGTACTAATTGATTTTTACATATTTGTTTTAAGGATGGAAATTAGAAATAATATAAGGCGAACTAATCTAAGGAAGAATTGCTCCATTGGCGTGTAAAAAATAATTTTTGGGACTAATTCACTTTGCCTTCCCCTAGCTTTAAGTATATTTTACTCACTTTGTGCTCTTAACTTTATTTTTTACGCTTAGGACCATAAATTTATTAAAATGTCTCAAATCACCCCAATAAATCATATTGTCAATTAAAAAACACAAAAACACAAGCATTCACTTTTTTTATTCTTTTACTATTGTTAAGAATTAAAGCCATGCTTTTTTATTGATAATGAGGAGTTGCATGGTATTTGGGCTTGTTCTATTCCTATTCTTATACTAATAGTGTGTAAAACTATAGTAATTCGTAACTTTAGTGTGAAAATTGTCCAAGTTAAAAGTTTGGGCTGCATTGTAGCAGCAATTAGTAAGTTTAAGATGTAAAATATACAAAATAATATTTCTGGTTGCAAAGTGAGGATTTTATTAGTTCTTTTCTTTAGCTTGTTTTTGCATTTTTGCCATGTTGATTTATGAAAAAGAGAAATACATGGACTCATTCATTATGCATAATGAAATAAATTTACGTACTAAATGCAGCGTTTATGAATTTTTTGTCCTGTCAATTTGGACCACATTATTATCGAATTAATACATTTAAGTTGCAGTTTTCCTTGCAATGGCGAAAAGCAACTTGCTTTTCTGGCTAATTTAGTCCTCGAACAAAAATTTTGTTGCCAATTTTGTCCTTCGTCCTTGGCTTCTATCATCTCTGGCAAAATTTTGTTACCAATTCGGTCCTTCATCCGTTGATCCATTATCTCTGGCTCTTTTCAACGCCACCAACCACCATCTCCGGCTCTTTGCATCGCCAAAAACCATGTCCCTGGCAAAATATCCTCACTACTCACTACTAGTGCAGAAAAATGCTCGATCGGAGAAAGCATGGAGTTCTGCAAGAATGCTAGATTTACACAATTTCCGTTGGCCGTTTAAGGATTGCTCAGCTGAATAATGATACTAAACCAAAAATGATCAGGGTCCGAAGGGACTATTTAGGACATTCGATCGTTAGTAAGTAACAATTTCAATTTATGCATGTCTGTAATTCTCGAAATTATTATATCAAGCAGATGTATATTTTGGAACTTGTAGAAGTTGGTTCTGATTGTAGATTTTGCATTTCTCAGAGGTAGCTTAAGCATAGCCTCCTCGTTATGAAGGCTTATCTTAAGTTGCCTTATGATTGTAAATCCTCACTGTTTCATCAATACAATATAAAAAAATTTGCCCCCAAAAAAAAAAAAAAGTCCAGTGAGAAAAGCAGCAGAAGAAAAATCAGTCTCATATAATAGCAAATTACAAACTTTGTTTATTAATCAAGTTAAATAAAGAAACCGATTTTATGGTTATGTTGTATTTAGGACAAAGTTTGCAAAACCAACTAATTTCACAAAGACTTAGACGGCAATATTTTCTTCAGCTTTGCCACCGCTCATTCGCTTGCTTCACAAATAAAGATAAAACAAACATGAAATTAATTTGTCTAAATAGCATCAACAAGGTGGCATGTCTGAAGGCGGAGGCAGCATTTGCTCATCTGAGCTTGTGCCATTTTTTACGATGAAGGTCATCTCCATTCCCCAGCTTATATGACGCTCGAAATGGCAGTGCATCAACCAAACCCCTGCCCCAAAAAAAAAAAAAAAAAAAAAAAAAAAGTTAATGGCCCTCAAAATTTATTATAATCGGTTACAAATACACACCTCACTTGTGATAGAGACTTATAATACCATGTTGAAGTTTATACAGGACGCCACTTATAGATGAGTAAACAACAAAGACTTAAGAGATGTAGCAGATCAGTTAAACAGAATAAATGTGCACTAAAAAAAGGGATTGCCATGACATTAAAAAATCATAATATTCAATAATCATATGGTTATCGTGTACCTAATCATATAATTTACAAATATAATTTCTCGTAAATGGCTTAGACATATTTAGAAAATTTTAATAATTAGAGTAGATACTTGTGAAACATGACAAACAAACAAGATTAAAACTTGAACATAAATTTTACAAACGTTAAGTTGAGGATGCATAGAAATAAGGTTAGTAGCATTGAAGCACAGTTAAAATGTAGCACAGACGAAAGCAAATAGCGATACTTACCAGGATTATTTGCCCTGAATCGGATAGCTGTCCAGCCATTCTTGGGAACGGCAATTGTATTCATAAAAGGAGGGTCAACAAGATTATACTTCTGAGGGTCTGTTTCACTCTTAAAGTTCCCCAGACCTGACCCAACCACATAGAAACTGTGCCCGTGCAAGTGCATTGGATGATCTATCCCCGCAACCAAATTTGTCCCTTGGTAAACAAGCTCCACTGTCGAGTTATAATCAAGAACTAAAACTTTGGTAGTCAAATTAGGAAATCTTAGTTCTCGAGGAAGATTGTCTCCAGTATAATTGAATACAAATGGTGGAAAATGAGGAAAATCAGTTTCATATACTCCTTGGGTATGACTATAGTAAGCTTGAAGCAAATCAATCTGAGGGGTAACAAAACTTTGATTGTTCACACTAGCTTTCAATCGCGTGCCACTAGGTCCCTCACATGTATTATTTGTTTCACAGGGCACTATATTTACTGAGAGGGTAAAGGTCAGGTTAGTGCTGACTGTTTGCGGGACATGGACAGGATGTTGAGCACTTGCTAAGCTTCTAAGGCTCCTCGTGAAAGAAAACGATGCATTTAAATCATTGTATGGTGGGAGATTTGGGAAGAATGGAGGTGAAATTGGAGTGTGATTTCCAGCATATTCGACTATTCCTGTGGTGGTTGTGTTGTCGAATCGAACATAAGTAGCATTGTTATAAGCTTTAGCAGCCATGTAATAGTGATTTGTTGGTTGATTAGCTTCCAACAAGAAATCGATTGTTTGTCCTGGGGATATAGCTATGTAATCAGTCCTTAATGGCTTAGTGTAGCTGCCATCTGATCCCACAACAGTTAAGAGTATGGTTTGCAATGCCAAAGAACATAATGTTGTTCATGACAGCATTGATCATCCTGAGCAAATAAATTCCTCCAGAAGTCACATTCAGCTTGAATGTACCTGCCAAAAGTCAAATATTTGTAAATTACATCACCAAACTTACAAATTTTTTAGCCAATTGAATCCACTTTTATACATAATACCTGATCGGGAACAAGGATATTGATCACCAGGTTCGCCGTTTATTAGGAAAGCATCAGAATTATTTGGATCACCCCCACTACGTAAAAAGTCACTATATACGTCCTGTATATCGCTCTTCCACCACTCTCCTGCAGTAAAGCAAATGCAAACATCTAATTGTATATTATGTTTTGTTCAATTAACTTAGTTTGATAATTTAGGTTATTTCACCACTTCTTTATAACTTCTACTAATTTCTCACATTTAGAAAAAATAATAATAATTTGAGAAGTCGATGATACGTATAAGTTTTGCTTGAACAGTTAATATTAATTTCCATACCCTTCGTAATCCACAACGTATAGATTTTTTTAAATTAAAAAACAGTTATGAACGGTCAGGTTACTTTTCTTATCAACAATTTGCACGTTTTTCATTTTTTTCAGAAGTGATGTTTTTATTATTAATTTATTACACAATTAAATTGATCACTGTTGACATAAAATCATATCAATAGTAATAATGGTTTATCCTTGATATATACCTTGATTTTCACTTTACTTTATTATTCTTTAGGTTAATTAATCCTTGTGAGCAAACTGCCCATCAACTAATTCCCTTTTCGTCCTTTTTATTTTTCTTTTCTTCTACCTTTTTTTTTTCTCTTTTTTATTTTCATTTTCATTTTCTTCTTTCTTTCCCTTTTTTTTTTAATCTCTCTCATTTTTCTTATTCTTGTTAAGCTACTAGTTAGTTTGATAATCCAGTTCAAATAAAAAATTAAAAGAGCTAAACTAAACTCGTATTGAATTTGATTCTAGGATATTATACGTAAATTAGTTCAAGTTGTAATTTCAACTTCTTTTCTCAATTGAATGAAAAATAAAAAAGAAATGATAAGATTTTGAGGAATTTGAAAAAACAATAAAGAAAAAAACTTGAAAATGAAAAAGACAATTATAGATGAGTAATTTTGTCTAATGGGGAGTTAAGGTAGATAAAAAATTATTAAGCTTAAAATGAAAATCAAGGCATGGTATAAGATGTGAAGTCAAAATGAAGGTATAATTGAAAGGGCTACAGTGATATTAACCCTAAAATCAGTGAATAAAATTCCATCTTACCTATGATGATGGGAAACTCTGCATCAGGCTGTTGAAAAGGATAACTATCTCCTATCTTGGGATAAACAATAAGTGCACCATGAACTGTTGCTCGAGACCAGTCACTGTGAGCGTGCCACCACAGAGTTCCTATCTCTTCGGTGATTATAATTTTTTGGATAAAGGAATTTCCAGGTTTGATAGGGCACTGAGTAATGAATTCCGGACCATCTGACCATGGATACCTTGGCTGTAGAACTCCATGCCTAGATGTTGGAATAATTAAATCAAGATTGATAGAGTCCTATTTGTTTTTTTAGTAGTTTTCTATTTGTAATAGAATAGTTTATTTTGGTAACTAATTGTGTTTAGTATTTCTTATCAATTAAGTTTAATTAGTTATAAATAAGGTATTTGTTGGTTTAATTTGTTATGGAGTCCTATAGAGTCTAGAGAGAGACTCTCTATAGAGTCCATAGAATTTATTGAGAATATTTTTTTTTTGTTTGAGATATTAATAATATTGTGAGTTTTTTTTTTTTATTTTCTTGTCCTATATATTTCTCTCAATTCTGTAATTCTATGAGTTGATATTTAAATTTCATAAATTTTGTGGTTCTACACTAGATACAAATCAAACCCCCTTTAGTTAACCAAGCTCTTGCTATGAAATTCAGAAACAACAAAAGCGAGTACTAGGTTTTTTAATAAAAAAAAATTGGAAAAAGAAGAAAAATTTGCGTATTATACTATACCAGTGAATGGTGATGCTTTCGTTTCCTCTGTTATGTACATGAACGTAGGCAGTATCTCCTTGACGGAGTAGAATAGTTGGTCCTGGAAACTGACCATTTACCGTGAAAATGCCTTTGGTACTGCACAGTCTTGTATATGGAGCTTCTTCGACCTACATAAAAAGAAAGGACTGTCAAATGAAATGATAATCTTACAAGGTATGGAATTTTTTCTATATTGTTTTGATACATTGATTCAAAGGCGTGAGTAGTCAAATTCAATGATGGAAAAGATGGCCTGATCCGACATTTGCTGCGGTCAACATTTGTACTTGAATGTTTGCTGTGTATATTTAGAGTGTTAAAGTAAGCAGTAGCACTACTTGTTTGAAAATCATAGCGTTTGTAATTCTGTTCCAACAACATAAATCATGCATACATGTCTAGAGATTCATTCTGGTGCCCAATAGAGTTCTGAAATGTTTGCAACAACCATGGGGGTTGAGCCAATGAAAAGATTTAGTACGTCATATTCTAAACAATGATGAAATAGAACAAGCATAAGAGGATGCAAAATGCATAGATGTTCATTTTATTTGAAGTTTACATCTTGTTTTGGGGGTAAAAATGAGTAGAAGAGGATACAGCGACAAGCTCATATGTCATATCTCATGAAGACAGAGATGGTAGCTAACATATTTCTAAGTGAACATGAATGCGGATGCAGGCTCTGAAGGTGATGCTCATATAATATATTGTTGAGGATTTTGAAGTTAAAGAAGCTTTTACACCGTACTCAACCTAGGATGTTATCTTGCTTGGTAAGGAAAATCGGTAACCTTTAAATAATATCATAAGTACTCACCACAAAGGTATAATTATGAATGGCAGCTTGGGTATTTGAGACACCAACCAATATAAGTAAAACCACAAAATGCAAGACGAAAACCTTCATGATCAACCTCATTATGTGTTAAATGAATAAAACCCTGAATCACCAAGGTTTGCACAAACTCTTCAAACATTTATAGTGTCAAGATATGAAGGGAGACAATGGAAATAATTAAGCCGTTGTTTCACTCATGATACGAATTGAAATGCTGAAGACCCCATTTCTTTTCCATTTTCCCTTGTGAGCAAACTGCCCATCAAGTACTCACATTTTTCATATTTCATAAGACCACAAAGGTTATGTAATCATATTGAAAATATAGAAAGGCTATGTGGTCGAAAGTGATACCACAAAGGAATATTTTGTAATTTGTCCCAAAAAAATGCAATCATCAAGTAGTAAGAATTCGAATATCAAATCTCACAAGCCTATGTTTTGGAAGTTTGGATTTTTTTTTTTTTTTTTTGTGTCTTTGTGTTGTCTTAATTTATTGTATTAATTTGTATCTAACTGTCAAAGAATCTGAATCAATTAGCAAAGAAAAGAGTTTGAACCAACCGGCCATGAAAAGAACATGAACCAATTAGCAATGAGTGAAGTGAAGCACAAATTTTATCAATTAGTTTAGAACTTTTTGGAATCTCGATGTGAGACTTTGTTTCTTTAAAATTCTTCCTCGGTCAAGAAGAAATCGATTTGTGTGTGAAATTATGGATTAAACTCAAAGTTTTGCTCTGATATTATATTAAAGAACTTGAATTCCCATCTCAAAATCAATTGATAATAAATGAAGTGACTGATGAACTTTATTAACTAGTCCAAAAACTTAAAATCGAGTGTAGAACTTTGTTTCTTTAACATTAACTATTGAAGATTTGACATAGAAATAGCTGTACACGAAGTTATTTCATAGCATCTAGTATATTGAATACATATAATAGCACGTGCATATATTTTGCTTGGGTTCACGGACAAGACAGCTAGGAGAAGGAGATGGTGCTCATAATCCTATATTTGGTGGATTTTTCTTGACCCATGAATCCAACAGTGATGAGAGAGTCACCAAGATTCGGTGAAATCTTTCGAATATTAGTAATTTCCTTATCCATCGTTGAGTTTACAATAAAGCTCGTAAACTCAATCTACGCAAGAATCTCTGATATTTGGTTCTCTTTAGAAATAGTGCTCATTTACCAGTATTTGGTTCTCTTTCGATGTTATTCAGTGCAAGAAATTATGATGTTTGCAGGGGGGTGCAATTGCATTGACGCCGCGCCAGACGGTTGGGGGATCAATTCATACTGAAGCCCCAATCGACAAATAGTTTTCAAACCTTAATTGAAACACGATTGAATGCCCAAGTAATTCAATGCCATTCACTAAAATACTTTTGTTAAATTAGTGATATGGAATATCAGAATTTGGACTCCTTAAGCATGCATGTGTCAAGAAATTTCTAGTTTTAAATTTAGCCGTTTGGATTTTATAACAATTGCGAAAATAAATGAAAAAATGCAGCAAATGCTAGACAACTTTGATTTAATATGCAAAGAGATTTTCCGCAAACTTCTCGAAAATAAGTTATTAACTGTGTATACTTATTATTCAAAAAAAAAAAAACTGTGTATACTTAAGTAAATAAAATATTAGAGTAGCCCACCCTACCTCAGCTAGCTACTGTCTATGTCCGCCCTTGGCTTAGGAGTTTGGTAGAAAATAGTATTAGAGTTTATGGCCGCCACTTGTCTTCCGAAATCCGGCAAGACACAGTCGAATAATTCAAATTCTCTCTCCAATTTTTTTAATGTACAACTGTATCTAATATAAAATTATATCATATTATTAAATAATATAACATAATTTTATATAGTTTTATATTATTATGGTGTGGTGATAGCGCGTTAATTATGCATATTATTTGTTGAGATCTTGTCTTAATTATAATCAAATATTATGCTAAATGATAGATTTTATTATTATTTGGTTTTTATGTTGCAACTAGGATTCAAATGAGGAAAGTGATCTTTTAAGGAAATTTTCCAGAAGATTTGCTTGCGGTAAAGCGCGCCCACGCCCTATCCAGATTGGAAGTACAGATTTTGTGAGATTTGGAGTATCGTTGATTGGAGTTTGATTGGCAATTGGAAACTAAAATTAGTTTCCTAATTTTAAAATATTCTTTCAGCAGTAAATTCCTCTCTATGCTTAATTGGTAATTGAATTGGATTTAAAGAAGGAAAGGAAAATCTTTCCTTTCCACCAAATATGGCATGAGATTGAGAAGGAAACAAAGACAAGAGAAAAGACGTAACTTCCTTGGACTACAGGTGAATAAAGGAAGGAAGGCAATAGTCAATAGGAATCCCAAGTTTTAGTTAAGAACGGCTTCTTGAGTAGTCGCTAGTTTTTTTTAGTTCAGTTTTTAGGGTTTTAGTTTTTCTTCTCTCTTTCTTTTCAAGACTTGTAAGCACAATTGTCATGGGTATTCTTGGCTGCGTTTTCTTCATGGATCGTAGCTAAACTTCTTTCTGGTTGCGGAATAATCAAAGCACGGTTTCATAACAACTGTGAGATCTTTTGATATTTGTTTAAATTGCAATTCATGTGTTCATGGGTATTTAGTTATTTTCTATTTTTCTATTGATTATAATTGTTCTGATTTAATTGAATAAATATGGCCAGTTATTCAATTGTCTGAATGATTTATTGCTAATTGAAACATCTGATCCGTATGTATTTGGATGTTTTGATATCAGTGGCGAATGACACAATTGCATTACCTCACAAGTAGTCTAATCTGTGTCAGTGGAAATAACTAATCTAGTTTAAATGAACCCGCATGTGTGTTTATTAACTAGAATTGGGTCTTTCTAGTTTTAAGGCTGCAATTAGATTAAATCCTACGAGCGTCTCTAGGGTTATCTATTTAGCAAGCGAAGTAGTCTAAGAGCGTCTCTTAACTACCGGGTAATTAAGGAAAGATTGGTGGTACAGCGGTTGCTGAACTGCTATAATTGATTTATTCGTAAATTCATGAGTTATCCTATGTGTCGATGATCAATTGGATGAACCGTTGCTGAGATTGTTTCCGTAACCAGAGCCTGTTATTCATCTATTTTATTACTTTAATTTCATTTTAATTATTGCATATCTGTCTTATTATTTAATTACAAATTGATAAAAACTCTCCCCCAATTTTACTGCATTTTTCTTGAAAGCAATAATTCTACCAGTTTTCCCTGAGAAGACGACCCTACTCGCTGCTATACACATTCACTTTGGAGAGTAGGTAAATAATAAAATTTAATTTTTGGCTGGTTGACACCCGCCATGTGATTTCATATTGAACAGCATAAAAAATTAGACAAAGGATCTGAACTGCACAGTAAGGCCTTTAAATCTTTTATCAAGTTTTTTATATTGTCCAATTATATCCAATACCAAACTACATTATATATATTGCATCGTATCGTTTATTGATACATGTAATTTTGTATTGGTCACTAAAAATTTGGACAAATAATTTGAATCATTTAATGCAAAAAAAAGGGATTAATCTGAAGAAGCTTTGACTATTGGACACACACGCACAAAATAAAAAAAGAAAAAAAAAACTCTCTTGGACACAACGGAAATAGAATCCATAATGCAAGATTCTTTCGGACCAAAGCACAAAACAGTGAATTTTTCATCTAAGATGAATTTTCAATTGCCATCAAGTCCAAGTAATGGTCATTTTCATTTTCATTAGACGCTTACGAAGATCCTTAACCCCTGGATAAATACATGCACAAAAATTGCAATCTTGTTCCATCTTATACAATAGGCCAAGTAATATATTGTTTAAACTTTGAACGTATATTTTTACAGTATCACTTCAAATACATTTTATATTTTATATTTATTATTTTGCAAGATAAGTATGAAGAATAATTGAATAAGTACTTCTATAAAAGGCCCAAATTTCTGGGTGTGGAAGCAAAGAAACCAATTCAAGGCAGTGCTAGTTTCTTCTGGTTTTAGAGTAGAGGAGTGGAGAATATAAAGCATAAAAGTATTTTAGTGAATGGCATAAACATGCCCTAGATAAAAATGTCATACTACAAACATTAGCATTTATACCTTGCAAAGTCATGAGCTAAGAACAATTCTACAAGAAAAAAAAAAGGGAAGTTTTAACCGTCATTTCTTTCGTAATGACTTAAATTTTATCCGATTCCTTTGAAATATAAATCAAGAAAATGTGGACTAAGTCGTTATTTAATAAAGTGACAACTGGTTTGTAGAGCTGGATTAGAAAAAGAAATTGTTTCTTGTGGAGTTGTACAAGATAATATGATGCAAAAATTATTTGCAATTTCTTAAGAATAGGTGGAAGATTTTATTTTATTTTATTTTATTTTATTTTTTGCGCACATGTGGAAGATTATATAATTTGCACAATATATCCTTATATTTTTTTCTTTTTCTCTTATTTTACCATTAGATGGTCACAAGCGATTTCAGAACGCTTAAACACTCTATCTTGCATTGCATCTACTATTATAGTTCTAATTTTGAAATTTTTCTACGAAGGACTAAAAGAAATGGTGACCTTTGTGGTGACCAAAATTGAAATGGGCTGAATTGAGCGATCCAATTATATTCCAGTGATCACCTAGAATGCAAAAAGTATCAAAAATACGAGGGGAGTGATCATTCAAAATGCCTCCGATGTTTAAATTAGTAAAATTGAAGAGGCGAGAAATAAGAGAGATTTGAGTATTGAGAAATGAGTGTACCTTGGTCAGGTTAAATGAGAATTTATATATATATATATATATATATATATATATATATATATATATATAAGAGGAGGAGAGAGAAAAAAAAAAAAAAAACAAGACTTGAGATATAGGCGGCCAGCTTAATTGGCAAAACTTGATGATATTAGATACAAGCGTGTGTCAGACGATATTGCTTGTGTCAATCTGACTAACTTATGAAGCCATCGTTCTTATCATATCAATCATATCCAACAAACTTGAGAATTGAGTTTGGCCATTCTCTCAGGGACTCAAGGGCCAAGGGCTTAAGCTCGAGTTATTCATATTACTCATTATGATACGTCCATCCGAGGTACATTAAGGGCTGAGCTAATGTCGTCCCTGCAACTTCCTCTTAACTGTCTAGAGATCACCAATCAAGAGATGAAAAATATTTAGGTGGATCCGTAGGGTCTGTGAACCTGTAAACCTAAAGACTACGATTAAGTCACAAGGGAGGACTTAAGCTCGAGTTATTAATATTCCTCATGAGAATACGTCCATCCGAGGTACATTAAGGTCGAGCTAACACCGTCCCTACAACTTCCTCTTACTGTCTAGAGATCACCAACCAAGAAATGGGAAATATAATGGGAAATATTTAGGTGGATTCGTGGGGTTCGTGAACCTAAACCCTTGAATTCTTGTGACTTAATCGCAGTCGTCCGTGGATTAGGTCTATCTAATTATTTTTCTTAAGAAATTATGTGTTTTGTAGAATAGATAACTAGTGCCGATGTGAAAGCTATGGTACCTGAACAGTCAAATTGATTGCTTAGTTTGCCCTGGAATTTGATCAAAAACCTATTCCTGCAATCAGTTAGTAGCCGAATTTAGTTTTTTTCTTTTTTTTAGTTACTTTAGTCTGTATGTTTGAGATGATTGGTATTAGTAGTTTTGATTTTAGTTTGTAGCGGTGTGTACTTTGTATTGAGAATTATCTCATTGCAATTACTTCCAAGATATCAATTTAAACTTAAGAATTAAAAAACAAAAGAAGAACAAAAAGGAGGAGGAGGATAATTCTGGACATAAAATCTTGTAAAAAAGCCTTTTCATCATCCCATCATGATCACAGAAAATAAATAGGGTTAACTACATTTTACCCTCTGTAATTTTTGAATAAACCACATGACCTCTTATAGTTTTGGTTAAACTATCTAATTTACGAAATTACCTTCCTTAACATTCCATGGGCAAAATATCCAATTGAAAGTTGAAAGTGAAACGCGATAGTGATTGTGCTTGGCGGTGGTGAAAAGAGTTGGAGATGATGGCGCAGTGCAATGGATAAAGGATGAAATTAGCTACAAAATTTTTATTCAAGTACCAAATTGGGAAAGATATAAAAAAAAAAAGAATGGAGAGCGACCGTTAGTGTTTTAGAAAAAAAAAGTTAAGGGACTACTTATTACATTTGATTGTTGGTAAGTAACATTTTCAAATCATGCATATTTTTTATTTTTCAAAACTATAGTGCCTGTGATGCTACAAAAGTTCAGAGAGAAAGAACGGTGAAAAAGAACTTTTTCATACAATAACACATTACGAACTGGATTATTTATTAATCAAGTTAAATAAAGAAACTACAACGCTTTGGATACACAATTGTGTTGTATTTAGAACAACATCTTTTATTAAACAAATTTCCAAAATCAATTATTCCACAAAAACATAGAGCGCATTATTTTTTTCTTCAGCTTTGCCATCACTTATTAGCATGCTTCTCAAATAAAGATAAAAGAACTTGAAATGAAAGTGTCTAAGCAGCATCAACAAGGTGGCATGTCCGAAGGTGGAGGTAGTAATGGTTAAAATAACATGGCAAATACATATTTATTTTTGACATTTCGGAGCGATTCATATATTTGTTCTTATTGATTTGGAAAGATATATCGTTTTATCTTTTTCTCCAGATTTATTTTTTACATTTTGGAATGAGTCATACATTTGTTATTGTTAATTTGGATAAAAATATCAATTTATCTTTTCTATAAGATGTGGAGAATATATAGCAAGGTTGAAAGAAATTAATAATAGAATAGTCAAAAGTTGACCACTAAAAATTCATAAAGCTAAGGTCAGTTTAGGAATGGGCAAGGGTAGTTTTTGAAGAAAAAATTGTAAATGATTGGATCAAAGTCAAATAGTACACATGAGAGGTTGAAATGTATATATTCAAAGTTCCAGGGGTAAACTGTGACTACCCCATAAGTTTAGGGAGACAAACTGTGATTAACCCTTAAAAATTTTTATATATAAATTTTAAATTTTGCATTTATAGAGCTGAGTTCAAGCCAAACTCGATGCTTTAACAAATCTTAAATCTTTTTTAAGTTTAGTTAATGAACCGAATTTGAACAAATTCTTATTGAATCAAGTTTGATTTGAATATTGAATAATCTTCTTCTTCTCACTCTCTATTTGTGGATTGAGTTTCCAAAAATTGAATTTTTTTTATTTAACTAATTTAAACAAAAATTCAATTGATTTGATAAAAATCTTCAAATTGATCTCTTAAAAAATCGATTTCATCAATCACGAATAAAATATTAACATTTTTTCTATTAATAATACCAACTCGTATGTAAATAACTCTTCTTGATTTCTAATTTTTTGTTAGATCAAAATGTAACAGAGTTTGATTGAATTGAATAATTGTCACATAAATTTTAATAGTATGACTAATTTTTTTAACTTGCATTTTCGATAAAAAAATACAATCAAAATTTATATTGCGTGACCGCTTTACAATTTACTACTCGACGTTACCAAAAAAAAAAAAAAGAAAGAAAGAGGTAGTATGATTTAAATTAAAAATAACCATCTTATTCCCCCTCGTTTATAATTAAAAAAAAAAAAAAAGGAACTCTGTAGGGAGTGTTGCTTGTGTTGTACTCAAGCAAAGAGCCAAAACCATAAAAGTATTCAAACAATAATTTGGGAAATTATTAAGTACTACTGCTTTTAGCCGTATTACAACGGGAATGTGACAGAGCCCCGTGGACCTGCCACTCGGAGTCGGTGGTTTGTCAGCTGTTGGCTTGTCCGTTGTCTCCGGGAACTCCCTCACCTTCTCACTGTTAGTTGTCTGCGTGAAAATTGAAACCGAAAGGAAATCAACCTGCCAGAGTTCATGTGGCCGCCCTGCTTAACAAGCACTTTTAGAAATTCATCGATAATTTTGGCTTTTTTTTTTTTTTTTAAGCTACAGCTGTGATCAACTGTCAATTTGCGACTTTTTTTTTTTTTCAAAAATGTATAAGATCCATCAATAAACATGGCTTCTTCAATCACTAGACTATGTGCAGTTAGTTTTGTGAATGTTGTCAATTGTTTTTAATACTACTTTTTAATTTTTAACTTAAAATCACAAGTAACTAATTTTCAATTTTTCTAAAATAAAATTTTACAAAAATCTTAATCTGTTGAGAACAAACTTACGTAAATTTTGAACCCTAAGTGGAATTTAGTAAATGACAATATGTTTCTTTTTCATTTTCGTTAAGTTACAGCGTTCAACGCCGAATACAGACACACAACATTCCAAAGGACGAAACTATTTGAATACACACACCCAACATTATAATATAAACAAGTGTTAATAAACTATTTTAGAGGATGATGATGATGCTGAATGACCTTTTTGGTTTCCAATAACCCACATTAATTATTTGAATTTTTTTTTTTTTTTTTTTTGTTACTCTAGCAGTTTGTGATGTGTTTTATATGAGAGAAAAAGCTTGTTGAAAAAATAAAAGATTTAATTAAGAAATCGCGTTTGGAAAATAATGCAAAAATTTTTCAAAAGTTCGGGCTAGATGGGGCCATTTTATCACGCTTTGCTTTTATGCAATTTTTCTCGTGTTGTTTTTCTCTAATCGAGATATTCTTAAACATGCAAAGACTTTCAATAGCATAAATGTTGAAGCATTATGATGTAGTTTTATACAGCAACATAATTTAACTTAAATAGATAATAGTTTACTATGAGATTTTGGAGCTTAAACACAAAAAAAAGGAAATAGAATATTAATCCAAATAGAATTTAGCCCTCTTTATTTTAAAGCAAATAGTATATTAGCCTTGCCATTAATTCATAACATAAAATAGTTTACCTTCCTAAGCTGATTAAATTGAGTTTGAGATATATTGAGAGGAG
Source organism: Mitragyna speciosa (assembly GCA_024721245.1). Taxonomy (NCBI): domain Eukaryota; kingdom Viridiplantae; phylum Streptophyta; class Magnoliopsida; order Gentianales; family Rubiaceae; genus Mitragyna; species Mitragyna speciosa. The sequence goes on from CM045568.1 coordinate 17,984,409, forward strand.
TTAATCACTGTAACCCCCTACAGAAGAGCAGAAAATGACTCTGAAGAACTAATATTATTGATTTTACTGTTTTTTTTTTTAAATATAAAGCTCTTACTTTGATCTGTAAATGTCCCAAGCTATGCCTGAATTTTGGGGTCTACAAATGGAATTATTAAAGGTTACAACTCTTACGCTTAAAGTAATTAAATTGATTCTAACCTGGTTGAAGTTGTTTTGAAATTTTTTTTCATTTACTTTATTTTAGATTAAGCAGGTAAAAAAAATTGTAGATGCTCTTTGGAAACAAAGCATAAATGGAGCTTTAGTTGAAAATTTTCAATTAACTTACCTAGAAATTACTTTTATAATAAAAGAATTGACCAATGAACATCGATTTTCATGTGGCCAATTGGAGTTAATTCAAAATTTTAAAAACAGAATAAATAAATAAATAAATAAATAAATATATATATATATATATATATATATATATATATATATATATATATATATAAACACAATGGTAAGCATTAGTGTGCCGTGGTAGTCATGAACTGTGTGCTAATTTGAAGCGTATAACAATATCAACCAGTTAGCATTCCTTGAAAGGAAGGAATTTTAATGAAAGCATGTACGTAAATAAAAAACAAATGCATTGGTTGGCTGCATCCACATACATAGCTATTATTAAATGAAATTAGAATAAAAGAACAAACAACTATGGGAACTAGAATAGTAAATAAAATTGGACTAAAATCATTATAACTTTACGATCGTCAAAAAATCATCAAAATCGACAATTTATTTGGATTAATTCTATTTTTCACGTTTATTTGACTCTTCCATGCCACTTGCAAACAGACTCTATAATTTTTTTTTTTTTTATCAAACTTACACTATTAATTACAATGGGAAAAGGAGAATTGGTATTGGTAAAATTCAAACCCCCAACTTCAAGTGGAGTCATAGAGATCTACTACTTAATCCTTTATTCGTTTCCAAATAATTATATAATTATTGGGTTAACTCTATAATTATTGTTTGTCTGTGGTAATTGTATAATGCACGATTTTCGATGTTCTCTAGTAGTAGCTATTCATCAAGTTAAAGTTTTAAATTCATTTTTTGTTCTATGAATTTCTTCTACGTAAACCTTTGAAACTATAACTTAGCATGTTTACGAGAAGGAACAATAAATTAGGACGCCAATTCACAAAAACTAACTCTCGAATAGCTCGTGTAATATTTAACTTAAAAGGACATAAACTTTAACGGCTAAATCATTATTAAATATTATTATAGCAGCCTTCTCATGCTTTTTAAAACTTCTTCTTAATTTATCTAATTATTGTAAAATTTGAAAAATACGTTAGACAGAAAAATGTGTAAATCTCATTTAGCATATAGCATCTATTGAGTATCATTTATCAGAATATTCTCGAAATAGAGAAATATCCATAAAAAGATAAACCGTGAAGCTAACGCCATAATTCTTAGATTATGGATTTGCTTAAATATTGGTATAGGCGAGGAAATTTTAAATATTGTTTTAAATTATTTTGGTATAAGACACATGCTATTGTACCAAAATATAAAACAGAAATAATTTAAAACTCATTAAGGTAATAAATGAGGAATTATAATATTTCAGGGACTAAAAACAAATAAAACATAAATACTTTCAGGCGACTTAAGGAAAAACCACGTTTTCCATCATTGAAGCGCCACAATAATTTCAAATCATTATGCGTAGAATATTCAAGCGGTTAAACGAGTAAGAAATATTTGTTTGCTTGCTTGCATAATTTGTGGCTATAGTAAGTTGACTATACATTTTTCAACTTTCATTCAGATGGCCTAAGAACTAAAGAAATGAGCCATTTTCATTATCCAGGAGGAACAAGCCTTGAAAATTTACTGCCCCACTCTACAAGCTTCATCCTCAAATCAGATTCTCCTCTTTATTGCGCTTGAGTTCTTATGAAATAGATGCATACTGGATTTCTTTTTCTTATTTTGGAAAGAATTCAAGTATTCTTGCCATCATTAAAGAAGTACCGTTCCCATAAATTCTAAATGCTGCGGTTTTCTTAATTAAATAGAAAATCAGTTGTGCTTTCTTTTCTTAGTGAAATTCATTGTCTGCCGGAGCAGATGTAACGGTAGTAAATCGGACATTTTCATCACTGAACAGACTTTCCAATTTGATGAGGTTATACTACAAAAAATGGTTCTCTCTCCAGACATCTAGAATTTAGGTATATCTTAGTGTCTATAACCTGCCATTTTTCTTTTATTTACTTAGAGATAAATCTATGACCTACTTTTTAGGAAGTCATATGCTAATGCTAATATTTATGTGGGAGAATCACAATCTGAGTTTCAGAATTCGGGTTATATATCATGACTTATGCAATGTGCTATCGTTAAAATGTCCAATTTGATTTCATCCCATTGAAAAAGCAACGGCGCCCATTTTGATCAAAGCAGAATTTGAATAATGAAATACATTCTATGAACAATAATTTTCAACTCGTCAATAGGGAAACAAATCAAAATCAATTAATAATGAACAAATCTTAGTTCAACATCTAGAATTATATCCTTGTTTCATTTTGGTGCAAGATCATGAAAAGAAATCTTTTGCTGTATTCCAAAACTTAATATTTTCTTGAGAAAACCCTCCAAAAAACTAGAAAAATTTAGCAAGCTAGTCGTTGAAATGCCAATCAGTCTTTAATCATTAACTATGAACATGTCAGTCTATGTGGGGAAGAAAGAAATTTCTTTTGCAACTTTAAGTAAATAAATATAGCAAAAAGGTAAATTCGAATCCATTGCAGCGAAGACTTATACACAAAAAGTAAAAAATACTTACAAAGAAAGAGTTAAAAAATCAACTCTGTCTCATGATCTTTGATATTAGTATCTGAAAGTTCCAATAAAAAAACAACAGAAAGGAGTAACGTCCACAATATATATTATGAATAAATCTTGTGCGAATTATTTCACCAGGACACCATTCACCATCAACACGGAGGCAGGTCTCGTGGAGGAGGTAGAATTCGTTCTTCAGGATTCTTTCCATCTCTTATGATGAAAACTGTATTCATCCCCCATGTAAGGTGACGCTCAAGATGACAGTGCATGAACCACACTCCTATGTATCATCCAAGGAAAATTAAAAATATATATATATTATCACTCAAAAATACTTTTAGAATATTATATGAGATATAGCTAAAAATGTTAATTTGATGGGTGAAAAACAAATGAGATTCTAGGGTCTTTGGTTTTATCTTTAATTACTTTCAATGTCAGGGAGGGTAGTAGTGACAAAATATTTTGACTGGAGGTGATTTTCCTTCTACTGGTGATGATAATAGTAAAATTAGTAATATAAAGGGATATATATATATATATATATATATATATAGATATATATATATATATATATATTGGTGCTGCCAAGAAAACAGAGAGAAAAATAGTAATGTTACAGCAAATTAATAAACCAAATATGAAAATTTGTTTCTTACCATAAACGGAAATAGTAGGAGGTGGTTAGTCATACCAGGATTACTTGCCCGAAATCTTATGGTAGTCCAGCCATTCTTAGGGACAGCAACAGTACTACGTTTGACAGGGTCAACAAGATTATACTTCTGAGGATCCTTCGTTTTGTCAAAGTTCCCTAATCCCCAACCAACAACATAAAAGCTATATCCATGAAGATGCATAGGATGATCTATTCCAGCAACTAAATTTGTCCCTTGAAAGACCATCTCCACTGTGGAATTGTATCTAAGTGCAATCACTTCTGTCGCTCTTTTTGATACCTCTAATTCCAAAGGGAGGTAATCAGCTGTATAATTGAACACAAATGGTGGGTGTTTCGGAAATTTTTTACTGTAAACTCCTGGAATCTTATGGTAATATGCCTCAAGTATATCATAAGATGGATTCACAAAGGTTCTGTTGTTCATACTCGCTGCTAATCTGGTTCCATTAGGTCCCTGGCTAGCATTATTTGGGTAGGGGAACGCATTGATCGATAAAGTCACCTCAAACTTTTTTTTAACTTTCAATGGGACATCAATTGGATGGTCTTTGCTTGCCAAGCTTTTGAGGCTTCCACTGAAATTAACAGCTGGAGGTGTGTCATTGAAATGAGGAAAGCATGGAAGAAGGGGTGGCGATGAAAACGGACCGTCAATTGGGATTTCTTCGTACTTAACTATTGCTGTGGCGGTTGTGTTATCAAAACTAACATTAAAACCACTAACATACGGACTTGTAGCCATGTAGTAGTAATCAGGCTGTTGGTCAGCAAAGAAAAGGCAATCTATAGTTTGGCCAGGGCTTATTGCAATGTAGTCTCTTGTCAATGGTTTTGTGTAGCTAGCATCAGTTGCAACCACAGTGAGTTTGTGCTTTGCCACACCAAAGAAAAGAATTTCATTCAGATCAGCATTGACTACCCGAAAGAGATAAGACTTCCCAGATACCACACCTAGCTGAAATGTATCTGTCAAAGATTAGAGAACAAAAAATGAATAGAGTTATAATTCTCTTAGTTTATTAACAAAACGGAATTGGAGAAAATCCAAAATGTAGCAATATACTCAAATCTACCATTTTTGGAGCATTGATAGAGGTCACCAGGCTGACCATTTATGGTATAAGCATCAGAAATTCTTGGTTCTCCTCCTGATAGAATAAATTCCTCAAAAACAGACTTAATATCTTCCTTCCACCACTCTCCTAAATTTTTTGTTTTATATAAAAAAACACAAATCAAAAAAGTAAGTCAATAGAAGTACTGAATAAGGCTTAGGAAAAGGGTAGGGGATCAATTAATTAACTTATATATACCAGTACCTAAAATGATGGGAACTTCTGCATAAGGCTTAGGAAAAGGGTAGGGGGTGCCACGACGCGGATAGATGAGAATCGCACCGTGAATGGTGGCTCGTGACCATTCACTGTGTCCGTGCCACCAAAGAGTTCCTTCCTCGTCTGATAATATGACTTTTTGGCTAAATTTGTTGCCTGGTTTGATTGGACATTGGGTAACATATTCAGGGCCGTCCGACCATGGATACCGTGGCTGTTTCACTCCATGCCTACAATTTTTGAAGCCTCAGTTTGCCATAGTTTTTTGTCGAAGAGATTATGAGAGAACCAAATATTTCATAAAAGGGTAAATTACTAATCACCCCTTGTGGTATTATTTTCGATCACATAATCTCCTTGTTGTTTCAATATAACCACCTAACCCCCTGTGGTTTTATAGAATGTACAAAATTGACAGAATTAATGATCCGTCACGAAATATTCTCGAAATATTTCAAATCTCATTCTACCGATGCAAAATATTCTGTGACAGTAAGTGAGTTATACATGCCCAGCGCGGAATATTCTATCCAATTTCTACATTCTATAAAATCACAAGGAATTATGTGGTCATATTGAAAGTTAAGGAATTTTGTAGTCAAAGCCGATTCCACGAGGGATTATTAGTAATTTACCCTTAATAAAACAATTATCTTTGAAAATCAGTATGTTCATCAACCTAGTCAACGTTCTTCTTAAATTGAGACTTGAGACACTTACATTATGAGTAATTACACTTTTGCCTACTCAAGTATATATACATATTCAATCATTAAAGTGACAAGAATTTCATTAAACAAAATATTAGAATGACTTCAGCACTTTTGATGGTATGAAATTGAGTGATGATAAAGTTATTGCAATGGTAAGCATAATTATTAAAATTTTAATGAAAGGATTATAACATAAAAAGAAAGGTTAATTACATTTTACTCCCATGTGGTTTTTGGACAAACCACATGACCCCTTATGATTCAAAAAGCTATACATCATCCCCTGTGTTTTTGGTTAAAGTATCAAACTAACGGAAATTACCTTTAGTAACAGTCCGTGGATAAAATGTCCAAATTACCTCATATAAGTCCTAAAAATTATCATGGAATGATGTATAGCTTTTAAAACTATAAAGGGGTTACGTGGTTCATTCGAAAACCATAGAGGATAAAGTGTATATTTTTCGAAAAAATATTCATGCAAGCACAAAAATGAAACAGTTGATCGATAGGGCAATTTAGACGTTTTATCAACATTCCGTCACGAAAGCTAATATTCGTCCTATTGACACTTTAACCCAAACTACATAAGGGTGATATATAACTTTTTGAACTATAAGGGGTTCATGTGGTTTATCCAAAAACTATAAAGGTATAAGGTATTTTGCCCCTAAAAGAAATATTACAAAATAATACAATTATGCAAACACAATAAATAATGGAAATTAATAATTCTTTGAAGTACTCTTTTTGATAATAATTTGAAGCTAATAAAGCTAAGAATTACAGCAAGGGTGAAAGAATAATAGTATGATAAAAACAAATATTTTGCGTTTATTCCTTCTTCTTCTTCTTTTGGCTCCTTTTGTAGTTCTTATAAATTCTAAATTATAATTACTCTTTTTTATTTGATTCTGGTCAACTAATCATTTTTATTTCTCAAAGATAGAACTATTACAAATTAAGTTATATAAAAGGGTATTAGCATCCTTTTAGTCAGTCAGACTAATCAACAGATAAGTACTAAACCAAAGCCATTACTAATAAGGAAAAATCTGCTTGATGGTCAAAACTAAGAGGGTAAGCTGAGATATTAACTTAAACTACAGGGGAAAAGCTAAAACTTTAATTAGATATCTATCATACCAGTGAATAGTTATATTTTCGTTTCCTTTGTTAATGACGTCCACAATGAATGAATCTCCTTTGTAAGCATACAACGTCGGGCCAGGAAACTTTCCATTTACGGTTAGTATCTTCTTTGAGCTGCACAATCTTCCGTATTGAGTTTCTTGTACCTGTATATATAATCATAAAATTTATTCACAACAGTTAATCATGCTCACCTAAAATCCTACAAAAAATTCATAAAAATGTAGACAAATTTGGACTGTTATAGAGGAGCTAGTTTATCTCAGAACTGAAATTTTTTGGTGACGGCGAAAAATGATTCTACCAAAAGAAAAATTGGATTCAAAAAAAAAATTGAACAGCACTTACAACAAATTTGTAACGACTAAAAGCTTGTGAATCTTTTCTGGAGCTTGACAAAAGCACAATGGCAAGAAAAGATAGTGTGAACCTGTTGCAGCTAGGAGACATTTTTGGAACAAGATTCTTCCTTTTGTTGTTGTTATGTAGCAAGTGATGCTGTAGAATTACAGTGTCTCCCGGCCTTTTATAAAGAATGAAAGATACAAAGAAATAATTAAGTAGTTGGAAGGATTGGATGGTTGATTGATTCAGATAGCATTTCCATTCAATAAATCTTGGCCTTCTTAAATCAAATGATCTGATCAAATGCTTGACTCAAGAGAAAAGATTTCTAAGTTTTATTTTTTTCTGGAAATTGGACCTTTTCCCTAACAGAATTACTAATATTGTCCAGTGGTTTAAATTGAACGCCAAGGCAAATGACATTTTTGGTATGCTTCAAGTCTCAAATGAGAATCAATTTTTCTTTCCTTATTCAATCAATATCCTTTACAACTGGAACACTTCCTCCTTTATCACTTGTTATATTCTTATCTCGTTACTAGAATTTTAATTTGTTGGGGCAGGGGCAAAAGAATTTGACATATATTTCTTATGTTTTTGTTTCATTAGATTTTCTGCTTCCTCTTTGCTTTATTTGCGTCAATGTTCTTAAAAAAATTTTAAGCATTCTTGCAGTTTCATGTAAATAAATTTTTATATTTTTAGTTTTATAACTTTAGTGTGTTCGACATGTCGCGCCCCATTTTTTCCGAAGGAAGTCAGAAAAAGGAAGAATTAAAATGTGGGTGTGGTGTTTATTGGAAAAAGAGTGTACATTTTTGTAAAAATGATTTATTAGAAAATGCTTTATTTTGAAAACAAAAGGAAAAGGGCCTAAAATGGGACTTTGAAAATGCGGGTTTTTGGGCCTGAAAATAGAGTCTAAAAGGGTTTTTTTTTTAGTGAAAAAGGAGTCGCCACTTAGCATTGAGTTTTGGTGTACCAAGTCACCAAAAAATATTTGGTAAGAGGTAAAAATTTGGGAATGATTTATTTGAAAAAATAATTTTTGAGAAAATATAAGAAAACAAGAAAAACCCTTTTTAAGACAACTCCAGGTCTTTGAAAAACAAGAGAAAAAGGTTTGGGAGTCACAGTTGAAGAAAGGGAAGGCAAAGGCTTGCGTCTAAGGCACCCTTTCAACCTAGCCGAAACTAGTTGCGAGGTTTAGTCTAAATTTTCATAATATAACCCTAAGATTTTATCACATTTAGATGCAACTATATGAATGCAAATCTAGTTCTAAAAATGGGTATCGTTAAGGGACAAAATATTCCATTGAGGTTTGGTCGAGATATTCACATTAATTGCGAAACCCGATTCTAGACCTCAATGGAGTCACGAGTATAGATGCTAAATGGAGTGCAAAAGAAAAGAAAAATAGTAATATAAACAGTAAGTGAACAAAGAAAGTAGGGATGCAACATAACGGGTACGGGAGACTAATAAACTCGTGACTAGCTATTCCTACTCGCGGAGGGGGGAACGACATGTACGCCACCACTTCCCACGTAAGTAAATGACTATTTCTTAGTCAAAAATCACACAAATGACCAAAAATTCTATGTGTAGTGGAATCTAAATGTCATGCACTAAATAGAGGTTAAAAATAGATAATAAGTGATAAAGTATATATAAAAAATCATAGAAAATGGAAAAGGCCTAGAAAGATAAAATGTGTGTGAAATGTCATGAAATGCACACATGAGAAATGATTCTAATACTAAAATGACTTAAAGCGCTAGTATTGGACTAGCTTGTTTTTCTATAAATTCTCCGCTAGCATTGGACTAGCGAAGAAACCGGAATTAGCCACAACTAGCGTTGGACTAGTGTGATGACGATGCACATATAGAATAATAAAGCAAGTAAGTAAATAAATAAAAAACATAGATTAAAAGCAACAATCACATAAAAGCACATAATAGCACGTAGGAGCATATAGCACACAAGCATGATATTTTAGATGCAAAGTCCTAAAGAAAGCGAATAAAACACATAAGCACATAGCACACAAGAGTCCTAACTATTACACCGGAGGAAAACCTAATTACAATCTAAAATGGAAGAGATAATCAAAATAGCCTATCTAACCTATATATTACATTTTCTAACTAAAATACAAAAGCTTTTGTTAACTAGATAAAAATATAAACTATCTATTACATTAACTATCTAAATACAAAATTTTCTAAATAAAATACTACCTATCTATTACATTTCTTTGAATAATTAAAAATTAAATTCAAGTAAATAATATGACATAAATAAATACTCACACATGAATAATAATTATAAGCACAAAGAGATACATAAAAAATATATAGAAAAACACATAGGAGCACGTAAGAGCACATAAAGAAAAATAAAAGGGTAATAGAGGTACCTCCCATTAGTAAACCCGGTACAAATTGCTAAGAAAATCAACAACCATGTCAAGGTACCACTATTTAAAGTATAAAATATGAAATACTTAGAATTGGGGATAAAATGTCAATTTCGAGCAAGATTAAGGGCTTAGAATAAAATTCCAACAAGTATCTAGGGCTTAAAACTAATTCCAGCAAGGTTGGGGGGACAAAAAATAAAATTTCAGCAAGTATAATGACTTAAATAAAATTCCAGCAAAGTTGGGGGATAAAAAAAAAAATTCCAGCAAATATAATGACTTAAATAAAATTCCAGCAAAGTTGGGGGGACAAAAAATAAAATTCCAGCAATAGTAGGAACCAAATTACAAAAATTTTAGCAACTTTCAAGGGTTAAAATACAATTCCAGCAAACTTGGGGATAAAATTGCAATTTTCAGGAATATTGGAGGGTAAAAAGGTAATTTTTAAAAAAATATAGGGGTCAAAATGTAATTTTACAGAAATATAGGGGTCAAAAATATAATTGTCGAAAGGTATAGGGGTCAAAATGGAAATTAAAAAAAATATAGGGGCCAAAATTATAATTATATAAAAGTCAGGGGACCTAAATGCAATTCATTTGAACCTAATTGAAAAGAAAATGAAATTATGGGGGTCAATTTATAAAAAATAGAAACTTAAATGCATAAATCAGAAATACTCAGGGCCACAGTGACATTAATAAAAGTATAAAGACTATAAAATAAATACCTATTATTAATTAAAATCAAATTAGAAAAACTAAACCCACAAAACGACGTAGTTTTGAGTGAAACTACGTCAAAACGACGTAGTTTCACTAAAACTCTTTTTTCTTTTTTCGGTTTCAATTCTTTCTCCTTTTTTTCTTTCTTTTTTTTTTCTTGCTTCTTTCTTTTTTTCTTCTTTCTTCTCTGCTCTTCCAGATTTCTTTTTCTTCCTTTTCTTTCTTCCTTCTCTTTTCTCTCTTCCTCACCATTTCTCTCTGTTCTCTCTCTCTCTCTCTCTCTCTCTCTCTCTCTCTCTCTCTCTCTCTCTCTCTCTCTCTCTCTCTCCGGTTGCTCTCTTTCTTTTCTTCTTCCTTTCTCCCATATTTCCTCTTCTTCTTTCTTCTCTTTTCTTTCTTTCTTCTTCTTATTTCCTTCCCAGATTTCTGTTCTCTCCCCTCTCTCTCTTCGTCCGTTCATTCTCTCTCTTCCTCGATTTGCTCTTTGTCCGGTTCTCTTCTCTCTCTCTCTCTCTCTCTCTCTCTCTCTCTCTCTCTCTTTATCTCACACTCACTCTCTCGGTCTGTCTCTCTCTCCTCCCTCTCTGCGTCCATCTCTCTCGGTCTCGATCTATGCGAATTCCCAAAATCCTTTCTTCAACCCCCAACCTGCTTCTTCTAAATTCCCAATAAAATCCTTCAGTCAAGCCTTAAATTGGACTCCATAAGCATGAGTTTGCAAGAGCCAAGCAGTATTTACTAAAATAGAGTTCAAGAAGCCTTACATTTCTAACCGGAGATGATTCAGTAGGGGTGGCTGGTAGCGACGGCGGTGACTGAATCCGGTCGGTTGGTCGGGCAATGGTGGTCTGTGGGTAGCTTGGGGCTGTTGATTGGTGGAGCCATTGGCTTCGGTGGTGGAAGGAGGTTGTGTGACTTTTGGCTGATAAAATTGGAATCTGGTTTCTCTGTGTGTGTGTTTGTGTGTCTCTAAATGGCAGTGTGTGAGTGAAATTGTGACTGTAATGTGTGTTGTGTGCTTGAATGTGTGTGATTTATGTGTGTTGTGGTATTGTGAGGGAGAGCCGAGAGAGGAAGAACTGCGTATGTGTTGTTTGTTTGCAGGTGAAATGTGTGTCTAGCATGTGTTGTATGTGTTTGTGGAGTGTGTGAATGGAGCAAAATGCAGTGTTGTGTCCGATTGTGTATGCAGGTGTGTGTAATGCGCGTTGGTGCAGAGGGGTGTGTGTGTGTGAATTGAATGTGTATCGTGTTTGTTTTGCAGGTGTGTGTTTGTGTAACTGGCTGGTGAAATGTGCGTGCTTGTGTGCTTGCAAGTGAAATATGTGTGTGTGATGTGTGTGTGCTTGAAGCTGGTGGGCGTATGTCTGTGTGTTGTATGCTGGAACTGAGATGTAAGCCTGGTATGTGTGAGCTGGTGTGTGTTTTGTGAATGTCTGTGTGAGAATTTCTGCAGGTGTGAGCTATGAGAGTGGAAGGAAGTGTGATGTGTAGTGAGCTTTGTGGTGTTTTGTGATGGTTGCAGGTGTGGTGAAGTGTGTGTTTCAATGTTATGTGCGTGTGTGTTTCTGTAGAGGGCGTGTGAGTGTTTGCAGGGGAAGGGGATGCAGAGACAGTTAAGGGAAGTGTGGTGCTAGTGTGGTATCTGTGAGTGAAGAGAAGGAGAGAATGATGAGTGTTGTAGACACCAAATTTTGACACACCTTTTAAAATATGTGTATTACTTTATTTTAGGGGACATTTTTATTTTTCGGGGGTCTGAGTACAATTTTCGCGTATTATGTCTAATTCGTCACATCAAGGGGCAAAATGGTAATTTCACCATGTAAATATTAGTTTATTTTATTTTATTCCTAAATACATTGATTTTACTATTTTTATCATTATTTATGATCTTAATGATTTTTAGGAGTCATTCATCATTTATTTAAAATTTTAGTATTTTTTAATTCAACGGCACGTTTTCCAATGCGCTATTTTTATGAGAATCTTCAAGTGAAAAATTTTATATATGCATTTTGAATACTCATAAATTTTCTGTAAAAATCTCATAATTTTTAGAGGTCGTTTAGTATTTATTTAATTTTTATCTTTTTGTTTATTAATGGCACGTTTCCCAATGCATTCTTCTTATGAGAATTTTTTCAAGTGAATATTATTTATGCATAGCTCATATATTCATGAATTTCCCGCTATAAATTTCATGACTTTTAGAAATTTTTAATATTTATTTTAATACTTTATTATTATTATTTGTTATTATTATTTTTCTATTAATCACACATTTTAATGATATGTTAATTTTTAAATTTTTGCAGTAAATTTTATTTATTCGTTTTATAACTATAAATTTCAGTATTTTTCTTAGTAATTTTAGAGATCCCAATGTTTTTATTTTTATTCTATTTCATTTTTTGTTTTCCTTTATTTTCCTCCTCAAAAAAAAAAAAAAAAAAACAGCAGGCTGCGTATAGCAGCCTGCTGCTACTGTAGCAGTATGGCTGCTACCAGAACAGCCTCATGGCCATACTTCCAGCCATACCAATCACTCAACCACTCTTTGTTTAATCCCATCACACCCTCACTTGCACTCATTTTCTTCACCAGATTTTCAGGGATTTAGCACTCAATTTGTTTTCACCAATTTCCCTCCCTCACAGACCACACAGGCACAACTCCATTTTCTGCTTCTTCATCACTCACATACTCACACCTGCATTTTCTCCCTCTCGGCCCCTTCCCCTACACTCTTCATCACACACAATCAAACACTCACCTCACAAACACACACAGAGGCACAACTCCATTTTCTGCTTCTTCATCACTCACATACACACACCTGCATTTTCTTTCCCCTCCCTCTCTGGAAAACACAAAACACACACAACACACCTGCATTTTCTTTCCCCTCCCTCTCTGGAAAACACAGAACACACACATCACACACACCTGCATTTTCTTTCCCCTCCCTCTCTGGAAAACACAGAACACACACATCACACACACCTGCATTTTCTTTCCCCTCCCTCTCTGCAAAACACAAACACACGCACAACACACACAACGCACAGGCACAGAACACACAACATTCACAAACACCTAGCAATCACACACAGACATCATACACGCACCACACACACTCACCATTCTCAATCCCCTCTGCTTTCCTACACTTTCCACCCCACACTCAATCACACATTACACATACCTGCACCTCACCTCTCTTTGCTCAAAACACACACACACACAGCCAGTTACACACATAGAACACGCACGCACCCGCACACACAGACACGCATTACACAAACCTGCATACACAATCAGACACAAAACACACACAACACACCTGCACACACGCACAACTCACACACAAACACAGACACACATCACACGCAGACATCACACCTCAACCACCTGCACACAAAAAAAAAAAAAAAAAAAGACAACAACACCAATCATCAGCAACCCAACCAAAGCCACACCACTTCCTTCCACCACCGAGGCCGGTGGCTCCACCAATCAACAGCCCCAAGCCACTCACGGGTTCAATCCACCATTGACGCCACCAACCCACCGCCACCTCTCCCTCCATTTTTTCCCAAATCAGGTAAGCAAATCCTCCTCCCCAGCTCCTCTTGTAGTTAATTTGCATAAATTTTGTATGCCTAATGATTGGTGGTCTATTTATTAATTGATTTTGGGGGGGGATTTGAGATAGAGGATCCGAGAGAGAGAATCGAGGAGGGAGATTTCCGGGTAAAAAAAGAGAGAGAGGGACTGACCGAAGAGAGAGGCCGGCGAGGAGAGAGATTTCCGGCGAGAGAGAGAAAGTGAGACCGAGAGAGGACTGGAAGGGAGCAGATCGGGGAGGAGGCGGACCAGGCGAGAAAGAGAGAAAAGAAAGAAGAAGAGAGAAGAAGAAAGAAAGAAAGAAAGAAAGGAAGGAAGAAAAAGAAGAAAGAAAAGAAAAGTAAAAAAGAAAAAGGAAATCTGGGGGGGGGGGGAAAACGTCTGGAAAAAAAAAAAAGTTTTAGTGAAACTACGTCGTTTTGACGTAGTTTCACTCAAAACTACGTCGTTTTGATTAGTTAGTTTTTTTAATTTATTTTTAATTAATAATAAGTATTTATTTTATAGTCCTTATGCTTTCATTAATGCTACTGTGGCCCCGAGATTTTCCGATTTGTGCATTTAAGTTTCTATTTTTTATAGATTGACCCCCATAATTTTATTTTCTTTGCAATTAGGTCCTAATTAATTGCATTTAGGTCCATCAACTTGTAGATAATTGTAATTTTGCCCCTATATTTTTTAATTTTCTATTTTGACCCCTACATTTTTGGTAATTACATTTTGACCCCTCTATTTTTCTAAAATTGCATTTTTACCCCTGATATTTATGGAAATTGCAATTTTACCTCCCAAGCTTGCTGTTATTGTGTTTTAGGCTTTAAATGTCGCTGGAATTCTGTTTTAGCCCTTGAATGTGGCTGGAATTTGCAATTTGGTCCCTCACATTGCTGGAATTTTTGCATTTTTGTCCCCAAACTTGCTGGAATTTTATTTTTGGCCCTTTATTGTTGCTGGAATTTACATTTTGGTCCTTTATGTTGCTGGAATTTGTTTTAAGATCCTCCATTAATTGTTAGAATTATATTTTAGCCTTTTATTTGTTGCTGGAATTTGTATTTTAATACTTGTAGTTGCTGGAATTTTTATTTTGGCCCTTTTATATAGCTGAAAATTATAATTTGACCCTAGACATTGCTGTAAATTAGGTATTGTTTAATGACTTTGCTGAAATTATATTCTTGGATTTAAGTATTGCTGGAATTTTTATTTTTGGGCATTATACTTGCTGAAAATTATATTTTGGCCTTTAAATTCGTTGTAAACTATGTCATTACCGTAAGTAAGGTTTAAAAATTATAATTTTACCTTTTTACTTGTTGCAAATTACATTTTTACTTTAGAATATTGCTTAAATTTCCACTTTAATCCAAATCTTATAATATTTTATTTTTTGCTAAAAAAGTGTTAATTAAAATTAGTTAAGTCCTCAAAGCTTTAAATTATTTCTTTTTACATTTTCTTTATTTATTTTTATCAAACTTATAATTAATGTTCTAAGATTGGGTCTTGTTAGTCTAATTAATGTTCAAATTAGTTTCTCTGTTTTCCTTTTAGTTATTCTAATAATTCTTATTTGAGGTGTTAAAATTTCAATGTATGTATTATTATGTTTTATCTTCTATTATTATTATTATTATTATTTACTTTATTTTTATTTTATTTTTTGTTGTTTTGCTTTATTTATCTATTTGCTTATTTATTTTTTGACTTAAACAATTTTCATTTTTCTTCCTAAATAATTAATTATTATTATTATCAGTATTTTCTTCCTCTTATTTTGTTCATTATTGCTATGATTGTTTGAACTATCGTAGTGAGTTCATAGTGATAGGTAGAAAATTATTCAAATTAGTGATTGACTTATTAAATAGTGGTAATTTTGACGTGTTTGTTCATTTTAGTAGCAATTTATACCGGGTTTGCGAATGAGAGGTACCTCGATTACCCTTCCAATATTTCTTTTATGTGCTCCTACGTGCTCCTATGTGTTTTTCTACGTGTTTTTTGTGTTTATACTTTTTATCCATGTGAGAGTGTTTATTTATTTATGCCATGTTATTTATTAGAAATTAATTTTTGATTATTCAAAGAAATGTAATAGATAGGTAATATTCTATTTAGCAAAATTGTGTATTTAGATAGTTAATGTAATAGATAGTTCATATGTTATCTATTTAATAAAAATCTTATGTATTTTAGATAGAAAATGTAATAGATAGGCTAGATAGGTTACCCTTTTTATTTTTAGATTATAATTAGGCTTCTCCGGTGTAATAGTTAGGGCTTTGCGTGCTATGTATGCTATGTGCTTATGTGTTTTATCCGCTTTCTTTAGGATTTTGCATCTAGAATATTATGTTTATGTGTTATGTGCTCCTATGTGCTATTATTTGCTTTTATGTGATTATTGCTTTAATACATGCTTTATTTATTTACTTGCTTTAATTATATATGTGTATCGTTGCCACACTAGTCCAACGCTAGTTGTGGTTAATTTCGACTTTCTTCGCTAGTCCAACGCTAGCGGAGAATTTTTAGAAAGTAGGCTAGTCCAAGGCTAAGCCTTTAGGTCATTTTAGCATTAGGATCATTTTTTGTGTGCATCTCATGACCATTACACACGTTTTTTTTTTCTCTTTTTTAGGCCTTTTTCATTTTTGTATAATTTTTATATATATGTTATCACTTACTATCTATTTTTTTAACAAATGTTTAGTACATAACATTTAGATTCCACCACACATAGAATCTTAGGTCATTTGCGTGATTTTGACTAAGAAATAGTCATCTACTCACGTGGGAAGCGATGGCGTACATGTCGTTCCCCCCTCCGTGAGTAGAAACAGTTAGTCACGAGCCCATTTCGTCTCCCGTACCCGTTATGTTGCATCCCTACTTTCTTTGTTCACTTACTATCTATACTACTATTTTCCTTTTCTTTTGCATTCCATTTTTGCACCTATACTCGTGACTCCGTCGAGGTCTACATTCGGGTTTCGCAATTAATGCGATAATTCCGACTAAACCTCAATGGAATATTTTGTCCCTTAACGATATTCATTTTAGGATTAGATTTGCATTCATATAGTTGCATCCAAATGCGATAAAATCTTAGGGTTATATTAGGAAAATTTAGACTAAACCTCGCAACTAGTTTCGGCTAGGTTGAAAGGGTGCCTTAGGCGCGAGCCTTTGCCTTCCCTTTCTTCAACTGTGACTCCCGAACCTTTTTCTCTTGTTTTTTCAAAGACCTGGAGTCGTCTAAAAGGGTTTTCTTGTTTTTCCTTATTTTTTCCAAAAACCATTTCTTTAAATAAAGCATTTTGATTTTCTTACCTTTTATAAAATATTTTCGGATGACTTGGTACACCAAAACTCAATACCAAGTGGCGACTCCTTCTTTACTAAAAAACCTTTTTAGACTCTATTTTCGGGCCCAAAAACCGTCGCATTTCCAAAAGTCCCATTTTAGGCCCTTTTTCTTTTATTTTAAAAAAATAAAGCGTTTATTTGTCGCGTTTTTATCAAATCATTCTTTACAAAGCATTTTCTAAAAAATCATTTTTTACAAAAATTTACACGCTTTTCTTTTTTCCAAAATAAACACAACCTCTTTTTTTTAATAACCATAAAATCACATTTAATTCTCCCTTTTCCTTTTTCCGACACATCTATCAACATTATTTATCATTTTATTTTTTCTTTCGAAAAATGGGGCGCGACAAGTGTGTGTGCAGATGGTGAGAGAGAGGCAAAGGGAGTGAGGTAGTGTGAAAATGGTGAGTGAAAAACAAATACAAAATCTCCCAAAATCTGCTAACTTAGTGTGAAATGGGACGGTGATGGGATTGAACATAGAGGAAGTATGGTTGATTGCTAGAGTAGTTGAAAATGGAGCTGTTTGACAGCTTAAGCAACCATGCTGCTACTGTAGCAGGCTGCGTTTGCAGCCTACTCTACTTTTTTTTTTTTTTTTTAGATATTGGTGAAGGACATAAAGAAAAATAAAATAATAAAATAAAATATGGACTCCTTAGAATTAAAAATGAAATAGACATAAAATAAAATGAAACGAAAGCTAAAACTAAAATTCAGCATTAGTAGGAAAAGAAAATTCAATAATAATAAAAATTAATTCATCATTAGAAAAAACATATCATAGACAACAAAATATCATTTGAAATAAGTATCAAATAGTCTTTAAAAATTATTGAATATTTTTTACATAAAATCTATAAATATTAAATGCACATATAAAATATTTCACACAAAAAAATTCTTAAATAAAGGTGCATTGGAAAACGTGACATAATATGACAAAATTTATGAAATTTACGAAAATTAATAAATGACATCATAAAAATTTTACACAATATACATTATCACATAAAGCACATATATTATAATTTTTACTCAAAAAAATTTTTTAGATTAATACGTTCTTGGGAAACGTGCCAAAAAAATAAATAAATACTAAATGACCTCTAAAAATTATGTAATTTTTACAGAAAATCTATGAATATACAAAATGCACATATCAAATTTTTCACTTGAAAATTCTCGTAAAAAGAGTGCATTGGAAAACGTGTCATTAGGTTTAAAATACTAAAATTTTAAATAAATAATAAATGACTCTAAAAAATCATTAAAATTATAAATAATGATAAAAATAGTAAAATTGTGTATTTAGAAAATAAAATAAAATAAAATAATATTTACATTGTGAAATTACCATTTTGCCCCTGGTGTGACAAATTAGTCATAATATGCACAAAATTATAATTGGCTCTTGAAAATCAAAATACCCCCTAAATAAAGTAATACGCATATTTTTACAAAAGGTGTGTCAAAATTTGGTGTCTACACGATACAAACATTTAATTCATAGTTGAAGTTTTTGTCTATTTATGCATCTTTTTCTCTTTCGTTTGTTTCTTCTGTGGTTTTCTTCCAAATAATGGGAGAAAAAATTAATGCTAAAATCACCTATTCATGCCTCACGATTTCTAGAGAGTCAAGAATCCACATATGGGAGTTGATTGTAGTTATAAAAACATGAATTATACATCTCTTTCACAACGAAAAGTAGAGATAGAAAGATATGAAGCGAACCAGGGATCATTCCATGACCTGAGGCTTTTGGCTTAGAGAATAGCTAAGGTGTCTCTAATCAAAACGATTAAGAAAAATTTGATGGAGAAACTATGTTAGGCAAATGATACCAGTCATCCTAGTTAATGTCTTAGAACTTGGTTTTGCGTATCAATTTTGGACTTGAATTTCAAGTCTTGTAAATATAAGAAATAATTTATTATGAAGCATAGACTACTAGCTACTAGCAATTTTAGCAAACCAAAGTGGTTGTGAGACCAATTTATTTAACTAGATAATTTCGGTTTGATAGTTTTTTCCCACATTATCGGCTGAAAAATATAGCAATTTAAATGTTTCTTCTTTTGTCGGCCATGGGTCACAATTGCCATTTTCTGCAATTTCACAGCCTAAATTTACAGGCCAAAAATAAAAAGACGAGATTGAACCAGCAATGCAAAATTTTAGGGATAATTTCATATACCTCCCCTGAGGTTTGTCATAATTACACTCACCTCCCCTCAGGTTTTAAAAATTACACTTACATCCCTTGTGTTTATATTTTCATAACAAAACAACTTCATTTTAATAATATAACCCAAAAACACCAGCCAAACACCTTGAAATATGCTTAATTTCTTTTAAAAAAGATAATAAATTTTATAAAATTAATTAATTAGTCATAAAAAATATCAAAAGTACTTATATTCTTACATCAAATTTTCAATCTTTACCAAATATTATTTTTTCAAAACTCAGTTATCTGACTAATCTAATCTGTTGAAATTTTACAAACAAATATATTAATAAGAAAGAGATGACAATTTAAAAGCAATTAAGAGTATTTTAAGGTGCTTGATTAGTATTTTTGATTACATTATTAAAATGGACTTATTTTGTTATGAAAAATATAAACATAGGGGGTATAAGTGTAATTTTCAAAACATGAGGGGAGGTAGGTGTAATTATGGCAACCCTTAGGGGAGGTATGTGAAATTATCCCAAAATTTTAATATAATTTATCTATTATCTATTCTCTATCTATTATCTAATAATCGTGTTTCTTTTTTCTTATTTTGTACTTTCTAATATGCTCTTATGACGACTTGAATCACATACAACCACTTAAATTTTTAGATTCAATTAAATAAATTTCAATAATAACTCTAAAACAAAACATTAAATAGGTCATGTAAAAGTTCAGTTACATCACAAATTTGATATAAAACATCAAATAAAGCGATAATTTAATTATAAAACTGGAAACTTATCAGGGAGAAAAACCCGAGACAGTCCACCAAAGAGGTCCAATATATAAGTTGGAACCCAACTTTGGCCAAAAAACTTAAACTTGTGGGTCTTGGGCCAATACCCATGCATCAATTGCTCTTTCTTTCTTTTTCAAACCAATATGAGACAATTAATCCCTACCTATGAATCTAACAATTTTTCCCCTTCATGGGTAGACCGTCACATTGAAATCAAACTCCCTTTCAAGCTCAAATCGCTACTCAATACAAGCACACTTTTCATCATGTCAAAATGGACCATAACCTCTTCTTTATCCGGACCCCTAGTCTAACACTACCAGACCCCTAGCCTAATTCCAAGCTCTCTGGTTCAACACCTCACCAGAGTCCTACCCTAACTCCAGGCTCCTTGGTCCAACACCCAGAGAAGAGAATAATTCACCAGCCCAACACCAACAAGAAATCCACTTGTCAACGAAACCAAACTTCCCCTCAAGCCCGAGTCGCTACTCAACACAAGCACACCTTTTATCGTGTCAACATAAACCCTAACCTCTTCTTTACTTGAACCCCTGGTCCAACATCACCAGAACTCTAGCCTAACTCCAGGCTCCCTAGTCCAACACCTCACCAGACCCCTAGCCTAACTCCAGGCTTCTTGGTCCACTACCTAAAGAAGAAAACAATTCATCAGCCCAAAACTGAGAAGAAAACCATTTGTCAACAAGCAGTCCATAGCCCAAAATGTTAACCATGGCTCTGGTACCAATTTTTTGGGGAGAAAAACCCAAAACCATACATGTGCTAGTCTCTAGTTTAAATAAAGTTACATTTTTATTGATTCAAACTATGTTTGGGTCGAGCATAATTCTATAGGACCAATTTAAAATAGCATCTTGAGAACATTTGTGAATGTTTTATGATAATTTATAACCTTTGAACATCTCAATATTTGAATTTCATGCTTAAAAAAATTTAATAACCCCAACTTAATTTGCAGATGGTATTATCCAAAGATTAAGTATTTCCTCACGCAGTGCTAATTTCGAAAATGCACTATGGAATTCGTATGAGTTATTTTTGTTAAATTTGGAAAATGCGTAAATCAAGTTAATTATTCACAAGGCAATCATTATTAGTACAATAATTTTCTCAAACAAAATTTGGTAAGATAATAGTTTGATTTAGTTATTCCCTCTCCTGTTTTCCAATTTGATAGACCGTTGAAGAAAAACTTAGTTGAAAGTTTCTTCTTGTCAAAAGGTTTCTTCAATTGTTTGAACTGATGGTTGATTTTGCTTAAGAAACATTGAATGAAATTGAGAAGTTTAATTCATTGACAACACTTGGCCACTTAACAGTAAAACATTTTTGTGTTTAGTAGGCCAGATAAAGAAAATATTAGGCTAAGTACTGAGAAATTCTCTGAGAAAAAATTGATGGACCAAAATCTTAGGAATGACATATGACAGACAACTTGACTAAGTTCTTCAAACTTAATTTTGTGAGTCAGTTCCCAACTTGAGATTTCCAGTTTTGTGAATTTAGGAATTAATTAAATAGACAATATAATGCAATATCTATGCCAAAGCATAATATTGATAGTGAGACCAATTTCAACTAGTTAATCAAATGATTGATTTTGATAAATTTTTGTCTCACATTATTGACTTCAAACTGAAATAACTCGGCCAATTTCTACAAACTTTCTTTTCTTAAGGGAACTTTAATTGTAGACACCAAATTTTGACACACCTTTTGTAAAAATATGTGTGTTACTTTATTTAGGGAGTATTTTTCATTTTTCGGGGGTCGAGTACAATTTTCGTGTATATTATGTACTAATTCGTCACATCAGGGGCAAAATGGTAATTTCACCATAGTAAATATTATTCTATTTTTGTTTTATTTCCTAAATACATAATTTTACTATTTTTATCATTATTTATGATTTTAATGATTTTTGGGAGTCATTTATTATTTATTTAAAATTTTTAGTATTTTAAACTTAATGGCACGTTTTCCAATGCACTCTTTTTACGAGAATTTTCAAGTGAAAAATTTTATATGTGCATTTTGTATATTCATAAATTTTCTGTCAAAATTACATAATTTTTGGAGGTCATTTAAGTATTTATTTAATTTTCGTCTTTTTTGTTTGTTAAGGGCACGTTACCCAAGAATGCATATATGTTAAAATTTCTGAAGTGAAAATTTTAGTATACATATTTTTGTGTGATAATATATTTTGTGTAAAAATTTTGTGATTTTTAATGGTCATTTAGTATTTTATTTTTCTTTTCATAATTTTGTCACATATGACACATATGACACATATTCAAATATGTTCTTATTATTAGAATTTTCATATAAAAAATTTTATACATGCATTTTATGAATTTATAGATTTTTCATAAATTTTCATAATTTTTCAACACTATTTACTATTTATTTGGGTTTTTAAAAAAAAAAGGGCGGAAAGCAAGCTGCTACAGCAGCTGCAGTTTTACTGCAGTTGCTGCACGTAGTCAACAGAAAGATCAAACCAACTCCTGCAAAAAACGGATTTTGAAGGGATCTTGGATGAGTTTTCTTCATTCTTCACCCACTCCCCATCATCACAAACACAAAAAAAACACATTTCTTCCCTCACAACTGGTTGGAACAACATTACAATACACACACACTTTTTTCCTCTTCTTCCTTCTCGGCTATCTCACAGACAACACACACCTGCACAATTCCTTCCTCTCTCTCTCTCAGCTCTACCACAAAAACATCTTCACATACCACCACAAACGCACTCTCACAGGCTATACTAGCACCATCGCAAACACAATCCACAAACACACGCTGCACACACTTGTAAGACACGCACACGTACCTCGGCAAAAACACAAAATGATCAAACCATTTCACTGCTAAAACCACTGGGGACCAACCATCACCAATCCAGAGGACGCACACTTTCCACCATCAGCAGCGGTCTTCTTTGAGCCACCAGATTGCTCCACCACTTCAAAGAAAAATCCACACTCATCCCTTTTCTCCCAAATCAGGTGACTTTCAATGGCTTTTCTTTTTAATTTCTTACGCAATAGATGAAATGCCTGTTTGATTTATGATGATTTTGATAGAGGCAAATGAATTTCAGAGGTTTATTTGATCTTATTAGCTAATTAGAGACCAGAGAAAGAAAGAAAAAAAGTAAACCGAGGAGAAAAACTAAAGAGAGAGTGAGAGAAGGAGAGTCGAGAACAAAAAGAAGAGAGCGAGCCGAGGAGAAAAACTAAAGAGAGTGAGAGAGCGAGCCGAGAACAAAACGAAGAAAGCGAGCCGAGGAGAAAAATTAACGAAGAGAACGAGCCAAAGAAAGAGACCGAAGAAAAATCCGAAGAGAGCGAGCCGAAGAGAGAGACCGAAGAAAAATCCGAAGAAAGGCCGGAGAGAGAAAAATCCGAAAAGGGGGGCTGAAGAGAGAAAACTCGAGGAGAAAGGCCGAAGAGAGAATCCGAAGAGAAAGGCCGAAGAGAGAATCCGAAGAGAAAGGCCGAAGAGAGTATAGGAGTATAGGTCGAAGAGGGGGAGGCCGAGGAGAGAATAAAAAATCGAAGAGTGGGAGGCCGAGGAGAGAATAAAGAACTGAAGAGAAGAAAAAGAAAAAGAAAATCGTAGCCAAAACTTAGTTTTTCTTTAATTGTTTATTTTTATTATTTTCATCAGATTATATTTATTTACATTTTACCCTCTTAGGTTCTTAATTGTTTAATTATGCATTTCAATACTTTAGTTTACTTCATTTAAGTCCTCATTTTATTTTAGTTGGCCCCTAGAATTTGTAGTTTCTTTCAATTATATCCAAGTTAATTGTAATATGCTCTAATATGCCTGGAAATTACAATTTTGTACCCCTAAGTTTGCTGAAATTGCGAATTTATCCTTAAATATTGTTGAAATTATGTTTTCACCCCCCTAGGTTTGCTCTAGTTTTCATTTTACCCTCCATGCATTGCTGAAATTGTATTTTTGACCCTAGAATATTGCTGGAAATTGTATTTTAGCCCTTGAATGTTGCTGAAAATTATAAATTTGGTCCCTCATGTTGCTGAAAATTGCACATTTTTGTCCCCCAACTTTGCTGAAATTTTATTTTTGTCATTATGCTTTGCTGGAATTACATTTTAAGTCCTAGATATTTGCTGAAATTTTATTCTTAGTTCCTAAACTTGCTAGAATTTTAGTTTTAAGTCATAAATACTTGTTGGAATTTATTGTTTCATCCCCCAACCTTGCTGGAATTATTTTTAAGTCCCTTAAACTTGCTGGAATTTCATTCCCAAGTCTTATGTTGCTGAAATTTTATTCTAAGCCCCCTAATTTTGCTCAAATTTACATTTTATCCCCAATTTTAAGGCTTTCATATTTTTATACTTCAAATAGTGGTACCTTGACATGTTTGTTGATTTTATTAGCAATTTGTACCGAGTTTACGAATGGGAGGTACCTCTATCACCCTTTTTTATTTCTCTTTATATGCTCATATGTGCTTCTATATTTTTTTATGTGTTTTTTTATGTATTTTTAAGTGTTTATTATTTCATTTATATGTGAGCATTTATTTATGTTATGTTGGTTATTTGAGTTTAATTTTAATTATTCAAAAGAATGTAATAGATAGGTAATATTCTATTTAACGAAAATTTTGTACTTAGATAGTTAATGTAATAGATAGTTTATATCTTCATCTAATTAACAAAAGCCTATGTATTCTAGATAGAAAGTGTAATAGATAGGTTAGATAGGATATCTTTTATTCTTTTCCATTTTTAGATTGTAATTAGGTTTTCTCTGGTATAATAGTTAGGGCTTTGTGTGCTATGTGCTTATGTGTTTTATCTGCTTTCCCTAGGACTCTGCATCTAGAATATCATGCTTGTGTGTTATGTGCTCTATGTGCTATTATTTGCTTTTACATGATTAGTTGCTTTAATCTATGCTTAACCTGTGCTTTATTTACTTACTTGCTTCATTTTAATATATGTGTATCGTCACTACACTAGTCCAACGCTAGTTGTAGTTAATTTCGATTTCTTCGCTAGTCCAACGCTAGCGGAGAATTTCTAGAAAATAAGCTAGTTCAATGTTAGGCCTTTAGGTCATTTTAGTATTAGAATCACTTCTCGTGTGCATTTCATGCCATCTCACACACATTTTATCTTTTTTTTTTAGGCCTTTTCCATTTTGTATGATTTTTGTATATACTTTATCACTTATTATCTATTTTAAACATATGTTTAGTGCATAACATTTAGACTCCACTACACATAGAATCTTAGGTCATTTGTGTGACTTTGACTAGAAATAGTCATCTACTTCACGTGGGAAGCGGTGGCGTACATGCCGTTCCCCCCTCCTGTGAGTAGGAATAGCTAGTCACGAGTACATTAGTTCCCCGTACCCGTTATGTTGCATCCTCACTTTCTTTGTTCACTTACTATCTATATTACTATTTTTCTTTTCTTTTGCATTCCATTTTACATCTATACTCGTGACTCCATCGAGGTCTAGACTCGGGTTTCGCAATTAATGCGATAATTCCGACCAAATCCTCAATGGAACATTTTGTCCCTTAACGATATCCATTTTTTTAGGACTAGATTTGCATTCATATAGTTGCATCCAAATGTGATAAAATCGTAGGGTTATATTAGGAAAATTTAGACTAAACCTCGCAACTAGTTTCGGCTAGGTTGAAAGGGTGCCTTAGGTGCGAGCCTTTGCCTTCCCTTTCTTCAATTGTGACTCCCGAACTTTTTTCTCTTGTTTTCAAAGACCTGGAATTGTCTAAAAAGGTTTTTTATTATTTTTCTTATATTTTCTCAAAAAATCATTTTTTCTAAATAAATCATTCTCGATTTTCTTACTTTTTATAAAATATTTTCTGGTGACTTGGTACACCAAAACTCAATACCAAGTGGCGACTCCCTTTTTACTATAAACCCGTTTTAGACTCTATTTTCCGGCCCAAAAACCGTTACATTTTTCAAAGTCCCATTTTAGGCACTTTTTCTTTTTGTTTTTTGAAATAAGGCATTTTCTCAAAATCACATCTTTTTGTCAACCCTTTTGTAAAGCATTTTCTAAAAAATTAGTTTACTAAAAACCTACACTCTTTTCTTAATAAATAAACACAACACCCATTTAATTCTTCCTTTTCCCGTCATCGTTCAAAAAATGGGGCGCGACATTAATTGGTTAGTAACTTTCAACTATGAAGTTTGAGTCTCAATTTTAACAATTTAAATGTTGGAGTAGAGCACCTTACATCTGCCTAAGCAGCTATTGGAATCAATTACTATCTCTACCTACACCTATTACATGTTGTAACAAATTAACCTCTCCAAAACAGTGATTCTGCACAGAAATATAGTTATGAAGTTATCCTTTAGAAATATTATAGAAGGAAGGTAATTGAAATTAGAACACTGGGAGAAAATAGTGAAAAGTAGTTTCAACTAGGGCTGTTCAAAAAGAACCGAAAAACTGAAAAATCAGGAAAACCGATCCGCCTCGAACTGAAAAAAAAAGGGTAACCGAACCGGTTATTGACACCGAATCGGATAGCGGATCGGTTCATAAATTAAGCGGGTCGAGTAGCGGTTCACATCCTTGTGAACTGGCGGGTACCCGACCAGGTCCATAGTAAGGAGTAGTTTTGTCATTTTGGTATGTGATATTATTTTACTAATTCATTGTTTTAGTTTTTGATTTATTTTATTGTTACTAATAAGCTGTGTTTCTATTTCATTCTTGA
The DNA here is from genome assembly GCA_024721245.1 of Mitragyna speciosa. Lineage (NCBI taxonomy): Eukaryota > Viridiplantae > Streptophyta > Magnoliopsida > Gentianales > Rubiaceae > Mitragyna > Mitragyna speciosa. The sequence continues at coordinate 18,011,441 of CM045568.1, forward strand.
TTGATGAACATTTGACTATTTATTTTATTATTTGGATGTTCATTTGACTATTTATTAAGTATTTTTTATTTTTATAGCTAATGGGAATGTGATAATGAAGTTTAAAAAACTAAGTGTCTATATGTTTATTTAGTTTTTTGTTTTTGGATTACTTTGAAAATTACAGTTTTATGATGTAATTTAACTTTAAAATCATTGATACTTGTGTTACTAGTAATTTAATGATGGTTTACGATTTTTCTTGTTTTATTTTTTATTTTAAAAATACTGATAAATTATGATGGACTGGGTCAAGTAACCGGTCTATCTGAACCAATTTTGTGGGTAACCGGAAGGTCGGGTACCCACTATATGTGGACCAGTTCACGATTCGAAATTCTACCGAACCGGTAGGACCGTTTCGGTTCAAAGTTTTTGTTCATGGACCGGGTACCCGGTCCATGAACACCCCTAGTTTCAACAACAATTGACAGTAAAGATGACTAAAACTTCAAACTACAGATGCCTACAAATCTCAGGGACATTAACATAATTAAATTGTCCAATATTAAGTTAACAAGAATAGTGTGACTGCAATTAAAGAAGTATAGCATTTTAGTTTATACAAAAAAATTTTATGTCATTTGTAAATCATTACAAGAGACAAATGTAATTATAAACAAAATTAATAAAGGACGGAAGTCAATAAAAGTGTTTTCTTTCCGAATAACATCTTCTTTTTTTCTTTTTCTTTTTACTTTTCCATTTTTCCTTTTTGGATAGACGTTCTTGGTAGTATAGTACAAAACCAGCTTATTATCATTTGTTTTAGAAACTTCTTCATACGAACCATAACAAATTTATACTTGATGCCACTTAATTATTTTTTGTACGACAAAACAAATGGCAAGACATTAGTGACTAAAAGTTTAACACCTTTGTGTTAGTCAAACTAAGTACTTAAAATCTATGTTTTCAGACTCGGATCGGACATTGACTCGGTCGAGCTCAGGGGTCAGGGGTCAATGGGTTCGACTGGGAATCAACTCGGGATCAAACCGGATGACGTCATAAATACGTCATATATATATATATATATTTCCTGCAAATTATATAAAAATCTCCAAACTCACATAACTCACAATATAGAAATGCAAATCAAATAAATATCCCAAACTCACAAAAATCATAGAAATGTCATACATGTTCAACCTTAACAGACATAAATCCAAAACAACCTGCAACTAATACCAAAATAAATTGCAGCTAATAAAACAACCTGCAGCTAATGCATGCCATCCAGGAATGTTTTTAAGTTCAGCAGACTCCCTTCTTTAAATAAGAGCATCTTTCACAACCACAAGTTCATTTTCCTTCAATGCAAACAACATGTCTAAACAACCACAAGTTCATTTTCCTTCAAGCACTTCTCTTAGGAAATGTTAGGTGAATATACAAAATTGCCATCATTAATTAGACTACTAAGAATAACCATTCCTTCACAAAAATGGATCCAATTCAAATCTACCATCACTTGTGTATGCTGTGTCTTACATTACAATTCTGGTGCAGAAAAATAGGCACATGCTACTCAGACAAATTTGTGGGTTTTCATTGTAATATTGCAAACTTCATGAGCAGCAAATGAAGATCCTCCCTAGCAACTAATTAATCACTAAATCAGTAGCAACTAATCAAATCTTTCTTTCATATTATAATTTGCAGCCATCCCTTTAAGTTAACGGAGAATTCCCACCTGGGGTTTTGCAAAAGTATCCATATTAGATTATTTCCTTGTCTTTTTCACATATGCGCCATATTTTTCTTGAACTTTGTTCACTTTTCTTTTTCCCATGATTAGCTTCTTTTAACTCCTTTATAATCTAAGAAAGGGATCACCATAAATGAAAAACACAAAATTAAGGGTAACTACTTTCTCATTTCTCAGCTAGACAACAACAAAACACAAGAAAAAGAAAGTTATTTGACAACAATAGAAAAATAAAATTACATAATAATTGAATAAAATTCTAATTTTATTCAAATAGATATCCTAAAGATTAACTATTTCTTCAAGAAATCTCCAGCCATCTTAATATAATCTCCATAACCGCCACTTCCAGAATTATGAGCATGTTCACCACCTGTCCCAACTAAATCACTCCTAGTTGAGTGCTTTTTCAACATTACTTCAGCCATCCTCATATACTCTCCATACTTTCCCCCAGACTGGCCCTCATGGTCACCACTAACGCTAACATTTAAGTGCTTATTCAAAGGCCCTTCAGCCATCTTAATATAATCGTCGTATCCACTACCAGAATGGCCTTGATCATGTTGCTTCATGGTTTTTATAAGATTTTTGCCAGAACCCAGCAAAGTATATAGATAAGATAGTAAAGCGATAAGTAGACAAACAATACTCCCACATTCAATTTATTGTTGTTGTTTTCCAGTTTTTTAAACTCAAAACTGCAAGCCCAGAAGAAAGTATCTCACATCCATTCACTCTCAAATCAAAACCACACCGCATAAAGTTCAGCCATAGATTAAATCTCTTTCTATGTTGATTAGATTTCTAGAATGATTATGGGCCAATAATCTAGCAAAAAATATATATGTAACGGCTAGGCATAAATCTGCAATAAAGGAAAATAAATTACTACCTGCAGTTCTTCAGCAGCTTTTTCGATCAAATAGAGGGAGAGAAGAAAGGAAATCTGTGGCTGATAGCAAAGCAAGATTCTGGTTGGGGGTGATGTTGTCGCCGTGGATCTGTGGGGAGGGGGAGATGGGTTTGATTTGAGGTGGAGAAAGAAAAAGCTCAAAGGTGGCAATTTTTTACACGACCCGAAAACACGACACGAACCTAACACAAAAATAATGGGTTTGGGTCAAGGCTTGGTGGGTTCAGGTTAGAATCGGGTCGACCTGACTAACCCGCCAAATAAATAGGTCGGGATCAGGTTGAAATTAGGTTGACTCGTCTAACCCGAAAAAATAAAAAAATCAGGTCGAATTTGGGTCCGGGTCAACTCGTTTGACTCGAAAAAAAACTTCACCTTAAGGAAGTTTTCAGGTCAAACGAGTTGGCGGGTCGGCAGGTCGACCCGTTTGACTCGAAAACTTCCTTAATAATAGCATGTGTGAAATTTTTTTTTGAGTTGGCGGGTCGACTCGCCAACCCGTTTCGGGTTGTGTTCGGGTTTGGGTTTTTTCAGGTTGGTGGGTTGGTGGGTCGAGTTCGAGTTGACAAGTTGACTGTTATATTTGGGTCTCAACTCGACCCGCCAACTCGAACTCGACCCGATTGCCACCCCTAGTCAAAAGTGTCCTATTAAGGGTGAAAAAAAAAAGCGTTAGTCCCAGAAAAAAAAAAGGGCAGAAAATGTCCAAAAATTGTTAAACCAGGGTCTGTTCAGTTCGCACGATCCCAGTCAAATCTAGTTTTGACCGAGTTTGACCGAATTTTTAGCTAGACTCGAACTGAAAACCTGATCGGTCTCTGATCCGATCAGTAGGACCGGCCGATCCGGTCTGAGTTTGAGAATACAGCTTAAAATGAAGTGATTCAGAGGTAGGCCAAATTTTGGAATAAGTTAATCAAATGGCAATTAGTGAGAAATACTTGAAAAAAGGGATTGGGAATGTCCTCAACTGAAAATGGCTAGATTCCACTACAAGAAAATTTAATTTTAAACAACTTTTGTCTTTTATTTTACATATATGGTTTTTCATTTTTTCGACGTAAAAGACACTTTAAACCTAATGTTTACAAATGAAGTGAAAGAAATAAGAGATGAAAGTCGAATCATAAATCTCATGTTACTAGTTATGTGCTTGGCAATTGAGTTGGACCTTGCTGACATGGCAGTGGAGCATCACAAGTTCCATTTTGGACAAGCTAATGTCCATGATTTAAGGGGACAAAAATGGAGGAGCGAAATTGAGCTAGCAAGGTCAAATTTGGAATGAAAAATGATGTCATTTTAAAGTGAAAAATAGTTACACTACGCTTCAATACAGTTACACAATTATTAGTAGAGTTATACGTTTTACTGAAAATCCGCCTATTTTCTATCGGCGAATGAACCGTTAGATCAGAAATCGCTCTACGTTTTGAGTAGGCTAAAAACTGAGTGAAACTATCTCACTTGAAATTTCCAAATAAAAGCAATAGACAAGTTAGCGCATCCTAAATTGATCAAAATGACAAGAGTCCAACTTGTGAGGCCTCAATCCGTGGACATAGTTTTCCAACTTTTGCGAGTATCATAAGGTGATCGCTTGAGGCGTTCTAGATCAGACTCTGAATCTACACTAGAAATCCAGCCCGTCCATTCAAGTTTTGCAAAAAATAAATTTAACACCTCTTTTTGGAGCCCGAATTGCGCCAAAACTGATTTAACCAAGCGCCACAAATCTCCACTCTCTACTGTTTTACTTTTAGTATTGTTACCCTTGTTGTCACATGGGCCTAGATAAAAAATTGGCCCGTAACAAGCAACGAATTTGGCCAAATCCCAGAACCCATTCGGGTCGGTTCAATACCGATCCAGCTGTTATTCGCCGATGACCCACCATCAAATCTAAACAGCTCCATTGCTAAACTTTTACATTTCTTCGATTGGTCGGTAGATTGATGAGCTTAAATTTCCAAACAAATTCCATTTAAATTTTCATTTTAATTAATCTTCTGTATTTTCTAGAGAGAGAAAAAAAGATGATGGTTGAAGATCTCGGGGTGGAGGCGAAAGAGGCCGCGGTTAGGGAGGTGGCGAAGCTCTTGCCGTTGCCGGAGCTTTTGCAGTCAATTTCTTCTATTAAAGCCGATTACATTGCTCGTCAACAGGTACATCAAAATTCAAGCCCAAAAAAAAGAAAGAAAGAAAAAAGTTCTTTCTGAAGGATTATTTGATTTATTGTAGTAAATAATTCAGCACCGAAGGTAGCATGATAATTCGCCTTTCCTTTATTATTGATATGCTAAGTTAATTGATGTTTGATGCGTTAACTAATTGTAGATTAGAGATGAAGGAAAGATGAAAATTGATGTGGAATTATCTGTTTTAAGTTGTACTTGATATTCGAATGATTACTCGAAAATGCTAAAAAGTCTGGATTTTGATGCACTAATTGAGTGGTTATGTTGATTCATACGGCTGGTTAGGTTATTTCGAGTTAGTTTGCTCATAAGATCGGGGAGTAATGTATCTTTTTTATGCCAATGAAGGAAGAGAGTAGTGTGATGCCTGAGCATCATGAGGGCTCGAAAACTGTTCTGCTTAATGGATAAAATGCATAAGTTTATATGCCTGCACGTACGTGTTAATATCGTAGCTGAATAGCATGACATGTCTTCTGGGAGCTTCACTACATATTTTAATGTTAACTGTAGTGGAAAATTAAAATGAGAAGGAATATTGAATCTTCATTTTTTTCTCTTCGAGTTTTGAGAGCTAACCAAAAACATTAACGTGTTTGTATAACTTGGAAAAGTATGATCATTTGTGCTTCAAATAATCTCGTTTCAAGATTTTTCTTATATCTGCTTCATTTATGAGTCTTCCTATAATCATCCAACTCAATGAAGAGAATAAATGCTTTGTATGTTGGTCCATCATTCAAATGGAATTGCTGCATGGCTAGTGCTGTAGGGCTATTTCTTCAAGATCAATAACTGGTCGTGTGGAACGAGTTTCATTTTTTATGTTATTTGGAAGTGATTGAAAAACAGAAGTTGGAAAAAGTTCTTAAGGATATGTGCTCAGCATTTAAATTGTCCTCTGTATCAGGCAAATGATGCACAACTCAGTACGATGGTGGTTGAACAGGTAAATTGTTACTTGTATTTTCCTTCAACAATATTTTGATGTCATGTCACTATATGAAAATTATCAGTGGGCCTTATTTTTGTTTCTATGTTCACGACTTCTAACAAACTTCTATGGACAGAAAACTCTATTCCCAAACTTTATACCTAACTCAAATTTCTGCCATGTGTTATGCTGGGATGCAGGTTGAACAGGCACAAGCTGGACTAGAATCACTTTCACTATCCCAAACGACAATAAACCAGCTCCGGGAGAACTTTGTTTCTATTGAGAAGTATGGAATTTATACAAAATTCTTGGTTAATACAACTAATCTCCATGTTCATGTTATTTGTTCATGGTCTAGTACTCATGCAGAAATTTGTTTTAAAGCAGTATGACTTACTACAGTCTAGGTTTTTCTGAAAGCTTTGCTTCTGGATCAGGTTATGTCAGGAATGTCAAAATCTGATAGAAAATCATGATCAGATAAAGCTCCTCAGTAATGCAAGGAACAACTTAAATACAACTTTGAAGGTTAAGTTTCACTCTATTCTCTGTGTTTTGACTCGTTTGAGATTGTTGTCAGATGCAGGGTTTCTTGACTTCTGTTTTTGCATCTTAAAGTACATTTCATAAACAAGTTCATAAGATTTTTCCAGCTTTATGCATCTCATCTCTTGTTCTGCATAGGATGTGGAGGGAATGATGTCAATTTCTGTTGAGGCCTCTGAAGCTAGGGATTCCTTGAGTAATGATAAGGAACTTATAAACTCCTACGAGGTGGTGCTCTTCTTGTATTAGATAATTACTTTTTTAGATTCAAAACAACCTAATCAGGAACTAACCTTTTGGTGTCCATGTGCACCCCTTATTGCTTATAGAGATTAACTGCTCTGGATGGAAAACGAAGGTTTGCATTAGCAGCTGCAGAATCTCATAAAGAAGAGGTTGGTAGATTAAGGTCAGGATCTCACAATTCAGCTCACCATTGTTAATTAGTATTTCTCCCAGCTGTTGCAAGTTCTTTTCACGCATATTGTTTCAGATTTATCTCTTTCTCAGTTGTATTGTCTATCAATCTTGAAAAATTGTTGGCATAGAGTGCTTGAACGAGACAATCTAGCGATTTTGCTGTAATTTGTTAGAACTATTGTTGAAATTATTTCCTTACACAAGTATTTAAAGAACTATTTTCTGAGTTTGACTATACACCATTTGTCTTTGGCTTTTCTCCTCAAGTTATTGGATTGGCATGAAGTTTGCCTCTGGAGAAATTGTAAGTGACCAGTTGTATTAGTATAAAAGAGTACTGTATAGCAGACGTTTATGAAACCATGTTATCGAAATATTTAATGTAGATGAATCTTTTATGCTTTAGTGATGTTGTGGGCAATTTTTTATGAAGTTATTGAATTTGTCCAACTTTGATTTTATATTTGTCTGCTTTACAGAGAATATTTTGAAGATGTAGATCACACATGGGAGACATTTGAGACAACACTATGGGGTCATATTTCAAATTTCTTTCAGCTGGCTAAGGAGAGGTAGTACTGCTTTATCTGAAGCTTAGATTGTATTTAGATTGTTTGGATGCCACAAATAGAATTATATTTGGATCTTTCATTTAAATTATTATTGTTGTGTCACTACTGACAGCATGCGTTTTTACTTAGCTTTCAGTGAGGTGGCTGTGTAAACTAGAGCAATAATTGGCTGGTGCTGCAATGCTTTTATCTGCTTCTTAGATGCTATGAAAGATTTGCGAATTTTTTTTCCCCCCACTTAAATAGGGTTGATAATTTATACATGACGTTAAGTAGGTCTAGGCGAAATTGAAATTAAGTTTTGCTAACTGAATCAAATTTGACCATAATTTCTAGACTTGTTCCAGCTTCACCCGACCTTGAAAGTGCCAATGTGTATAGAATCTAGCTTCAAATTGTATAAGGTTGGCTCCTTCAATTGCTCCTCACCTCCCTTGCGCTAATTGGCTAGCTTAGAATAACCGTAGATATTAACTTTTTTTATCGTTTGTGTTTAGGTCAGATTATTGTATGTAAACATTTTGCATGTGAGTTATAATTGACTAATGCCAAGTTTACTTGTGAAATTGTGATGAAAGAGGAAGTTTCATCTATGTGCTTTGTTCTTGAGTGATGAAAAGGCTGCATTATATTTTTTATTTAGAGGTACACTCACAGTATCTCAATAACCACCTTAGGGTATCAGATATTGTCTGTTTGATATCATTGTTTTGGAAGTTTGTTGTATTACGAATTAGCTATTATCTTCTTGTTTGTTAGATTTGATTGTTAATACTATTTCATGTTTGTAGAGCTTCTTATATGCAAATTGAGCTTTCTTCAGAACCAAGTTAATAGTCATTGTGTATCTTGTGATTCTTGTGATGCTTATATGACTTCATGTCTCCTTTTTGCAGCCCGCAAACACTTGTTCGTGCTTTGAGGTATGTGTAACTTATATGGCACAAAACCATCTAAACTTGTAGTTTCTGTTGTAGAAGTAATCAGTGGAAACTGTTGAAATAGAATATGACTTCAGAGTGAATCTTTTCAACATTATTTTTTGTGTAATCCACATTTCACGTATGTGTGTGTGCATATGTCTGACACGCCTGCGACTTGTTCACCGTCCATAAAATTTTAATGTAATGACAGCACATGTTTCTTTCATCTATCTTATCATCTTGGTTCGTTGAAGTGGTGATCTGATTTGGTTTCACCCTTCCAGGGTTGTTGAAATGCAAGAGATCCTAGATCAGCAACTTGCTGAAGAAGCAGCTGAGGCTGAGGGAGGTGGTGCAATGGCATCAATTGCGAATCCCCGAAGAAATGCCAAGTACCTTTGGATAGTTTTATGATGTGGACTTTTTTGCATTTTACTCGTTTGCATTACGATATACATAATCTAATATGAAGTTTCAAACTTTGGTCTCCGATTTACTGAATATATTCTATATGTGTTTTAATTCTTGTGACTGCTTGTGGCATGCAGGAAATCTACTGCTGCAATGCCTTCTTCTAGAAACCTTACACAGCAGAAATCGAAGGTCCAGGGAAAAGGCTACAAAGATAAATGCTATGAGCAAATAAGAAAATCTGTGGAAGCACGTTTTGATAAACTGCTGGCCGAGGTTCATTGTTTGCTTCCTCTTTTTAAACCTTAACATGCAAATTCAAGTTTATGGGCTTCTTTTCTTTTATAGTTTATTTTAATTTCCTTTTAGTTCTATAGTCTATATTAGTGGTTGACAATACAAGTTTTCACTCATGCAGGAAGATTTAAAAGAAGCTATACAGGAGGCTAAAACAGTAAGCACTATTCTTCGCAATATAAATCTTGTTACTTAATTTTGCCAGTGATTCTAATATTTTAAGGGACAGAACTAGAAGAGTTGCAAATGTTATTATCCGGTTATCAGATCTTCTCTTCATTTGCTCAGTGCTCAGCATATCTAATTTACTGGAGACAGGCAGAAATGGTTCATTAATATGATCACATAAATTTTGATATTTTTTGACTTGCCTTTTATTAATGTACCCCCTTCAACTCCTAAGTGTATCTTTTCTCAATGTTTGCGGTAGTGCTCTTTTTGTCTATTCATTTTTCCCATCTTTCAAAAGGTTCAATGTTAATTTTGTTTCCTTTGACTTCTGGATAAGCCTTTCTTCAACAAGTAATCGGATGCTTTCTTTTCTTCAGTTGGGAGATGAGCTTGGAGATATATATGACTATGTGGCGCCTTGCTTTCCCCCAAGGTTTGCTGACCACTATATATTCTTTACTTGGCTATCTGGTTTTATTGCAGCTTTTGACTTTATAACCAGTTGTTTCCTCTGGTATTTTGATTGGCTGAATCAGCGTTTTGCCCTTAATTTCATTCCGTTCTTGTAATTGCTTTGCTGCATTTAAAGTGTAATCTTGGATTGCTTAAGTTAATAATTTCTTTTTTATCAGTTGTAGAATTCTTGTAAATTTAAGTACTGAAGATGTCACTTACCAATTGTATATGTATATGTCTATGTCTATGTCTATATCTGTGTGTGTGTGTGTGTGTGTGTAGAGTAGCAAAACTACTAAGCTGTGGTATTGTTTACTGAAATGTGATTTTGAGCAAATCTTATGATGGAAAATTGTTGCTTTAGTGCTTTGAGTATGTCTGCCAGACAGCTTGGCTATTGAGAAGTAATTGCAGCAAATGTAGCCTTGTAATCATTTACACCAAATCAAGGAAAATATATTCAAGCAAATCGACGGATATTATACTGAACTGCATGCAGTAACCAGATTTTGATTCACTGTTAGTTGATTCCGTAATAAGAACGCCATTCAATCTGCTAAACGCTTGTCTTTCTCAATGTTGCATTCCTCTTCTTTGGTTGATGATTTTGTGCAGTTTTTCTCTTCTTTTCTTAGCTTGTCGCAAATGGGTCATCATATGCTACAAATCTCAGTTTTTTAGTGAGTGTCATATTCATATATCCATTGTTCTGAAATGTCAACTTTCTTTCAGATATGAAATATTCCAACTCATGGTAAATCTTTATACGGAGAGGTTTATTCAGTGGCTGAGACTGCTCAGTGACAAAGCTAATGAATTGACAAACATTGAGATTTTAAAGGTACTTGCGTCTTACTCATTAATGATACTTATCTTGAGCCATCTATCTAAATAGCAGACTCTGAAACCTATTGGTCGGTAAGGATTTAAAACCCCCTAGCAGAGGTGTTATTTTAAAGTTCTTATGATTACATATTAAGTCTGGATCATTCTTTTAGTGTTTGTTTTAATTTTTTTTCCCTTAAAAAAGTTTGTCTCAATAAGAACTGTCATATCTCAAAAGGTAAGTTTTTATTTCTTAATATTTCCTGTCAATTCATAAATCTTGTCATGTTCAGATCCTTTTAGAATAGAAAACTCTTGCAGAAAAATGTCAAAGATTTTGAGGCATCCCAAAATAGCGTGTCCATTAGAAGGGGATGGTGGGAATCTTATCTTCTATGATACATTCTGGATTGCATCAATAGTGAAAATTTTTGTAAGAGTACAAAAGCTGTCTACCTAATTGCTCTTTGGCTTTCCTTTTTGATATTTATACACTATGCAAGTCCTTTCACTTCTTTCTGGTGAAACTTGAACCATGTATTGAAAATGTTTAATCTTCATTATGAGTTATTAATTTGGTTTCACTTTTAAAATCCTCAATTTATACAATCAGGTAACAGGTTGGGTAGTTGAATACCAAGAAAATTTAATTGGACTTGGAGTGGATGAGTCCTTAGCTCAAGTTTGTTCCGAGAGTGGCTCAATGGATCCCCTCATGAATGCATATGTAGAAAGAATGCAAGCTACAACACGAGTAATGACATGATATTTGGTTATTATTCATTTTTTTCCCTAACATCTATTTTCAGTTGACTAAATCTCGTTATATCATCAGAAATGGTATTTGAATATACTTGAGGCTGACAAGGTACAAGCACCAAAGAAAACAGATGATGGAAAGCTTTACACACCAGCTGCTGTTGACTTATTTAGAATCCTTGGAGAGCAAGTGCAAATAGTTCGGGAGAATAGCACTGATGTCATGTTGTACAGAATTTCTTTGGCTATAATTCAGGTGAGTTTGAGATGGTTTACCATCCATATGATGTCAAAAGGAGATTCCTCCCTGTTTATATTGAGGATGTGACCGAACCAATTTCATTTTTCAATACTTTTGTTTATAGCATTTTTTTGGTTGTTATACATCAGTTATTTTGTTATGAACATTATCTGCTGAGATCCCTCTTGAATTTGCCACTGGCTGGTACAATCAACTTGGAGAGTTGTGTGTTGAAATTGCATTTTGTTTGCCACTTCCTCTTTTCTGCCAGTCGGTTTCTAACATTTTTTACGAGTCGCATTTTATTTGTGTTTAATTCCCACTCCACTACTTATTTCTTAGCAACAAATTACTGGAAGCATGTTGAATTTTTGTTTCTAGATCTTTCAAGCTGTCAATAATTCTAAGATTGCAAAAGTACCCCCCCCCCCCCTTCCCTTGGATTTTGAGTGGGCATAATTCCGAAACAGTTCCTATGTCATTAAAACTTCTGTAAAATATGATTCCGTAGCTTTTTCTGGTTATTATAGGCTTTGAATATTTATTACTTTTAGCTGGAATGGGTTAATTCATTGTTAACCCTTGTGTACAGTATGATTCCCTACCTTCTGCAGTTGACTTCTGGTGTGCCTAAATTTATCAGAGAATCTAATCTAAATTTTCATCTTGCAGAATTGAATGAACACCACTACTTAAATTATTTCTTTTCTTGTTCCTTCCTATCTTAACGTACAATCCTTCATCACTATGTTGTTAATAATTATGTTACTAGTTTGCCCAGTCTATCACATAATTTCTGCAATATTGTTTACTGTTTCCCTTCAGGTGATGATTGATTTTCAAGGAGCTGAAAGGCAAAGATTAGAGGAACCTGCTTCTGAAATTGGTCTGGAACCTCTGTGTGCAATGGTGAGTGCTTTTGGTATGCTTCATCGAGTCTAGTGGATCTATTATGCTAAAGCTGAACAACTTTATCTTGATAAGAATATTACTGAATGTGACAGATTAATAATAATCTTCGCTGTTATGATCTTGCCATGGAGCTAACTTCAAGCACCAGTGAAGCTCTTCCTCCGAATTATGCTGAGCAGGTTGTCCTAACTCAAAATAATTTCCTTCCCCCTCTTTAATTTTTCTGGGTTCTATTTATTTATCTATGGTGGTTCATTCTGTAAGAATTGTTCTATGTCCATTGTCCACGTTGATCTATGTGCAACATTCTGTCCTCAAAAGTGTTTTCACCCTCTGTAACAATGTATTTAGCCTATCCACATTCCCTGTTGATATTTTAGGTTATTAGGTTTAAGCGGAACATTAATAATGTGGGTTCGGTTCATATAATGTCTGGAAAGTAATGTCATTTTCTATTAACAGAGGGCTCATAGTACATAGATTTGGGACGTGAAATGAGGAAGTAATTTCCTTTTTGAGGGGGGAAAAAGGAGTGAGGAAGATTCCACTCATGAGAATGAATGGAGTATATGTAATTCAACAAACCATCAAGCTCTTGCTTCATTGCATTGCATTATGGTTAATATTGATGTAATGTCACCTTATCTAAATTTAGGATTGAATTCGGATCTCAACTACATCAGATCTGAGGGATCTTCTGTTTTGTCAATATTTTCAAAGCCATTTGTGCATGCACAGAGACCAAAACTCTTATAAATTCGTGTGTATCCATGTTAGTGCAACGCAGAAATTGAGATAGTCGCGTGATTCTAGTACCTCAGATTATCTGTCATGTTGTTGTAACCTGTCCTTTATGTAGTGCAGATTCTTCCATTGTAAGTTGGTGCACACATAATATTGTATGCGATATGGATGATAAAAAGTTAAGTGAATTTATTATGATATCTCTCAAAAACCAATGACTATGCGTTTAAAGTTTTACAGGAATTGCTCAAGATGGAAAGATTGAAGAACTGTAACCATAATGTATTGTGTCTATGGTTGAAGTGACAAGATAACTTTAAACTTCGTCGGATCCATCTTATGTCCTCCGATTTCTTTACCATGCATGAACAGATCTGTAAGTGGGTAAGGAACAAAGGAAATCGAAATGTTAAATGGAATCAATAGTAAAAAGATTTAGAAGGGGGCAATGAAAAATAATAGACTAAAGACTTTGCAATAGTCAGGAGAGTAATTAATCAGGATATAGAAGTGCATCAATCACGATCTGCTTTCATTGCTGGAGATCACAAAATGCATGCCTGGTTTTGTTATTTGTGCAGAATATATTCATGCTAATAATTTTCTAATATCATTGCATTATTGGTTATTGGAGATGGATGTTACTGGTCATTTTCCTTTTTTTGCACTCTCCAATAAGTAAACAAGAATAATTGTTTCCGAGTTCTGATAGTCACTCACTTCTGCAGGTTAATTTTGAGGATACATGCAAAGGTTTTCTGGAGGTTGCAAAAGTATGTTGGATGCTCCTGCCTTTTTTTCTTTACAAACTTGCCAATACCTGACTAAAATTTTCAAGTATCTTATTCTACTAGGTGCCTTAAAACTAAGCCCCTTGCACAGTGTACATTGATTGCGGGGTACCACTTATATACAAGAGTTTAAAGAAAATCTAATTTATTATCTATGTTCTTTGATAAACTTCTTTTCCTTTTAACTATATGTCATATTATCTTTTAATCTATTAACTATATGTCATATTATCTTTTAATCTATCATATTTGCAATTTAGAATATACATATAAACACATTGGTATACATTTTTGAGTTCGGTGAAAAGTTCTCTTTTTTTAGAGAAATTTAAATTTGAAATTATGCTTTTAGTACTTATTGCTTTTTTAAAACGTGAAGTGATGATAATATTAGCCTGCAGTCATCATTTCTTCGGGAGTACAATTTAATCAGCCTTCTTGCAGAGGAGGTATAAATTGTGATAAGATCATGTTCACTTAAATCTTTTATTAATTCTAGGAAGCTGTTCATCAAACTGTCAGCGTGATTTTTGAAGATCCAGGGGTGCAGGAATTGCTTATTAAGCTATATCAAAAAGGTGAATCAATTACATCAGAATATCCACTCTTGTAGATTTAAAGTTTAATAAATGGGGTCTTCTATGTTTCTATTCAGAAACTCACTTTCTGTTGTGCCAGCCTTCTGCCAAGTATGAGTAAATTGCTGCACGAGAATTTCCATATCTTGAGGTTTTTTAGGTTGGCACCTGTAGTATTTTTCTCTTCTGAAATAATTCTTTAACCATTTTTATTGCAATTACATATATGTACAATTTGAAGCCTAATAATATCTTCTTTTCTTACAAATTGTGCATTTATTGACAGAAAATGCCTTAGAATTGCTAGCTTTTTCTTTTCTTTGTCACTTTTGTATCATGTGTTTCATACCTTGTTCAAGCAGACAGTAGGGTGAGCAAATTTATCTCATTTTAGAGGGAGAGAAGAAACATCCAGCAGTACTTGTGTTAATAATAGAAGAAAAATTAATGGAAAATGCACATATTTTTGGGAATTTCTGTTTGGCATGGCCATTAAGCTTGTAAAATTTGGTATAGCAAATATTTCAAATGCATTTGGGTGCATTCATTACATTATTCCCATATATCTTGATTTTGGTTTAGCAACTCTTTTATTTAGAAGATTTTAGCAATTTGTCTTTTAAACAATTGAAAAATCAAACAAACTCCTGAAATCGGTAAGAATGCTTGTGATTCCATGCAAATCTTGGCCAAAAAGCTTGTGATTCCATGCAAATCTTGGCCAAAATGATTTAAAGAAATTTTTTGTTATCTCAAGATGGTTTAATTCCTATCAAGCTGATGGTTCCCTTCCATGTGCATTAGTAGATGTCCTAATGAATTAGTTTATGGAAATGATAGCATAGTTATTTATAAACTATATATCAGCTCTGTTCTTTTAATGCAAGTTGTTTATTTATATAGACCTTCTCTACGAAATTTTCTTATAGATGGTTATTAATTTCGTTTGTTGGATAAACAATTTTTTTTTTTTTTTGTGGTTGCCTTCTGAAATGATTCTGTTTGTTCTGCATGCTTTTGCTGCTGTTAATCTCAGATTGGTTGGAAGGCCAAGTGACTGAGTACCTAGTTGCAACATTTGGTGATTATTTTAACGATGTCAAGATGTAAGTTTCAATCAACTTAAGTAATTCACTATGAAGTTTTCGATATTTGGCAATTCTGAAATTCTAGGCTGATATAATACCTAATTGTGTAATGACTTGCTTTTCGGTTTGTGCACCAATCTTATGTTAATGATTTTGTCCTAATAAGGTACATAGAAGAAAGATCATTCAGGAGATTCGTTGAGGCTTGCCTAGAGGAAACTGTTGTGGTTTATGTTGATCATCTTCTGACCCAGGTTTCAGTGCTGGACAATTTCACTTTGTCCTGATTCTTTTTTGTGTTGCATGTACTTTCAGATGATACTTTTCTCTCAGTAAATTGATAATCTTTGCTGGATCTGCCTTTCAGAAAAATTTTATCAAAGAAGAAACAATTGAAAGAATGAGGCTGGATGAAGAGGTTATCATGGACTTCTTCCGGGAGTACATCAGTGTTTCTGTAAGTTCTTCTCTCCTAAAATATCCCCAAACTATTGACTTCTAAAATTTAGGCTCCCTTTGCCTTCTTATACCAAAACCTTGACAACCCTCTTGGCTCCTTGCTTTGGAATATTCGAAGAGAAGTGATTGTTTGCAATGAGATACTTATATTCAATTTGTGTGTAGATGATTTGATTAACATAGTGTGTACTCTCCCCATCCATTGTTGAATTTGTTGGGTTTTTAACAATTCGATGTGTTAACTGCAGATTTAAGCTGAATACATATGCATCCATAAATGGAATTGGTTTTTTTTTTTTTTTTTTCCTTTATAAGTTAAATATTACTGCTTGATGTGGATTCTCTTTCCTTTTTGGCAGAAAGTTGAGAACAGAATAAAAATACTTGGTGACTTGAGAGAACTAGCTTCATCTGAGAGTCCTGATTCCTTTACGCTCGTCTATACCAATATTCTTGACCACAATCCGGATTGTCCTGTAAGTCTCTACTGAGCAGTAACTTTTGCTTCTTAACTTCTTTGTGGCTGTAAGATGTGTGCCATGCATTCGTTAGTCGTTTTAATAATTTACTGTTCACTTTTGATCGTGCTATCTGAGCACGCGCTGTTGTGGTTTAACCACTACTAATCTCTATTACATTCTACAGCCTGAGGTTGTTGAGAAAATTGTCGGGATGCGAGAAGGTATACCACGTAAAGATGCCAAAGAGGTAATTTCAAATCTGTAGAAGAACCTGGAACAACAATTTTGAAAATATTTGATGAGAGCTCTTTGAAATGGGAAAGTAAACTGCCTATGTATCATTTGATGCAGCATACCTAGAATGCTTTCTGGATCTGGAATTCATTATTGCATTTAAGTAAATTTGGTCACAGATTCTAGTAAAACATGGTTCGCAATAACTAAAAAGCCCTGCTTTTTTGAAGTTTTGAATCAAATGGCTCGTGAATGACTATTAAATCAACATTTTCTGACATGGAACATGATGGTCTTAGTTTGGTCAAGGCATGTATGTAAACTCCCTTTTTTGTAGTTTGCTCGAAAATTTTGTTGAGAAATCAACTGGCAAGCTTTCTCTTGGTAATTTTGTTAGCTAGGATAACATTAGCGCTTCATTTGTTTGATCATGCTGGGGAAACCTTGTTTTTTCTTCATTCACAATGCATGACGTGATTTTTTTTTTTTCCGGCCAACAGGTTGTTCAAGAATGCAAAGATATCTATGAGAATTCTCTTGTTGATGGCAATCCTCCCAAGGCCGGGTTTGTTTTCCCAAGGGTGAAGTGCTTATCAGCTTCGAAAGTTTCATTGTGGCGACGGAAGCTTACGTAGATTGTATTTATCTGTATTTGTCTTGATCTTATACGTTTTCGCAATAGTATAGCTTGTATTTTGGCATTGAAGCTTCAAAGGTTTGATTGCCGTGTGAACATTTTTCGTGTAAGTTGAATTCGATTCGAAGAGTTTTTGGTTTAAAGCCTCAAGTAACATATGCGTACTAGTGAATATCATGACGGAAACCTAGAGCTTATTCTCATCTTGCAATTCCAAATCATCAATAGCCGAGCTCAAATATTTTTTTCCAATTCATTTAACATTGCAGATTTGTTGATATGTTGATAAAATTATTCCAAATGTTCATTTTTTTTTCCTTATCAATTGTTATGAGTTTGTAGATAATTTAGTAAAATTATTGTCCGGATGTGTATTTTTTGACAATTGGAGATTTGTGGATATTTTGGCAAAATTATAGTTGTTTGGTTAAAATTTTGATAAAAATTTGTAGCTAAGCTTGATGATTTTAAAAAATTATTTTTGGATATGTAAATTGTGTGGCAAAAATATTGTATATTTGGATGATATTTAGGCAAATTTTGCCAATATACAGTGATATTTGGTAAAATTGAGGGTGACTGGCAAAATTATACCAAAACTTTTCTGTAGAGTTTAGTCAAAATTTTAAAATTATACAAAATATCAGTAAATAGTTTGCAAATTTTACGGTGAGTATGATAAATTGTGAAAAAAAATATTAAAATTATAAAAAAGTCCATAATATGTTGTAAAATTATTCTTTGCATCAGTGAGCAATTAAAATTAACATATTGTTATGCACATACAATAAAATACTGTTAGAAATTTGAATTTAAAAGCTCAAAATTGGAAGTGATACTCGGCAAAATGTGCATTGTGGATTAAGTACATATAATGTGCGTATCTAATGTGGCAATTAGACTTTTTTTTTTTTTTTGACAAGAAACATAACAGATTTTCATTGCTTCAAATCATTCAGTCCAACAGATACAATGAATTTAGGAAAATCCATGAACCAGATCTTACATCCTGTTGACTCCAGTGCTAATTTAGCTGCTAGATGAGCTGGTTCGTTGTTTTTCCTAGTTACATGTTCTATCTGTACATATGGGAATTCAGACAGCGAAAGCTTGATACCAGCAATGACATGTCCTACCCTGGATAAGTCTGTTTCCTTCCTCTTGATCTTGGTAATTACACTGACTGCATCAACTTCTAAGAAAAAATGAGTAATACCCACTTCCTTTGCAAAAAGAACAGCTTTCATCATGGCCAAGGTTTCAACATGTTCAGCATCAAAACAATCTGATAATCTTTCTGTCATGACAGCTTCCAAGCACCCCTTATCATTACGAACCACCAAACCAATACCTGTGCCCTGTGCAGAAAATGCCCCATCAACATTGATCTTTAACAGATTTTCTGGTGGAAGTGACCGTCGTTTTATTACCATAGGTTTCAACTCCTCTTTTCTGCTATTGATGATTTGGAGCTCCTGAAAGTACTGCTGTCCATACAGACAAATTTTCTCTGCTCCCCAGCTTGAGTTATGAAAAATGCCTGCATTTCTGCTTTTCCAAATAAGCCACAGCAGTATCACCATTTGCTCTATATGCTGTCTCTCATTATTTTCCATCATGAATCCCAGCCAGTCTTTGAAATTGCTGATCCCTTTGACCCTGACCTCATCCTCCCATCCCATTCTATCCCAAACCTCTTTGGCTTCTTTACAGTAAAAAAAAAAAAGTGTTTATCCGTCTCCATTAGATCTCCACACCTAGAGCATTTTGGAGCCCTTCCTTTAATTCTGTTGTGGATGTTGTGCCCTGTTGCTAATATGTTGCAATTAGACTTGGTTCATTTAGAGTAATTGAAAATGTTTAATAACTATTCTATTGGAGCTATTTTGGGATGGTGAAGTCTTACAATTAGAGAATAAGTCAATATCTTACAACCTTTGATATGCCAAAAAATTTTGTCTATAGACTCAACGTACAATTCGAAAATATATTAATTAAAAGCAATAATGTCATGAAATTGAATCAAAATAAGTTTATGTTAAAATCAACATTGAGACATCTACAAAATACTGCTTACACTAAATGTAAATTTATTGAGTTGCCGCTCGAGAATGAAGATGGAATGAACCAATATACAGTTTGAAATCTATCCTCGCAAACTATCAATTTCAAATTTATGTTGAAGTAGAAGAAATTCAAGATGCTAGGTAAGGAAGTATGAAACTTGAATTGAATATGTCTTATTCGGTTTACAAGTGATTAATAATCATTTCGGATCATAGCCATTTTGTCTATGTGTTAAGACTTTTTACAGTTTTCCAACATAACTCCCAATAGGGACCAAGTACCAATCATTGTATGTTTTGATATAGGTGAGCAGTTGCCAATCATTGTATCCTTCATAGGTTAACATGCTCATTTTGGTAGCTGTGGTCAACAGGCAACACCATGTGCTGACTTTATACGATGACTGACTGAGATTGAAAGGGACCATAGTTCGTAACAATTCTTCTGTAATTGATGCTCATTCTGACATGTCTCCGATGACAACAATGAGGAGCTATAATCTGAGTTATTTTGCATGCCGAAATTAAAATGATCATAAGGGTTCTTCTTTCAACTATTATGATGATAGGGATCAAGGCGCATTACACGTTGATTTATTCGTTGACTTTGAGAGAGTTCGAGATGCATGCTTGGATCAAGTCTTCAAGCAAGATTTGGAGGATTCTACAAGAAGGAGACCCATGTTTTTATCTATTCTTTGGTTTGGAGAATCCGTGGATCAATCCAGAGAATTGGATTTAACGATTGCGTTTTGTCTTTGGATTAAGCATAAGTACAAAGAAAGCCTGAAGTCCAATTGGTTTACAAGGTCCAAGATAGTCCAAATAGGCTGGCTTCTGTTGTGGTTAAGAATCAAGTTTGTTTTTTAAGAGAAAACAAGTTCAATCGAAACCCACAAGAGGATAGCCAGCCCAAGATGTACATTTGGACGAAATTTCTCTTATTTTTATTTGGTTTGGACAAATTTTTTTAGTATTTTAGTAGTTTAGCTTTGTTCTATTTCAATTAGTTGCTAAATCATGTTTTGTTAGGTATTCTACTTATGTTAAGTTTAGAGTTTTAGTAGTTTACTTTAGTTAAGTTTCTAGACTTTTCTTTACTAGAGTTTGTAAGCCTATAAAAGGCCAGGTACTGTTCATCCTAATTATTCATGATTTTTGTGATTAATAAAATTTGAGTTTTATCTTTCAGAGAGCTTTGTCTTGGGTTCTTGGATTAGAACTAACTCTTGGTCTTATTGGAGTGATTCCATGGAGACCATTCTTCTAGTTTAGAATTATTCAAAGGGTTTGATTTAGGTCCAATTAGATTAATTCCAACTAGATTGCTTCCTTTGATAGGTTGAGGTCTAGCAATTTTTCTAAGGGATTAAATTCAACAAGCTTGAATCAATTCAAGGCAACTAACCTGATTTCTTCTTAATTGCTTGGAACGATTTTCTTGAGGTTAAGAAATTAAAGTTATTCAAGCAACACCTTTTGGCTTAATTGTGTTGGACGGATTCCATCAAAGTCAAATTCATTAAGTTGTTCAAATTGATTTTCAATAGCTCTAAACCAATTCCGCACATATCAATGATATTAAAAGGTTGTGGAGAATGATATATTAGGTTACAAAAACAAAGGTTTTGGAGAAACTCCCATCATTATGCCCCAACAAAATAAGACTATATCTTCCTAGTCTCTTACCATTTTCATTTGTCACGTGCTTAATATATCAAGAAAGTATTGTATGCTTTAGATGTGCCACGTGGTATATTGTCACTAATTACATCTGCATCACACTACTATATTAGGATATTAAAATGTAATTATAGTGATAAATTTTCAAATCTTTGATCGATTAAAATTTTTTCTTTCTATACCTATTTCAACGTTGCTGACAAAGGGAACTGTCTACTGTGCTGAGTGAACAATGTGCAACGCGGCTAGATGGATGCCACATGCAAAAAAGCAGGTAGACTCTACTCACTGAATACAAATCTCTTGTTCATGGTCCCTTTGTCCGAAATTAGGGGTGATAATTTTTTATACGACTCGAAAATCCGACACAAAATTAACTCGAAAATAACGAGTTTGGATTGGAGGTTCGTCGGTTCGTAGGTTGGACCTGATTAACCCAAGAAGAAAAACAGGTCGAGTTCGGATCAACCCGGGAATAAAAAAAAAAATTTTGTAGCTTTGTTTCACCCATTCACATTCAAACACAAATTTCACTCATTGGATAATTAATCAAGTAAATTGTAAAAAAATTAAGAATTTTATCTAGGTTTATGAAGAATAAATTATAAGAGGAATCAAGTGTATGTTAGTAAGTGACTTTGATATTATTGTGTGCAAAAAATGTGTTTGATCATTTTGTGTGTGTATTTTGATCTCTTTTCTTTTTCTTTTCTTTCCTCTTTTCTTTTTCTTCTCCTTCCTTTTTTTTTTTTTTGGGTCGGCAGGTCTACCAACTTGTGTCGGGTCGTGTTCGGGTTGGCGGTTTAGCAGATCGAGTTCAAGTTGGCGGATTGACTATTATACTTGGGTCTCAACTCAACCCACCAACATGACCCATTGCCACCCCTACCCGAAATCCAGCAGTCATTGTTTTTACCGCAGTATTATGAGCCTTTACTTACCAAAAAGTTGAAATATAAAATAGTCCAATACTTGAGGCCGTGTTTCCTTGTACAAGAGGCGTGGGATTTAAAACGACTCTTTATTTGTTACAACATACAACAAGAAGTGTAAACAAACAGAATCACCGATATGTCATTAATTAGCGCCAAAAAAATACAAAAAAAAGTGGACCAGGTTGATCAATTAATCACTACACAACATTTAATGCACAACATTTAATGGACGTAAAGCCATGACAAATCTCGGAGGCTAAGATAGAGCAATCCAGATCTTATGTTCAATTTCTTTTTGTTTTGTTTCTAATAGTAATCCAATATAAAACTACTACGTATCAATGTGAATTTATATAAAACTATATCATTTCATTTAGTAATACGACGTAGTTTCGTAATAATACGATATAATTTTGTATTAAACATAGTTAGATACTAAAAAAGTTAGACAGAAAATATGATATGTAGATAGTGATACTTGACACTAATGTGTCGCTGGCTGCGTGGTCGAACTATTTAACGTTTAAGATATCCATCCATTTATGAATGCAGCTGTATAATTGAGATGGAACGAGTACGAAAGCATAAATATGATGAACATCAATGTTTTGGCAGGCCAATACGGTGAAAATCTGGCAACATGTGTACGAGTTTTGAGGACCCAATGACTCCTTGAGGAGAAATGTAAATTTGTTCACGTTCTGTTATTTCAAACATACAGGTGGTCCAAAATTTTAGCTTCCACATTTGTTGACAAGGCTCGTTCTTGCAAAGGGCAAGTAGAGGATTTATTTGAATCAAAGAAATAATTTAAATTGGTAAATATCCAAAACATTATGCGGACTTCATTTAATAGTTCGAAATCAAGGGAAGGAAAACTGTTAAAAAGGAGGGAAAAAATAGAAATTAATGAGAGTTTGCAAACAGAAAGATATACAACACAATCTTCTTCAGTAATTGTCACTTTATCCTATGGCTAGATTTAGGGTAATAGCTACACTCATGTTATGTAATATCATATTACACATATTAACAGAGTGACACGTAATTTAAATTTTACTGAGTTTATTAACAAGCTTAAAAATGCATATGTTATTCTATTATCATATGCAAGATGATGTTACGCTGCACTCAAGTGTAAATGAAGATTTATTGCACTACATATGCTTACAGCTAGCATATACAAAGAGAGAATGTTACCGAAAGGCAAAAGGACAGAGATAACAGCACAAAGCTATTTCAGCCTTCTTGAGACATGATTGCAATTTGGAATCGATGTGTAATGGCTTCTCTTCAAGATTTTGATATTAGTAAAATGGCATGACTCATGAGTTCCGGACCTGATGATATTGCAGATATATAACTGAAAAGCTTTGTGTTTCTGACTATTGTTGCTTTGGTATTGGGATCTCTCACAAAATTCTAGTTATTCAGCGTACATGCACTCAAACTATTTTTATAAATATTAGGCAAAAGAGAAGATTCAAATTTAAGACTTTTTACAATAAACAGATTTCTTTTTGGATCAGGCTGATAAAATTTGAGAATCCCTAGAATTGTGTAGTCCACACTCAGTACGACAGAAGCTAATGTTCAAACAAATTATACCACAACAAAAAGAAATCTATAACAAGCAAAAGAAAATTCCAAAATGAGTTTATAAACTTTAGCATTAAGTGCAGTATTTGTTCATAAACTTAGAAAAAAAATTAGCAATTTGTTGAAAGACCATTTTTTTAAGACATATAATGTTAAAAAAATATCATAGCAAAAATAATAATGATGTTAAATAGTGCCTTAAGATTTTTGAAAATAAATCTCCTCTATGGTTTGAATTTATAAACCATCATGAACTCCCTAGAAAAGAAAAAGATCAATTGTCCCATACTGAGGGAGTTTCATTGCAATTTTACTTGCTTCTCTTATTAACAAGAAGTAACATGATTAAATGAGGCATTTGCTCAAGCAAGAATACATTAAGTTGCTTACTACTAATATGAGTAGGCATTATTCATTTTTTATGGGTAGTAGTTGCTAATGAGACATTTGGGAATAATATGGGATGTAATACATTTCACGTAAGTTATCTTTGATTAACTTTACATGGATTCCCCCGAAAATAAATAACAAGCACAATCAACAAGGTAATAGCTACTTACAAGGTAAAGTTTATATATAAAGTTGTCATCGTTTTTTGCTGACCTTGCGAGTCGAGAAATCATGTGCATTTATTTATAGTGTCAGTTCTTAAAAACATGTCAATCCAAACTATAATCAGCATTGATCAGCAATCACAAATATATAGAATGTATTCAGTTTGCTATATGTACAAAAACCCCCAAACTAGAATATGAAACATATTGTAGTAAACTCTGCCAGGCGAATTTAAACCAGATACGCCACACAGACACTCAGAGAGAGAGAGTTTCCACACAAACTCACAGATTATGGGATTGTGTACCCTGTAGCATGCAAGAAAACAAACTGGCAAAGATTTAGGTGGGGCTGGAGTTGGTCTGCGGATCTCTTCCGGTTCTAATTGCGGGCCGTGGAGGTGTTCTTCCGAGCCTTGCTAAATCCTGGTAATTGCATGCACAATATAGCAGTGTAGCATCACATTATGTATAAAATCTAAGCACTATACAAACCAATAACTATAATGAGGTACCCATTTGACAAAAATTTGAGGCAAAAGGATGCTAAAGAAATGATGGAATGAGCTAGTAGATTTAATTCCTACCATAGGGGGATCATCTGCCGGATCTGCTACTGTTGAAGGTGAATCTGAAGATGAAGGTTGCCCATCTGGAGCTGTATAAGATGACTGGTCATCTTGACAACTTTGTTCTTTATCAGTATTAAAATTGTTGTTATCTTTCTCCTTGGAGCATGATGAAGAATTCTTGATATCATCACCAACAACATATGGTTTTGATTCATCAAAACCTAAGCACTTTAGTACAGCACTTACAGCTGCCCTCAGAAAATGGCATGGACTGCTATGAACATCATAATCTCCAACTCTACTAGTACTTGTTCTATCTTCCATCTTCCTCTTCTTCTTTCTACAATTTTTTTTTTTTTTTGGTTCTTTGACTTGGTATATATTTCTACTCTGGCTAGAAACAACTGGTATTTAATGCAATCGAGGTCGGTGGGCTTTGGTTAAATGACTTCTGTTTCTTCCTACTATGTCTTTTTTCTTTATTTTAATTTTTAAAATTTTCTTATTTTATTGCATTCAATATAAAATTATTACTAGCATGAAACCTTACCTCAGATTTTTTGCCTCGAAGAGTTGAACGTGGCACATGCGTGTACTACAACGTTGTTCTGATAGTTTGAAAAGACAACAACACCCTAAATGTTACCAAATTTTGAATTTAATTAGGCTTCAAAACAGAAATCCATGAATAATATGTTTTTGTTATTTAGAAAACATAATCCTTAGATTATATGCAAGTGTATTTTGATTCCTTAAGTTTGCAACCATTTCTGGTAGCAAGAATGGGTGACATGATTATGGGTTTTTCTTTAATGTGACTGTGGCAGAATGCAATTTTATGAACGCACAAGAAAATACATGGATATTATGCAATATTAGAGTTAAAGAGAAAAGAAATAAATTATTGTTTTCCATGCACACATATATATCATTAATTTCAAAATTATGTAAACATAAAAGACAATATAAATCACCTTCCAAGTTTAATAGCTTCTCAAGTAATGTGGTTAACTTAGGATTATAAGCATGATATATATAGTATTATGATTATCTTGATTCATCATTAATTAACTAGAAAAAATGATCCCACAACTTTGATTTTTCAAGCAACATATGTAATTGAACTATTATGTTTATCCTTTTCTTTCATTGTCGCTTGCAATATCATTACACCCAATTTCTTCAGAAAAAACATGCTTAATGTACTTCCTTTCTCTTTTGTCCTCTTAGAATGCAGAATGGAGTATTGACAAGAAAAAGAAAAGAAAATTGTCAAAATCAACTATTATGTCACAAACCAACAAAAGTAGTGGTCTAAATAACACGTAGAGATAAAACTTACATCATGTTTACGGATAATTAACTGGCACCACTTGCTAAATTTTGTTTTATTATCTTAGAGTTTGCCAATTCTATGAAACCTCCCTCTTTTTCAACCGTTTTTTTTTTTTTTTTTTTTTGCCTTAAATTAGTTCTGTATCTTCAATTTAATTTTCTAAAAGTGTTAGTAGGCATCTGATTTTACTTTTTTCGTGTATGAGATACAAGTACAAGCACAATTGAAAATTGCGTTCGTGCTATTAAATATTGCAATCGTTTGCATTCTTAGGTAATGTGGGGAGTCAACACTGAGATATGCATTGCTAGAATTAAAGAAAAGAAAATAACTACCTTAGGTGCTCCACCATACCTGCTCCCTTGCGAGGGGATGTCAGATCATAGACTTTAGTGATTGGCCTTTCCTTCTTGTCTCATCTTACAGGTATAGCACCTATTCTCTCATATTATACTACTCTAACTAAGATTCTCTTCTCGGGTTTAGCCTTGAATGAGAAGCTATTTATCTAACAGTCAATTAAAGAAAGCACATCTTCAACTAATCGTTTTTAGTGATCTTGCGTATAGTTTAGCAAATTCTTTTTCCTTTTTTTTTTTCTAATTTCCTTTTTAGTGTAGATACCCGATATTTGACAGCATTTTGAGCCCAGATTTATCTAGAGTCGAGTCAAGTTGGACCCTTTTCGGATGAAGCTCTTCCACCACCTGTGTCTTCATTTGCAAGTCTCGAATCCCGGGCTTTATTTAAGAGACGCTAACGGGATGTTTGGTTTAAGAGAATAAGTATGAATAATAATGATACTCATTGTTCATATTTAGAAAATAAGCATTACTATCATTTAATACAAATGAAAGTGATTAATAAAGATTTCTATGATTCTTTCAAAATACTATTCTACCAAAATCATTAACCCTTTTGATTAAGTAATAACCATTCATTCACTAAACTAAACATGTTGGGAGATCGTAAAAACTCATATTCATATGATTGTGGTTGACGAATTTGAATCAACGGCTCCTAAGTTCTTTTTTTGCTTTTTTTTTTTTTTTTTTTTTGTTCTTTTATTGATTGCTTCCGGTGAACAGTAGCACATCCTCTTGTGGGCTCTGGCATCCTTTAGTGCAAATCCATGCAAGCCCAGTAGCTACCTCTACTTTAATTTCAACCCGGAAAGGAACATTGTAGAGAAAAAGCTGAACGGCCCATTCAGTTTCTCTTCCTACTATAGCCCAAAGTACTTATGAAATCGTTTAAGTCCATATTAACCAAGTGTACAAAGTTTTGTGTCTCATCAAAATAAACCTGTTTTGTAATCTCTGTTTGTTCTAATGACGACAAAAAAAAAAAACAATATATAGGAACAGAAACTATAAGCACATGAAATTCTTTATAACGTTGCAAAGTTTAAAAATTCTATGAACTTAAGCTCCATGTTTTTAGAGGGGGTGGGGTTGGATTTTATAAAAGTGCAATTCAATTTCAATTTTGCGAATAGACATACCATCCAAACAACTGAATTGGAATTGAGCCAATTCCATGGACCCAACAATTCCATGGAACCAAACACCCCCCTTGTGTCATTGAAAAGACAAGAAATTAGAGCAACTCTTCTGTAAAGACCGCAAAAAACTACCTATGGTAATAAATAGACAGCTTTTTCCTACTGAAATCGAGTAATTGAAATAGTGACAATTGGAGAAGAGTTAAAACAGGCGACAGGTCAAGACGTTGCTGTCATTCTAACCAATTTAGTTATACGCAACGAATGGTAAATTTTAGCTTGAAAAGAATCTCTATTTCAAAAAGGAAAGAAAAAAGAATCAAAAGAGAGGATCGCATCTGTTTTCAAAATCAAAGATTGTCATTAACTTTATAGATTGGTCAAAAATTTCTTCTATCAAAAAGGAAAAATCATGATCTTTGTCACTCCACAATCCACTTGTGGCCGCAAAAGTTATCCTACGGTCTCTTTTCTCTTGTTGGACTTGAAACCTAGTGCCTGTTTACTCAAATTTTATAGTATTCTTTTGCTTCTTGGCCTCAATTTGAGTCTTAGTGTCTGATCAGACACTCTCTCTCTCTCTCTCTCTCTCTCTTGTATATCATAGTTTTGATATCAGCATATTACTTACTTCAATATGATAGGAAAAATTCAGATTTAATACCAAAATGATTATGCTAGTATTGAGTTACGCACTATGACGATGACTTAGTCAAGAATTAATTAAACTCGATATAAGAAGACAAAAAAGAAAAATAGTCGAACTAATCAACAATTTTTTTCTTATTTTTATTTATTAGATCCTAGTATTTTTCTAATTGGAATAAAATTATTGAAAACCAATCACCGTAGTAATTCAAGCATCTCCAAGTTTGAAATATTACTATAACAGATACAAAAGTAAGACTCGAATTCAATACTCTTTTTACTTTCGAAATGTTTGTCTTATTCTTTTTTGGTCTTTCAAGTAAAAAAGCAAAGTTCAAAACTCACATCAAAATGACAAAAGAACAAAGGGAATTTGAAAGCATGATGTTGATTTGAGTTCCATTGCAATCACCTAATTAATTCAAAGTAGAAAAAGAAACTAAAATGTGACCGCAACAAACCAAAAACTATGAGACAAAGACAATAACAAATGTCCCAACTCTTTTAACACTAGAGGACTTGAAAAATATGGCCTCCAAGTTGACTCAATTGTACGCTTTGATAGTGATGATGATGTGATTTCTTAATTTGTTTGTGGAGAATTGAAATTTAAAGCCTTTTCCAACTCCGTTAGTTTCCTCAAGACGGAATATTGACTAGGGTTTGGACTTTATAGAACCGGGCTCCACCCTCTTCCTAGAACGGTGTCATAATTCTACAGTGAGGTCCCTTTCCACATTTATGTGTTTGGATATCCATGTAATGCAAATATATCTAATCTAACAGGTCACTTTCCACTATGTTTTGTATTGGGAAATTTGTACAACCCAACTACCAAATTAGGCGAAATTTTATAGTTTTGTTATGATATGGTATTATACGAAATTTCAATAAATGTAATTTTTTTAATTTTTTATTCACTTGAATTTATAAAAATAATTTTTTATGTTACAGTATCATATCGTAACGAGATTGAAATAATTTTGATCTTTAGATGGTTCTAGTTGATATAGGGTAAATTGATAGATACACAAGATGGCAGATAAATCACTCAAACCTAGGTACATACAAAAAATCGAAGTAAATAGGAAATTTGTGTCTGTTCCCAAGGAAGTTTATAGATATCAGCTGGTATCAACAGGTTCATGGTACAGACAAGCACAAGATTACAAGAAGATTACAACCTATTCAAGTACATACTAAGGTGAATCGGGTTCACGGAAAGTGATATGTACTAGTGTAAAAAAATAATGTAATGACATTTATGTTGTTTTCTTTTAGATCATAATATCCGCAGGTGAGACTATGGACTAGATCCATTTAAGAATTTTTTATCTCATCCATATTAGTAAGTATGCGAAGCCAATTCGGTAAGCTAGACATTTTTTTTTTAACCATCTATTCACGTTACAATGTATTTTGCCTTATATAATTGGGATAAGGCTTCCATTAATACTGGGATGTAATTTTCAGACTTTATGCCCCACGTAATTGAGATGCAACTCCCAAAACTAATATACTACTTTTTTGGTTCCCTTCCCTTCTAAATGGTAAGACCGGATTCAAATCCCGACATTTATAGCTTCTAAATGCCAGACTTTATAGCTTGTTGTACCAAAAGAAGTTAGCCTTTGTTAGTATAATTGTCTAATTTTGATGAAATATGTACGAGGAATTAATTATGAAGTTTTATGATTTAAAAAAATAATCAACGAAAGTACACATCTAATCCATGAGCTTAACTGGACAAATATATAATCTATCAAATTTCCTGCCCACGTGCAATGTTATTGTTTTATGTGCTGCCATGTCCAACTTTTAGACTATTGGGCATTTTGCTTAGGATGTACTTAAAGAACAACGTAGAAGCTTTTTAAATTAGCATGATTGCGTCATTATAAATAATTAAATACTGTTACTTAGTCCTTGAGTTTAGAAATATAGTTTGAAAACGAATATAGAAAATAGTTGTCTTTACTTAGTGTTTACCTTAACGAATATTTGGACAGAAGCATCATGTGTAAACTCTAATTTCTTTTTTTTTTTATATATATATACTTAAAAAAATTAGAATTAACTAATCGAAGATTAGTGCAGGCCACCGACTCCAATGGAGATTTGCGGTGATTATCTACTTAAGAAAAGTATATTTTATTCAGCTACAATAATAGCCCAACAGATGGTGAAGGTTTAAATGGTACTTAGCATCTTATTTTTTATGAGGTTAATAATAACAATGAGCAGAAAAGAAATATAATTTGAACTTATAAATAAGTGAGTCTTGAATAATAAAAGGTGGCTTTCTTGACCAAAAAAAAAAAAAAATCGACTACGAAATGAAATAATAATATGAGTATGATTTGTGCTTTACTTGTCATCCAATATGCAGTGGTAATTATGCAATGTTTTATAGAACAAGCAATATGTTCCCATCATAAACATTTGATAATCAATCTGTAGCACATCTGTCAATATTTCTCCAACTAAAATGTTTTAAAACTTTTAGCTATTTCACAACATTGGATCTTTCAACTGCAAAGGTGAACCATTTACCTACAAAAAATCGCATGTCACATTAGCAGAGTTCTCATGATAAAAAATGATCACCAAGTAGCAGTTAGCAGTTTGACATTTAATCCTTTCATAGTAACAGAAAAGCTAAAAAATACAATCCAAGGTAATTATGTTGAACATTTATAAATGTGTTCATTTTCCTACGTTAGTCATTATTCAGAATGACACTCTTTTAGAGAAAGACTCAAGTAAATTATTTTTCATACACACACGTATTTTAATATACATGTGTGTGTCTGTATACACACGCATACAATTTTTAGAAGTTATTACCTCATAAAATATACATTGGGACTGTCATCTTAAGTCTTGTTCTCAACTGTACTTATTTCTTCACCTAAAATTTAGAAATACCAAGTTTACTTGTAGTCTTATTAACGCACCAAAGAATGAACATACCCCAGAAAAATCTTTTACATCTTGGGATGATGGCAGATTAGTTCACGAGACCTTAAAAACAGGCGATATGTAACCTATACAATACAAGACTACAAATCAAAATGATTAATTATCTATATATATTATTTCTACTAATGGTCAAACAGCATCTAATTAGGTCTACTTTTGCGCTTTTATTTCTGTCAATCCCTAAAAGTACAGAATTTTGTAGCAATAATTGACAAGATTTTCGTGCATTTTAATTACTTTCACTTACCAAATTTGGAAACCATTAATAAAAGGCTTGAATAGACAAATGAAAAATGAGAATAAAACTCTATGGTGGAAACGAAACTTGAAGGAACGAAATAGAACAAAAGTAAAGGGGAACTGTGACCTGTCAAGGCTAGAAAGAAGGAAAAGCGCGAGAGGTTAAACGTGTTCGGGCCCTAGCCTCACCGCTTGGCTGTATTAGGTGCCTCACCAATTAAACTCACATCATATGGCCTAGTGATTAACACAATAAATACACACACAGCACCACAAATGTAAATATTTAACAATACACAGCAAATGTAAATATTCAACAAGTCTTTCCATTTTTTTGAAATTTTGTCAAATTTTAATATCTTTCACCGAAATTCAAATGAAAAAAAATCTCAATCATAAATCGTTTCAAATCTTTTTAGACGGAGAGGTGGTTAGCTTTTAGAATTTGGCCAAAACGTATACATTTTTAATGTATATGCGATCCAAATAACAAGTGCAGAATCAAACCTACTCACAAATATTATTCACGGTGAGTTGATAACTTACTTAAAAAAATATTTTAGATCGTGACTAATTCGCAAGTATTCTTGCCCTCAACCCCTTAATTTTTTCCCTTCAAAAACCCTTCTTGTCTTTGTCAAAATTTCTTATATCTTCTCTGTTCCTAACTTGCACAACTGCTACATATATTAGTGTGCATATCTATTTACTAAAATAATTTACAAAATTTGTGAATTTGCAAAAACACAGCGAATTAATATTGTTAATATTGTATAAGTTGAGGATAGAGAAATACAAAAAAAATTTTAAGGACTAAAGATTTCAACGGCTTCAAAAACCCACTGCAAGCACAGTAATCTTTCTTACACTCACCCTCTCGTTCTATAGGCAAGAAACTAAGTAGAGAGAGAAAGAGACACATAGAAACCGAGGACAGGCTTCTAGTTTAGAGAGAGAAAGAGCAGCATTAGTAGTAGTACAACAATCCAAAACAAAAACAATAGGAATACACAACAGTCATTATGAGAGGTGAAAACTTTGCAGAGTGATAAACAGGAGTGCGACTATTAACACCCAAAAAAAAAATAATAAATAAATAAAAAGGCCACATTTATCAGCTTACACACCGAGGAAGCAAAAAAAAAAAATAATAATATATAAAAAGATAGAATCTTTATGGGAAAAAAGTCATTTTTATAAATGGGGTCATTTTTATAAATGGGTTTTTGGTAAGGTACAAATATAGGATAAGATCATTTTTTCTTTTTTTTTTTAACTGTAGTTAATGATTTTCATTTTTGGCTTAGACTTTAAAATGGAGTTTTTTTGGGGAAAATGGGGGGAAGAGGTTCGTGGGTTTTATTTTTAAATGCTGCTTTTCAGTGTGTTTTATTTGGATCTGAGGAGGGATTAGTTGTTATTGAGCTGGTGACGGCGAATTCAGGGATGATGATGACGATGGCAAGGGAGGGATTAGTCTCCGTGATGCTCTGGTTGATCATGGTGATTCATCCACTCAAGCTCATTCTTGCTAACGTGGAAGGTTTGTAATTTTCTTTTGAATTTTTTAAGCTGTTTTTGTGTGGAACTTATTTGGTTTTATGCATGCAAGGGTTGGGTTATGGATAGTTTGCATTAAAGATTCAATTTTTGGTATGATAATTGCATAAGGGTTTCTGCAAGTTAAGGATGATGAACAAGTATTTGTTGGATTTTTTGGAGCCGGTTAAATGGTTAATCCTGTAATTAAGGGTCCTGATCTCCTTTCATGTGTAATGTAGTAGTTCTTTATTTTTTTAATTTTTTAATATTTTTTTGGGTGGTAGTATTACTTGAATGAAGATAGGAATACTTCTTTTGTGATTGCAGAATATAAGCCTAATGCTGTAGCTGGAAAAAACTAATTTCAAATCATAATGTCCATGTGAAGCTTATGACTGTTGTCAGCATTACTTGTTTATGTGTAATCTTGTGGATGACTTCTGATTTGGTAAAATCCTTATTTGGCAAGTCTTTTAGGATCATAAACTGCTTGCATATGCTGGTTTCAAGTTAATCTGATGGAAACATAAGTAGTAGCTGATTCATTTCAATCGTACATTTATGCAGGTGATGCTTTGCATAGTCTAAGGACCAACTTACAAGATCCCAACAACGTATTACAGAGTTGGGACCCTACTCTTGTTAATCCTTGTACCTGGTTTCATGTGACTTGCAATAATGAGAACAGTGTTATAAGAGTGTAAGATGCTTTTCTTGGTGCAATGCTTCAATACTTTTGCATAAATTGGTAAGGAAACTGAGTCTGTTGATTATAGTGTACCTAATTTTATTTTTCTGCAGAGATCTGGGTAATGCTGCTTTATCTGGACAATTGGTCCCACAGCTTGGTTTGCTAAAGAATTTGCAGTATTTGTAAGCCATTTTTGTAATTGCTGTTTCACCACCCTCTATTTTCCCATCTTTGATGTTGATGTTGCTTGTGTAATATGGAGCATCAGATTTCTTGTCTCCCTATGAAGTTGTAGTTTCTCTGATAATTTTGAGTTGAATGTTTTCTTTTAAACCTGTCTTTATTCCTGTTAGCATGCATTGAGTAGACAAAGGTTTAAAGACTGTTTATTTTGGAAGTTAATGGAGCATATGAATTGACACATAGGCCAAAGATCACTAATGGAACTGGAAGAATGCAAGCAGGATGCAACTTCACCAGGTTTAAGTCCCCGGGAATTCTGTTTTGGGTTGGGGGAAGTTGAGGTTGGAAGGTATGGATGGCGACAGAGAAATAGTTTGAACCTGATTGGCTGATCCAAAACTAAATTATTTGAGAAGGTCAAATTTGACTTGGCAGACAAGTATATCAAAATAGCAATATCATGTAAATCAAGGAATGACGGCATGTGCTGACAAATTTCAGTCGAGTCTTTTGAAGTTTAAATCTTCGACTGAGTTGCTTTTACGAATAATAACATTCTGAAACAAATTATATTCTGTTCTGGCATACAAAAGATCTCTCCAGAAAAGATGGATTTGTGTAATTCTATAATATGATGTGGACACCACAATTAATTTTATTTTGTCCTTAATTGTTTGTTGTCAAAATAATAAAAGAAGAACCACGATGGACGAGATTTAGCGTACACTGCAGAGTGATTATTTTATGTGACAAAGCAACACGACAAAATTGACAAAATAAGATCAGGATAGGCTGTCAAATTGTTCGCATGTAAGATGTCTGAGCTGTGTTTTTAGAGGAGTATTAAACACGTGCGTTGTAATGTTGTTCGTATTCTGTAAATCCAGATAAAACAGCCTGTGGATTTTGATTGGCTGGATGTCTGGCTGCACGTGTTTAGTCGTTATCTGCCTTTGGAATTTAGTTCGTAGCTCTGTCCTTTTGAGAATGAGCGAGTGACTTAAATGCTTTCTTTTTCAATTTGGACTTGGTTACTTTGTTTTCTAGTTTCCAAAATAATTTTTAGTTTCATCTACTTTTCTGAAAAGCAGTACTGAAAGTTATCTCTAGGCCATTAATCTACTTTAGAGAAACAAAAATAGCTGGCGGCCCTATATCATTTCTGCTTTATCCTATATGTTCCACCCCTTATGTTCAATACTATCTCTATTTATCAACACAGACACATTTCTGACATAAAATCTCTCAGATAATCAATCTGAAACACAATGAGTATGAAACAGTTGCTTGCAGTATTTTTTAGAAGGTCTTCATTTTAAAACTCATACCACAGTTCATTCAATTCATTTCATAGCCAAAAATCATAATCTTTTACATCAGTTGAGCAGGATTATTTAATTTGAACAGAAAGTCTATCATTTATTAAATCGTAGAAAATAATAGTTTGGACATGTCAATTCATAATCTTTTACTAAGTTTCCTGTAAATGACCACCAACTGTCTATTATAAAAATGGACATATGAAAATTTGTTCACTTCTTTTTTTGTCTAAATTTTTGAGAGATAAATATTTTACTGGATACAAAATATTTGTTTTTCACAGGGAGCTCTATAGCAATAACATAAGCGGACCAATTCCCAGTGATCTTGGAAACCTTACTAATTTGGTGAGCTTGGATCTCTATTTGAATGGTTTCAGTGGTCCAATCCCAGACACGTTGGGCAAGCTCTCAAAATTGCGATTCCTGTAAGTTCACAATTCAAGGATTGTGTTGTTTTTTTTTTGTTATGAAACCAACAAATATTAGCTTTGAGTATCATGTCCTTGTATGGTAATAGTTTGTTACCAAGAAATGGAGTTATGCATATTCTTTTTAATGGACTGTCAATTTTCTTGTGGTTATCTCTGTTGAATGATCATGAATCTTCATGTGATATGGCAATGTGATGTCTGTGTAAGGATAGTCGGCTCAACAACAACAGCTTGACAGGTCCCATCCCATTGTCGTTGACTAATATATCATCCTTACAAGTGTTGTAAGTATCCTTTTTGATTTTATGTCTTGATCTTGGAGGTTCTGTCTGAACATATGCTCGATTTGGTCTACTCTAACAATTTTCCAATTACAAGAAGGTGATGGTTTCACATTGCATTCTTGTGTAGGGATCTCTCTAACAATCGCCTCTCTGGTGCTGTTCCAGATAATGGTTCCTTTTCCCTATTTACTCCCATCAGGTATTTTGCTTATCTGATATGTTTAACCATTGATTTGACTGAAGAGGCCTGGCTTTCAATAGCAGTGAAATAACCAATTTGTTGAATTTACAGTTTTGCTAATAACTTGGATCTATGTGGCCCGGTTACTGGACACCCTTGCCCAGGATCTCCTCCATTCTCTCCTCCCCCTCCCTTTGTCCCACTACCCCCAATTGCTACTCCAGGTAATTTTGGTGATTGTTGCTAGGAACTGTGGTTTCTCATGTCTCGCGTTGTCTTCCAGGCTTTGCCATTAACTTTTGTGTTGATGTAGCCACTGAAATGCAAAAGCCAAAAAAAAAAAAAAATTACAGAGGTTTATTGGAGTTAATCTGTCTTTTCTCTATTTTCTTTTGAAAGGAGTTTATTTAGTTCACATGTTATTTAAACCAGATTAAGCAGCGTAAGGGGCCAGTCTTGTATTTGCGAAGGTTATTAATATTGTTACTTCTCAGCATTTCTATTATAATTGCATTCCCATCTACTATAAGATGTTACCCACTCTCCACTCTGGAAGTACACAAACTTTTATTTTCTGGGGCATGATCTCTTTCTTATTATACACTTTCAGATTGTTTTATACCCAAAATTTAAAATTCAGGAGGAAATAGTGCTACTGGTGCTATTGCTGGAGGAGTTGCTGCTGGTGCCGCTCTACTTTTTGCTGCTCCTGCCATTGCATTTGCATGGTGGCGTCGGCGAAAACCGCAAGAATATTTCTTTGATGTACCAGGTTAGTGGTTCTTCAAACGTCTTGCTAGATTTTATTGCATTATCTGACACCATTATCACTTGTTTGCGTTATCTTTGCAGCCGAAGAGGATCCGGAGGTTCATTTGGGGCAGCTTAGAAGATTTTCCCTAAGAGAATTACAAGTTGCTACAGATAGTTTTAGCAATAAAAACATTCTGGGTAGAGGTGGATTTGGAAAGGTTTACAAAGGTCGACTAGCTGATGGTTCCTTGGTGGCTGTTAAACGACTGAAGGAGGAACGAACACCTGGTGGAGAGCTGCAGTTTCAAACAGAAGTTGAGATGATCAGCATGGCGGTGCACAGGAATCTCCTTCGGCTGCGTGGGTTTTGTATGACACCGACCGAGCGGCTATTGGTTTACCCATTCATGGCCAATGGAAGTGTTGCATCATGTTTGAGAGGTGAGTTTGTGTAAGATTCTAATAGTGATCCTCAAATTTTTTTTTTTTTCCAATTCTTTCACATGAGAGGTCATCTGTTTTTACATATGCTTATAAAACCTGTTCTACTTTCACCATTTATTCTGAAAATATGCATTTTTCTTGTTGATTGCTTTATTCTCGTTGCTTGGATACTGCTACAGAAATACCTTTTATTTGTCAATCTTGAATTATGGACATGTTGTATCTGAATTTTGTAGAACGGCCGCCAAATGAACCACCCCTTGATTGGCCAACCAGGAAACGCATTGCATTGGGATCTGCAAGAGGGCTGTCATATTTGCATGATCACTGTGACCCAAAGATTATTCACCGGGATGTGAAGGCTGCAAATATTTTGTTAGATGAAGAGTTCGAGGCTGTTGTGGGAGATTTTGGCTTGGCGAAATTGATGGATTATAAGGATACCCATGTTACTACTGCTGTACGTGGTACAATTGGCCATATAGCTCCAGAGTACCTGTCTACTGGGAAATCTTCAGAGAAAACGGATGTCTTCGGGTATGGCATAATGCTTCTTGAGCTTATCACTGGACAAAGGGCATTTGATCTTGCTCGCCTTGCAAATGATGATGATGTCATGTTACTTGATTGGGTAAGTCTTTCCCTTTTACCCTATAAAACATTTCGTGTGTCAAATCTATCTAGTCATCTTCATCTCTAGACTGCCTTTGGTTTTTATGTCACGATTTCCATCCTCTTAAACTTCTTTCAATTGGTACAAGAATAAATTCTATATGCTAACTAACAACTTTCCTTGTATTGGATTCTTATTTGCTGTGTCATAAGGTCATGAACTTTCTGCTTTAGCTATTTACCAATCTGATACTAAAATTTCCCATGTTACAGGTTAAAGGACTTCTAAAAGAGAAAAAATTAGAAATGCTTGTTGATCCTGATCTGCAGAACAATTACATCGAGTCTGAAGTTGAGCAGTTAATTCAGGTGGCCTTGCTTTGCACGCAGGGCAATCCAATGGATCGGCCAAAGATGTCAGAAGTGGTGAGAATGCTTGAAGGTGACGGCTTGGCAGAGAAATGGGATGAGTGGCAAAAGGTAGAAGTTCTTCGACAAGAGGTGGAACTAGGACCACTTCCAAACTCTGATTGGATTGTTGACTCAACGGAGAATTTACATGCATTTGAATTATCTGGTCCAAGGTGACCTTTACAGCTCAAGTCAAATGAAATTTGTTAGGGTCTTTACTTTTTTCGCTTCTCTTAATTTTTTTTTTTTTTTGGGTTATAATATTTTCTCTTTTGTTTTGTCATTTATTATGTTCATGAAAATATTAACTTTAAGGCCGCCTGCAAGCCCTTTGTGAATTGTTTTCCGATTTGTGTATAAGAATGTGCATTTGTAGGCATTTCAGAATCCAAATCCTGATGAATTGCACGAAGGCGCCGTTTTTAATTTATGTTTACACGATGAATTTTTGTGTTTTTTTTTCCTTGTCCATTTCTTTTCCCTTGTTTATTTCCTCTGTTTTATCCCAGTTAACGGCAACATGACTCGAGTATTAGGAAAATTGGTTGTTTTTTTATGCAAGCTCTGGTTTATTGGTTCTTTTTACAGAATAATTTCACTGGCAAATTATTGCTTGATGCATCCCATAAAAGCCCCAACACCTAAACCCTGAAAGCATCCCATAAAAGCACCCCAACATCTAAACCCTGAAACCGTAGGAATCCTAAGCTATCTAATAACTTACCCATGACCCTCGGAAATAACAACAGTAGTCCACACACTCATTTTACTGCCCATCAGTGGATCTCGAATAATTTGCAAAGGAATTGGCACCAGATGCAAGATGTGAACCCTGTGGTGTGAACAAGTTTGGGTATGCAAGGTCATCATCCATTGAAGACAATCTCTGAAATTGATGATTTGCTCCACTACGACCGGGAATATGTATATTAGACTGGAATGGATCAAAATCCTCTTTGGTGTCGTCATAAGAAGGAACATGTGACATATCAGGGCCAATGTGATTTTCATCATTACTATGTGGACTAGGGGAGCTCAAAACGCCATCAGAATCGTCCAAGGAAATTTGATGATCTAAATGAGGTTTCTCTGAAAGGTTAGACTTCATGGTATCGGCATGGAACGGGTTCTCAAGAGTGGTTACCTCGCTCTTGCTCTTGACAAGCTCACTTATCCTCAACTGAGCAAGACTAGCTGCCGCACGAGCAGCAGCAGCAGCTCGGTCGGCCGTTTCAGCAGCAGCTTGAGCAGCAGCCAACACATCCTGCAAATCTACATTTGTCTCACTTTTGGTTCTTGAGATGGAAGGGGATGGGCTATCTTGCTTCATGGGAACCGCTGTAGAAGATTGTGATGGGGGTGTTACAAATGGCACAAACTGTCTGTCTTCTGATGAATGGGCTGAATTATGTGGTGATTCAAATTCCCCGTTCACAGATTTCTGCTGTAACACTTCTTCAGGCTTCAACTGAATTTCCTCAGATAGATCTTCATCTTTCCCAGCAGGTTTCGCAGATTCATGCTCAAGATCAGAAAGTGCAGAGGCAGGGAAAGGAAGCATTTCTGGTGCAGATATGGCCCCAGTACTTGGCCTCAGTGGCTGCTTAGGAACATCTGGAAAGTCTAAGGAATCTAGACCAGCATCAAAATCAGACTGTTCACCGGAGGTTTGTTGAGAAGCAGCAGCAGGCAATGGCTCTTCATGCTTTTCTTTGGGAAGGGTAACTTTAGATCCACTGACAAATTGAGTTGGTCCATTCTGGAATTAAAAAAGATTATATATCAGGCTACAGATATAAAAGGATCAAGCATCTGTAACTTAGAAGTAGTTTATACATACCAGTAAGTCGTCACGTGGCTTCAACAACTCATTTTCAGAGGCACTTGGATCCCAGTCAAGCTCATGCTCTTCTGCAATTTCTTTTAATAGCTTCAACTTCACATCAGGAGCAGGAGCTCTAACAGATAAAACTTCTATCAACTACAAAATATTCAGAAAGGTTCTGATGAGAAATAAAACAAGATTATAAAGAAAATCCATTTCTGGCCATAATTTTGCAATGTAAAAAGATGAATTTATGTAACCTGACGATTGACACCAGATTCTGGCATGAGCTCTGTTGCAGCAGCCACAAATTCTTTACCATATTTTGCAGCAAACAGCATTTGAACCTGCAGCAATTCTTGTAGATCGGCACATCTTGGTGCAGCAAAACATACACTGGATATTGCTTCTTTCAAATCTATTGGACATTCCCTAAAAAATGGGTTTTGACAATTTAGTTCAACATTAAAAGGTAGTTCGGAAATGATGGTAACATTTAAACAAAAATTCAGTGACAACTGTG
This sequence comes from Mitragyna speciosa, assembly GCA_024721245.1. Taxonomy (NCBI): domain Eukaryota; kingdom Viridiplantae; phylum Streptophyta; class Magnoliopsida; order Gentianales; family Rubiaceae; genus Mitragyna; species Mitragyna speciosa. The sequence continues at coordinate 18,052,088 of CM045568.1, forward strand.
AAATCAATAAGCACAGGTTATATAATCAAGAAATCTACTCCATCGAACAGTACTCCCTCTGATGCCCTTTTCTTTTACAACAAATAATGACTATCTCAGCCCTAGAAGTCAGATATAGCAGCTCACTGCCAGTAGAGTAATGAAATTTAACTTCAAGTTTGGCCAATAATAATTATAAGGATTTTGCATAAAATACATAAGGTTTATAAATGTCAGGGTTGCAGATGGAGAGAATTAGAGTAATAGGTGAATGAAGAGCAAGATTCTGAACCCAAATATTTCATAGAAAGTCTAGTAGAACCTGATAGCAGGCTGCAAGCTCTTGCTACGTAGAATTTCTAGCGTTTGGCCAAAAGTAGAAATGCCAAAAGTAGAAATGCTGACTTTTGTGCCAAGGGATAGCTGTACTAAACTTTTTACCACACACTTATATTCTTAGGCAGGGATGCAATTAGTGATTGTTTGTTCACATAAAACTTTCTCAGATACAATATGTTGTGAAGCATTGTTCAAGATTTCTTTTTCACGGACAGTTTCTTGGCAATTAAATATCGACTTCATCTACTTCAACCAAATGGGACTGGAAGCATCATAATGAAGAACTTATGTGTCAGAATAGGCTGCTGATATAACTACAACTCAAAAACACATTAAATAGGTAATATTCCTTATAACTAAAGACGCTCATGTGGTGTCTCCAACTACCATACAAGAGAAAATAAGAGTATTCTCACTACACCATAACAAGAACTATCAGAATAAGCTGCTGATACAACTACAACTCAAAAACACAATAAATGAGTAATATTCCTTATAACTAAAGATGCGCATGTGGTGCCTCCTACTCTCATACAAGAGAAAATAAGAGTACTCTCACAACACCATAACAAGATGAACTAGTTTCAGTATCCTCCCTTGTCCATAACAAGCATCAACAAGCAGACCTCAGAAACGGAAAGCAAGAGCAAAAACCAAATTGTCCATGACTTCTTTCATATCATACAAAACCAAAAATGAAAAAAAAAAAACCTAAAAATTAACATTTTTCAATAAGATTCATATGAAGAACCTCTCTCACACACACAAAAAAGAACCCTCACACAGGAGGCACAGAGAGACACAGAAATATCTTGTTTAACTATAGTTAACTGAAGAAAAGGCGGTTTCATAATATAAATGAAAAATCAGAGATTCTAAAACTATACCTTTGAGCTTCAATAATAGGTAGACGAACAACTATGAGCTCGCAAAACAGCTCAATGATCTCTTGAGCAGCCATCATTTTCTCCTCTCTTATAATATGCTCTACCTAAACAGTGTCACCAAGAAATAAAAAATAAGCAAGTTAATCTCAACACCTTAAAAATTCTTTAACCTACAAATCCCACAACTTTTTTACTGATAAAATCATCAAAACACCCACCCGAATTCTGGCAGTAGCTTCTTGACCAGTCTCAAGAAGTTTGGCGATATCTCGCCGCATCTGCTTAATCTGAATCTCTCTCCTATTCCTCAACAACTTAATCCGCGGAATCGTCAATTTTAGTAAGGTTTTACTGATAATCACACCATAAAAACATCATTAAATCAACAAACAAGATCACACCAAAAAATAAATAAATAAATAACAAAATCAGGAAAAATAAAAATTACATTAAAAAAACTAAAATAACTAGCTCAAATTCAGCTATCAATTCATCCATAATTGGGAGACATCCATAAATTATAATTTCCGGGTTTTCTTTTTCGCCCCAAAAAAATAGAAACTTTAATCTTTTTACAGCAGCCAAAGCCATGAAGAAGATGAAAAAAATATAAAATCAGAAAAATTACAAAGGAATTATAATCAGTACTACCATTTAGAAGCTTTGAAGGCACCTTTGCTGAAGAAGGAATCCATGATTGATATCTGCAAAAGAATTTCTAATAATAGAAGAAAATTTAATCAAAGATGTAAACTTTTTTTTTTTTTAGAGGGGAGAGAGAGAATAGGCCACTAAATAATAAAGAAAATTTTGAAAAAATGAAGTATTTATGATTGAATACCTGCTCCTTATGGACAATGACGGACGGATTAGACGCGTTTAAGGTTCTAACAGTTTGCTTAGGAATGAAGGATCTTTTTAGTTGTTTTTAGGCCTTTTTTTTTTTGAAAAATGTAAATTAAGGTTATCTGTCTCAAGAAGATTAGGACATGGGAATTTCCGAAATTGAAATTACTGGCCGTTAAAGTAAGAAAATGGATTTTGGAAGATAATGACCTGTGTGTGTTCCCAGAGAAATTATTGGTCCTGGATTTGTAATTGTTTATGTTTATTTTGGGCTTCTTTACCATTTTTTTTTAATGGGGAGTTTCTACAAAAATATTATGGCAACAAATTTTTTTCCTTAAATAATTACATGAGATAAATAGGCAACGTCACTGTTTAAAATTGCCCAATGCATGATACGTAAAGCCCAAATTTGGACTTGACCTTTGCTACGTAAAGAATCGAATCAGTCCATAAATTGATCTAACTCAAGTAATTCAATTAACTTTTGAGTTAAGTTTGAATATAAAATATTCAACTTGAAAGCTCATAGATAGAGCCATGTTGAACAGAGATGATTTTTACCTATGAATGGTCTCGTGTGATTGTGGTCGGAACCACAAATAAACTCCCACCACTTTCATAGTTTTATTTTTAAAGTATTTCAAATGTAATTAATCCTTGATTATCACATATCAAGAGGAATTAATTTTGTCCTACAAGTCCACCCTAAAATGAAGGGTAAAACCATTTGTACGAATTTAGAACTTTGAGAGAAGGGAAGGGGGGTTAGAACTATGAGAGAAGGGGAGGGGGAAGGCAAAGTCAATGAAGCATAGTTAGAAGATCATTAGTACTAGAAACCGAAAATAAAATGCAAAGCTCAACTTCAGCTAAAATAAAATGTACAAATGCGTGGATATGCTAAGATGTGTAACTGTATGCTCATCGTGCGCAGTTGTAGCTTGGGACAATGTTACATGTTTTATTCTTAAATGGTCTTTCAGAAGGTTTAAGTTGGCATTGAGAATCAAAAATACAGTTCATACGCACAATCAAGGCAATTACAAAATGCAGTTTGTATGGTTAAAAATATCTTTTCGGAAGTGCAATACTATCCAAGTTAACGGTATTAAAAGATAAAAACAATTGTCATGTGTCAATATTTCCCTCAGTCAGTACCAGCAATAAAAACTTTTAGCATAAATTGGATTACTGGTGCCTGCAATTTGTAAATAATTTACATTCGAATGGAACATAAAAAGGATGAAGTTAATAATGATACCTTTGAAAGAAATCAATTACATTTTGTATCCAACGTTTTGGATTGTGTTGTCTAGGAAAGCCATTGTCCATTCAGGCAGTAAGCAAGCTTGTACACAGAAGTCTCTCCTGACAACCAACTCGAAATTAAGGGCCTTGAAAAGTAAATTGGAAGTGCATCCTTTTTCTATTTCTCAAAATCAGCCATTGAAATATCGGAAACGAATTGTAAGCTCCTAATTCTATTAATCCAGAAGCAGAAATGGCGGTTTCTACAATCAGTCAAGAGCTAAAGTGAACTTTTACGCAAAAACAATCCATGAAACATACTAACAAGGACACAAGAATCAGACCCCGCACGAAATACTACCAGCAAGTCAAAAGACTACGAAGAAAATGCATTATATCGTTGAATTTAAATTTTGTCAACCTTCTACCTTGCAACGGATCCCATACATGACTTGTATCTTATCCTTGCAGGCAGAAGATAACGCTCAGAAAATTTCTGTTCTGGTAAGTACGCAACTGTATAAAGGCCAGCTCTCCTCTTGTTCAACATCTTTTCATTCAAGATCTTCAAAACTCCATACCCCAGGTTCACCCTTCTCTCCAAACTCAGAGAAAAAGGCAGGGTGGGAAACCAATTGATTTGTGGTATATCCGAGTTCATTCATCAAAAACTTCAAACTTTTTCGTCATCGTAGCCTCCAATATGTGCAAAATAACAGGAAATTTGCTAAGCATTCTTCGTATATGATCGTCAGACCAGCAAAAACTCCTCAAAATACCAAGTTTCATGTCAAGAGTCGACTCACCAAAGTTACATAGTACATCAGCTCCATAATAGAACATAGGGATTCAGGAGGAATCCCAAATTCCCTTTCCACTGTACTTAATTTCTCCTGAATCCAATCAGGCTTGGTCCCAAAAATTTGCAGAAGATTCCTAACAATAAAGTTCGCAACGTTTCAATCCGAAACCTGCTATTCTTCCACAACATACCACAATTTCAGATTCAGAATTACCAAGAAGCAAAGAATATTTCCTTGTAAGGCTACTGAAATAAACAAACAAAATGACAACACAAAATTTGCATCTCATGAACTAACAAAACAAACAGAGTGCATTACTAAAACCAAATCAAAGTTTATCAATCTTCTATTTTTTCTGACATTTTTTGACATAAGACTCGTAGAGACCAGGTAGCTCACTTTTGTAAGGCAGAAGATATTTCTTCACAAATCTCGATTCTGGATAGCACACAACAGAATACAAGCTTTCTTTCCTCTTGTTCAGCTTTTTCTCATTCAGAATTTTCATAACCTCAATCCTTGGCTTCACACGATCTTCCAAACTTAGAGAAAAAATCTTAGGGTGAGAAGCCAAGTAATCAGGACTATACCCAAGTTCCTTCATCAGAAAATCTAAAACTTTCCCCATTTTAGCTTCTGACATTCTTAAATTATAAGGTAAATTCCTGAACATGTTAAGTATGTCTGCATCAGACCAACCAAAACTCCTTAATATTCCCCATTTCATATCAACTGTCGACTGTCTAAGCGACGACATGACCATAAACCCATGGAAGAACATGGACGTCTCGCGACGTATACCAAGATAGTTCTCCACCCTATCCCGTATTTTCTCAATCTTCTCTTGATTTAGCCCCATAATTATTCCGGGGCTCCTAATAATAGACTTGGCAACATTTTCATCAGTAAAGCCGAGTTTACGCAACAACAAAACATTTCTAGCCACAATGCTAGGTGCATAATAACCAAGCAAAGAACAACATCTTTTTACAGCCAAAGCTACTTTATCATCACTGCCCAACAAATTCCTCAAGAACTCAATCTGGGGTTTAATGTGGGAATCCAAACCCCTTCTCAAAAGGGTCTTGTTCCCCATAAGAACCTTGACTAGGTCCGACCGGGATAGCCCAAGATTTTGGAGGACCAAGATTTTGGGCTTCAGAGTTTTGTCCAAATCATTGAATAATATACGAGGGTCCATAAAAACAACACTTTTGATCTGGGTTTTGCTAAAACCCAGATCTTGGAAGAAATTGAGAATTAAATTGAAATCTTTCTTGATGGGTCTCAAGCGGATTACCCTCTTCAAAGATGAAGCGGAGCTGGCTTCTTCTGTTGAGAACCCAAGTGAGTTTATCAGGTATTCTTCCAAGAAAGGATTTTTCTGATGGGGTTTTGCTGCAACTGATGCTCTGGTGGCAGTGGAGTATTCAAGGAGAGTGTTGAAGAAAAGGGTCCTGTTGGCAATGATCTTGAGCCTTCTGGATATGTGGGCAAGCATTGTGCTGTTGTCTGAAGCTAAAGGTACAAGAGCAGATGCAGGGAGTACAACTAGATTGATGAGGAGAAACCCAAAAAAAATTTCATCAGAATCAGGAGCAACGAGATTGGTCAGAAGGAAAGGTGAAACGGCCTCTTAAAGTTGCCCACTTGAATTTTGGGAGCTCTCAGACTAGGGATGGGTAAAAATAACCGGAAAATCGAAAAACTGCGATAATCGGTTCATTTCGAACCGAAAAATGAGGATAATCGAACTGAATTTTGAAAGCGGTTAGGTTAACTGAACCTCATTTGTAAAAGCGGTTCCGGTTCCGGGTATCAATTTTCAAAAACTGCGGTTAACCGAACCGGTCTATATACACGTCTTAAAGGCTAATATTTGTAATTTTATAGAGGAATTGAGGAATATTAATTCATATCATTTTCAAGTTTAAGATTATTTTAAAACTTAAATATCGTATTTAATTTTTCTTTCAATTTAATTTCTTGATGCTAACTAAAAAATTATTTTCCTATAATTGAAATACATAAATTTTTTACTCTTAAAAATAGCAATCTTTTTTAACCTTTTTTACTTTTAAAAAGAGTAGATGCAAGAGTTTCAATTGTAATCTTATTGCTTGTTTTTTAAAGTAATTGAAATTGTATAAGCATTTTTTTAATTTGAGCAAAGGTTTATGTTATAATATTTTGATCTATTTTGTCAAATTAACTTAAACTATACGGTTCCGATTACCCGCGGTACCCGACCCTCTTTAACCGGGTAACCGATAAGCGGTTAACCGATTAATGAGGGTCGGATATGGTTTATAAATTAGGCGAACCGGTACAAGCAGTTTCGGTTCGAATATTAGGTGTGTGGACCGGTTAACCGGTCCATGCCCACCCCTATCTCAGACAAATCCCTCTCGTTTTGCGCCTTAAAAGGCGTAACTTTTTCTCGATAATACGACAACGTCTTCAAGGTCGTTCCTTAAAGACGTAGTTTTATTTTTGATGACTGTACCACGCCTGCAAAACTATCTTGCAAATCCAAACCACGCCTTCAAGCTTAATACTCGAGTGACTTGAGAATGCCAGTGTTGAATTCAACCATAAAAAAAATTCCATGGAGCTCTTCTTTTTTTTTTTTTTTTTTTTTGGGAGCCTTTTTAGAAAAATATTATGGCAACAAATTTTTCATTAAATATACATGTAAGATAAACGCAACTGTTTAATATTTTCTAAAAACATGTCTTATGACAACAACTCTATGGAGTTAGATGGTTTTAAGACATAATACCTTTTCTTGTGGAGCAATTTAGTACAATTGCCCAATGTATGATATGAAAAGCCTGAATTTGGATTTGACCTTGCTACGAAAAGAATGGAGTCGGTTCATGAATTAACTTGACTAATGTGATGTTTGATAAAACTAAAGTCTGAGGTCTGAAATCTAAAATTTAAGTACTGAAAATATTAAGTACTGAAAATATTAAGTTGCTGAATTGATAAAGTTATACATGTTTGATAATTAACTGAATTTAAATTTTTTACCTTATTAATATAATTATTTTATTTTAAAAAGTTGAAATAACTTATCAATAATATGCATGACAAAAGAAGATATTATTTGTTTGTGAGAGATAAATGATAAGTGCATTTGTGTGTGTGAATGTGTGTGAGAGAAAGTATATGTATATGTGCAAAAGTGTAAAAACATATATGTATGAAAGTGTGTGCAAGTACGTGAGAGAGAAAATATATATGTGAAAGTGAGAAAAAAATGATATACTTATGTATGTATATGTGTGTTTGTGTGTGTGTGTGTGTATGAAAATGCATGTGTGAGAAAATATGTGAATCTGTATGAAAGAAACTACATTTAAAATACATGCATGGTGTATGTTTGCGTGTGTTAAAGACAAATCGAATGTGTGTATTTGTGTGAAAGTGTGTGCATGCGTGTGTGAGAAAGAGATTGTGCACGTGAGAAGGAGTGTATGTATGTGATACAAAAAAAAAAAAAAAAGATTATGTTATTGCATGTGTGAAGGAAAAAATATATATGTGTGTGCTTGCTGTAGTGACTGTGCGCGTGCGCGCGCAAGTGTAGATACCAAATTTTGACACACCCTTTATAAAAATGTGTGTGTTTTTTTAATTTTTATTTTTATTCAGGAGTCCTTTTGTTTTTCGGGAGTCAGTTGCAATTTTTGTGCATATTATGATTAATGGTCATATAAGGGGCAAAATGGTAATTTTAGCATATAAATACCTTTCATTTTATTTTAATTTCTAAATTCATATTTTAATATTTTTTATGATTTTTTTTATCTTAATGGTTTTTTAGAGGCATTTACTAATTATTTAGAATTTTTAGCATTTTTAAGTTAATGGCGCGTTTTCCAATAAAACCTTTTTATTAGAATTTTTTGTGTGGAAAATTTTTTATATGTGCATTTTATATACTTACAGATTTTTTGTGAAATTTCTTGATTTTTAGGGGTAAATCTTTTTGTTTATTAAATCCATGAGAATGTGTTATTGTTAAAAAAATTTTGAGTGAAAATTATAATATATATGTGTTTTATGTGATAATGTATGTTGTGTAAAATTTTGTGATTTTTTAAATGTCATCTAGTAAATTTCATAATTTTTATAATTTTTGCCATATTTATGCCACGTTTTCCAATGCACTTTTTATTTAAAAATTTTTATGTGAAAATTTTGTATATGTGTAAAAAAAAATTTCATGATTTTGTTTAGACCGTTTGTTATTTATTTCAAATTATATTTTTCTGTCTATTGATGACATATTTTCTAATGTTGCATTAATTTTTAATTTTTTACATTAAATTTTCTTTCTTCTTATAATGTTGTATTTCAGTGTTTCTTATATAATTTAAAAGAGTTCAAGTGATTTTTTTTATTATTTCATTTTTTATTTTCTATATTTTCTTACAAATTTCTCAAAAAAAAAAAAAAAACAGAGAAGCAGTAGTGTTGTAGCTACTGCTACTGCTACTGCAATGGCTGCTAATCAAACATATCTACTCCAAACACCATCATTTTTTTTACAGCCATCCTAACACCACCAACAGTCAACTTACTCCCATTATAACAATTCCATTCATCATCACATCACACCATCATTCACCAAATTTTTGGGGATTTTGACTCAATTTTGCTTTTACCATTTTCACAGTCAATTCACCTTCAATTTTTGCTTCACTCTCTCTCGGCTCTCCCTTACAACACCACCACAAAATTCACACACCCCACTTCCACTCCCAGACACAATTTTGTCACTCTTTGCCTTCTTGCAAATCACCATCAACTGCACACACAAACTCTCTCAATCCATCTCTCCACTCTCTCTCGGCCTTCCCTCACTGCACACACAAAGCACGCAATTCACTCACACCAATCACGAACCACACACAAGTGCGCACACACCATTTACAAATCATAGACACAAACATTCTCACTTCACATGCACATTCACACACCACACCTGCAAAACACACTACTAACAGATACCCAGTTCACACACACACACACCTGCACTCACAAAAACTCCACCAGAAAAATCACAAAACTTTCCTCTGTTTTTCCCTTAATTCGGCTGCCTCAACACACACACACACACACACAACAGCTCTCCCCCTCACTTCTCCTGCATTCACTCTTACACAACTCACACACTACCTCTCACTACCCTTCCCTCAGACCAGTACTTCAAACACATACACCCTACCATTCTTCACCATTGACTCACACACTGCAGAACCACAACTCACAGACACACTCCATCCTTTCCCTCTTGGCCTTCATTCATGAAAACACACACCACACACATCAAGTCCTCACCATACACTTATCAGCTCACATTTTCAATCTCACAAAAAAAACACATAGAGCCTCACTTCATACCACTCCAATATCACACTATCACTCAGCTGCAATTCACTCACTCTCTCGACCAAGCATAGCGGGCACACACACACCAAACACAGGATTCACCTAGACAAATTCACTCTCACAGCTCACACAAAGAACACAAATAAAAAACACACATACGCATACTTGCACCCTCTCTCTCGACACTCTCATTTCACCTGCACACACCTCACAGAACACTCACCATTCACTCACACAATTCACTCTACCAGCAGCACAAACACATAACACATACTCATTTTTTACCTGCACAAACAACACACCCAATTCACCTGCACAAACATACACAGTACACAAGGATTTCACACACAGAACACATATTCATTTGCACACATTCACACATCATAAACACATCAACAGATCATTCACACACACACACTAGTTCACTCACAGACACACAAACATCTAGAATCACACACACCAATCACACAAATTTCTCTTAGCATGCTCACACATCACACACACAAAAGCACAAAATACACTACTTTCACATATCAGCACCACAGCTAACACCCGCACACCACCGCCCACAAACCCAAACCACATGACACCTCCATTGAATCACCATACCAGCACTTCTCCACCCTTGCTCCGCCTCCACGCCACCTATCACCACCAGTAGCTCCGGCGACCCATCGCCATCCACCGCTACCAGCTCACCGCCGCTGCCCCAGGGAGAGCGAGTCAGCTCACCTCCACCGCCACTTCCAACCTCAGCCAAAAGAGGTAAAATCCACCGGATGTCTTTCAATTGATTGATATATCATGATGGTATTGTATGAATCTTGTCTATCTGTGTGTGGTGTTTGAGTAATTGGAAGATTTAGAACGAGAAAGAAAAGAACAGAGAGAGGGAGAGAGCAAGACGAGAGAGAAACAGAGAGACAAAGATGAAATCTAGAGGAAGAGAGAAAGAAAGAAGAATAGAAGGAAGAGAGAGAACTAGAGAAAAGAAAGAAAAAAGAGAAGAAAAAAAAAAGAGAGAAAATCGGTAAAAAAAAATATGTACTAAAACTACGTCGTTTTGACATAAAATGGCGTAGTTTTGATTAGTTTCTTTGTACTTATTTATTTTTATTTTTTTATCAGAATAGATATTTACGTTTTGCCCCTTAGGTTCTTTATTGTTCTCATTATGTCCTTCAATACTTTTAGTTTCCTTCATTTAAGTTCTTATTTATTTAAGTTGACCCCTAGAATTTGTGTTTCCTTTCAATTATGTCCAGAATAATTGCAATTTTGTTTTAAACTTGTTGGAAATTAAGCATTTTTGCGCCTATGCATTGCTAGGAAATTTTTATCTAGTCCATTTAAGTTGCTTGGAAATTCTTTTATGGCCTTAGAACATTGCTTGGAATTCAGGTTTTTGCCCCCAAGTGGCTAGAATTTGCATTTCAGTCCTTGAGTATTGCTGAAAATTACAGTTCGGCTCTCTCATAGTTGCTGAAACTTTCATTTTTGATCCTTGATTATTGCTGATATAATTACAGATTGAACCTTGAATGTTGCTGAAAATTGCAATTTGCTTTTTTTTTGTTTAAAACTTGCTAGGAAATTGTATTTTTATGTTTTAGCTTGCTGTAAATTGCATTTTTAGTCCTAGAACATTGCTGGAAAATACATTTTTACTCTAGGCTGGCTGAAATTCGTGTTTTTGTCCCCCAGTTTGCTAGACTTTTCACTTTTTGCCATAGGAACATTATTAGAACTTATATTTTAACTTTAGGCTTAGTTAAAATTGTAATTTTTAATTCCTAAATTTTGTTTAAATTGTATTTTTTTGCCCCTAATTGTTGGATATTTACATTTTTAATCCAAAACTTTAAAAAAATTATTTTGATTCAAAAAATTTTTTTATTAAGTCCTTAAAACTTTTAATTATTTCTTTTTTTCATTTTTTTCCAAATTTGGGCCTTTTATTTAATTAATTCTTAAATTACTTTCTTTGTGCCTCCTTATATTATTTTGGTGTTTTTATTTATGTGTTAAAAGTTTAATTACATATTATTGTATTTTCTTTATTTAAATTAAATATATATTTTTAAATGTTTAGTTGGTGCTTTGAACTTTTTGTTTCTTGTTGTTATTATAATTCCCTTGTATTTTATCCATTGATTATAGTGATTAATATTGCATTATTTACTTTATGATTCGTTTATCCAAAATATTGGTACCTTGACGTGTTTATTTATTTTGTTAGTATTGGCACAAAGTCTTTGGATGGAAGGTGCCTCTATTATCTTTTTAATTTTTCTTTACGTGCTCCTACGTGCTTTTTCCTATGTGTGTTTTTTTTTTTTTTGTATTTTTTATGTGTTTATTATTTTATGCATATGTGAGCATTTATTTATGTCATGTTATTCATTTGAATTTAATTTTAATTATTCAAAGAAATTTAATAGATAGTTAATATCTGAAATGAATTGTAAGCTCCTAATTCTATTAATCCTCAGAAGCAGAAATGGCAGTTTCTACAATCAACCAAGAGCTGAAGTGAGCTTTTACACAAAAACAATCCAAGAAACATACTAACAAGGACACAAGAATCAGATCCCCCCCGAAATACCACCAGCAAGTCAAAAGACTTTGAAGAAAAAGCATTATCTCGTAAAAAATTAAATTTTGTCCACCTTCTACCTTGCAACAGCTTCCATATATGACTTGTAGATATCAGGTATCTCATCCTTGTAGGGCAGGAGATAATGCTCGAAAAATTTATGTTCTGGTAAGTACGCAACTTTATAAAGGCTAGCGCTCCTCTTGTTCAACTTCTTTTCAATCAAGATCTTCAAAACTCCATACCTCAGCTTCATCCTTCTCTCCAAACTCACAGAAAAACAAGGCAGGGTGGGAAACCAAGTGATTAGTGGTATATCCGAGTTCATTCATTAAAAACTCCAAACTTTTTGGTCATCCTAGTCTCCGATCAAAATAACGGGAAATTTTCTCCGTATTCTTCGCATATGATTGTCAGACCAACCAAAACGCCTCAAAATACCAATTTTCATATCGAGAGTCGACTTGCTAAAGTTACATGGTACCTTAGATCCATAATAGAACATAGGGGATCAGGAGGAATCCCTAATTCCTATCCACTGTACTCAATTTCTCCAGAATCCAATCAGGCTTAGTCCCAAAAATTCGTAGCAGACTCCCAACAATAAAGTTGGCAAAATTTTAATCCGAAAACCTGCTATTCTTCCACAACATATCACAATTTCATATTCAGAATAGCCAAGCAAAGAATATTTCTTTGTGAGGCTACCGAAATAAACAAACAAAATGACGAGACAAAATTTGCATCTCATGAACTAACAAAACAAACAGAGTGCATTACTGCAACCAAATCAAAGTTTCTCAATCTTCTATCTTTTCTGACATCTTTTGATATACGACTCGTAGAGACCAGGTATCTCAGAAAAACTCACAGGAAAATAAGGCAGGGTGGGAAACCAAGTGATTAGTGGTATATCCGAGTTCATTCATTAAAACCTTCAAACTTTTTCGTCATCCTAGCCTCCAATATGGACAGAATAACAGGAAATTTTCTAACCATTCTTCGTATATGATCGCCAGACCAGCAAAAACTCCTCAAAATGCCAAGTTTCATGTCAAGAGTCGACTCACCAAAGTTACATAGCACATCAGCTCCATAATAGAACATAGGGGATTCAGGAGGAATCCCAAATTCCCTTTCCACTGTACTTAATTTCTCCTGAATCCAATCAGGCTTGGTTCCGAAAATTCGCAGAAGATTTCTAACAATAAAGTTCGCATCGTTTCAATCCGAAACCTGCTATTCTTCCACAACATACCACAATCTCAAATTGAGAATAACCAAGAAGCAAAGTGTATTTCCTTGTAAGGCTACTGAAATAAACAAACAAAATGACGAGACAAAATTTGCATCTCATGAACTAACAAAACAAACAGAGTGCATTACTACAACCAAATCAAAGTTTCTCAATTTTCTATCTTTTCTGACATTTTTTGACATAAGACTCGTAGAGACCAGGTATCTCACTCTTGTAAGGCAGAAGATATTTCTCGACAAATCCCGATTATGAACAGCACACAACAGAATACAAGCTTGCTTTCCTCTTGATCAGCTTTTTCTCGTTCAGAATTTTCATAATCTCAATCCTCGGCTTCAGGTGATCTTCCAAACTTAGAGAAAACATCTTAGGGCGAGAAGCCAAGTAATCAGGACTATACCCAAGTTCCTTCATCAGAAAATCTAAAACTGTCCCCATTTTAGGCTTTGACATTCTTAAATTATAAGGTAAATTCCTGAACATGTTAAGTATGTCTGCATCAGACCAACCAAAACTCCTTAATATTCCCCATTTCATATCAACTGTCGACTGTCTAAGCGATGACATGGCCATAAACCCATGGAAGAGCATGGGCGTCTCGCGACGTATACCAAGATAGATCTCCACTCTATCCCGTATTTGCTCAATCTTCTCTTGATCCAGCCGCATAGTTACCCCGGGGCTCCTAATAATAGACTTGGCAACATTTTCATCAGTAAATCCGAGTTTCCGCAACAACAAAACATTTCTAGCCATCATACTAGGTGCATAATAACCAAACAAAGAAGGACATCTTTTTACAGCCAAAGCTACTTTATCATCACTACGCAACAAATTCCTCAAGAATTCAATCTGGGGTTTAATGTGGGAATGCAAACTCCTCCTCCGAATGGCATTGTTCCCCGTAAGAACCTTGAGTAGATCCGACCCAGATAGTCCAAGATCTTGGAGGACCCGGATTTTGGGCTAAAGTTTGTCCAATTTACTGGACAGTAGATGGGGTTCTGCAAAAACAACACTTTTGATCTGTGTTTTGCTAAAGCCCAAATCTTGGAAGAAATTGAGAATTAAATTGAAGTCTTTCTTGATAGGTCTCAAGCGGATTAACCTCTTCAAAGATGAAGCGAAGCTGGCTTCTTCTGTTGAGAACCCAAGGGAATTTATCAGGTATTCTTCCAAGAAATGATTTTTCTGATGGGGCTTTGCTGCAATTGATGCTCCGGTAGTAATGGAGTTTTCAAGGAGAGTGTTGAAGAAAAGGGTCCTTTTGACATTAATGATTAGCCTTCTGGATATGTGGGCAGGCATTGTGCTGTTGTCTGACGCTAAAGGTACAAAGGCGGATGCAGGGAGTACAACTAAATTACTGAGAAGAAACGCTAAAAAATATTATCAGAATCAGGATGAACGAGAATGGTCAGAAGTGAAGGTGCAACGGCCCCTAAAGTTGCCCACTTGAATTTTGGAAGCTCCCTCTCAGTTTGCGCCTTAAAGCATAATATTTTTTTTTTTGGATAACACGACGACGCCTTCAAGGTCATTCCTTAAAAGGAAGTGACTTTATTTTTCGTTGATTTTACCACGCCTCCAAAACTATCTTGCAGTTAAAACCACGCATTCAAGTTTAGTACTTGAGTGAATTTAAAAATGACGGTGTTGAATTCTGCAGGTTATACTATGTCTTTCTTGAGAAAAAACATTGGCAATGTGGCCAATGAAGCAATCCACTAGTGTCCAAGACATACATGTTTGGGCGTCAAAATCTTGAAACCCATAGAATATCTCTGATAAGTTTGATAATAAACACTTACAATATTTTAACTGAACCGAATTACACCATTTGTTATTTTAAGAAATTAGCATATACCCAGGAGCAAAATAGTAATATGGCATCAATAAGCATGGTATTGGTACACTTCAAAATGGATTAGCAATATCCTATAATTATTGAACAGGAATTTATTATACCGCTTGATAATGGAATGGTAGCTTATAAGCTCAATAATTTAAGGTACTCACAACCATCATGGATGGGTAATACGCGCAAATAAAAAGATTCCTATCCCTACATATAAACGTCCTAATTCTGTTTCAGTTGGGTGGTCGTCGATTCCCCAGTTGGGACCGGTCCCTTTATGACATTGTGTGTTAAAACACCAAAAGAATTCCATAAAGTGGCTTTCGGTATCGAAACCATCGAGCAAAATACAAAACAAACACAGAAGAGAGAGAAGGATAGAGCAAAATTTGCAACTATAGCATCCAGGAAATTAAAGAGTCAGTTTATCAGTCGTCCAAAAACCCTTGTTTGTTTAGAGATCTCGGCATAATTGCCTGTCGGTATCAGCATATGGAGAAAAAAAATCAGAAGCTATTTAGCTTTGTATCTCTTCCAGAAATGAACAAATCTTTAAAGTCATGCATGGATGTCGGTCTTAACTCTTATCAGTGCTGGGAGGATTAACTTAACTCTTATCAGTGCTGGACAGGATTAACTTAGAGTACACTAATGTTAACCCGAAAAAACAGAGAATAGAAATGAGCCGGAAATATTTATCAGCAATAAAACTTCCTGAAACTATCACATTATCAGACTGAAAACTATCGGAAAGGTGCAGTAACCTGTTAGGTCCTTTGTGGCGTTTCAAAATGAGCCCTTTCTGGCAAACCAACAGAGAGTCCTTTCCCGTAGTGCTCTAAGGCTTTTAGAGCTTAGAAGTCATAACTCACATCCTACAATAACAGTAAACGTGTTAGCCAAAAGTTAAAAAAAATAAATAAAAAACAAGCTCTTCAGAAAGTCATACGGGGCAAGATCCCCAAACACTGCATTCATTTTCTTCATCATGAATAGAGTCAAAGCAAAGGCCAGCATTCTTTCAACATAACACACTTGTGTTGTAGCTCAAGCAAAACATTCTTCGCTTAACAAGGAAAAAATAACACTAGGAGGAGAAAATAAACAATGTGGAAAACATGAAACTCGATGGAAACAGAAAACTCTGGCAAATTCCAATAAAATCATGTAATTATCCTCTTCTCATTTCTCCAATACTTGGACCTAAGAAATGCCAGGTACCAAATCTTTAAAGTATCTATCAAAGTATATGCCCATTCATTTGTTCATGGTCACTGTGTCTTCAATATACAAGTACATCACTAGGCAAATAAAAGTATTTTAGGTGCACTTATTTCAGACATTCATTTGTCAACATCATGTTTTAGTGTTTCATATAACACAATTCACATGGTCAAAGCTCTTCGGTTTCCGAGGTTTATTTTGTCTGAATCTAAAGGAATTCAAATTTCAACCATATTCCCTTCAGGTCAGCAATAGTAACACAGTGAAGCATAAGTAGGATTCCAGGTGCTAGTAATTACTAAATACTTGGTAATCAACAAATAATCATAGTTATGCTAATATTTAAAATAGTAACTTGCAAAAAGAAGAGTATGTACTGGTTGATGGTTCACTTACAAGACAAACTACGTACTCCTAAACATCAGTTTGTGGCTTAACAGGACTGGACAGCATCATTCATTCAAAAAAAACAAAAAAAGTTAGTCACAGAGATTGAGCACAAGATTCTCTCCTGCCAACATTTTTGAAAAGGAAAACCTTCAATCAAGAAGTCGAAGAACATGCTGTTCATATTTTTCTATTTTGACCAAACGTAATCTCAGCAGCAGAGAGAACAAATTTTTACTTCAACAAATTTACAAAGTGCAAATTAAGACAACCCTTTCCAGAAAAAGTACCAAAAGGAACAATACGAGCCAAGATTCACATGAAATGAATGACGGGAATTCGAAAAACGAATAATTTATGACCTATTTTCATGTTATGCGTGGATGACTCATTTGCATGTTAAGAAATATAACTGTTTTAATAGAGGATCACTGGCATGTTGCTCATTGTATGCATTTCTAGGATGGGACAATGTTACATCTCTTTGTTCTTAAAAGATCAGTTAACAATGAGAATCAAAAATATAGTTCATACGTATAATCAAGGCCATTACAACATGCAACAATCTTATCCTAGTTAAAGGTATTAAAAATTGATGGTCATATGCCAATATTTCCCTCAGTCAGTACTAGCAATAAAAATTTTAAGCATAAAATGGATTACTGGTGCCTGAAATTTGTAAATAACTTACACTTGAGTGAAGCATAAAAAAGGTGTAGTTACCCATGATAACCCTAGAAGTAATGAATTATATTTTCTGTCAAAAGTTTTGAATTTTGTTGTCTAGAAAAGCCATTGTTCATTCAAGAAGTGAGCAAGCTTATACACAGAATTCTCTCCTGACAACTACTTTGAAATTAAGGGCCTCCAAAAGTAAATTGGAAGCACATCCTTTTTCTGTTTCTCGTAATCAGCCATAAAAATATCTGAAATAAATTGTTAGCTCCTCATTCTATTAATCCACAAGCAGAAACGGCAGTTTCTACAATCAATCAAGAGGTAAAGTGAGCTTCTCCACAAAAACAATCGAAGAAATATACTAGATAAAGATACAAGAATCAAGTCCCACGAAATACCACAAACCAATCCGAAGACTTTGAAGAAAATGCATTATCTTGGACAAATTAAATTTTGTCAACCTTCTACCTTGCTATAGCTTCCATATATGACTTGTAGATATCAGGTATCTTATCCTTGCAGGGCAGAAGATAATGCTCAAAAATTGTGTCAACCTTCTATTTTGTGACAGCTTCCATATATGACTTGTCGATAACAGGTATTTTATCCTTGTAGGGCAGAAGATAATGCTCAGAAAATTTCTGTTCTGGTAAGGACACAACTTTATAAAGCCTAGCTCTCCTCTTATTCAACTTCTTTTCATTGGAGGTCTACAAAACTCCATACCTCAGCGTCACCCTCTCTCCAAACTCACAGGGGGGAAAAAAAGGTGGGGGCGGAAACAAAGTGATTGCTGGTATATCCAAGTTCCTCCATTAGAAACTCCAAAATTTTTCTTCATCCTAGCCTTCGATGACAAAATAGCAGGATATTTTCTTGGCATTCTTCATATATAATCATCAGACCAGCCAAAGCTCCTCAAAACAATGTGTTTCATGTAGACAGTCAACTTATTAAAGTTACATAGTCTCTCAGCTCCATAATAGAACATAGGGAATTCAGGAGGAATCCCAAATTCACTTTCCACCCTACTCAATTTCTCCAGAGTCCAATCGAGCATCCCGAAAATTCGCTGCGGATTCCTAACAATAAATTTGGCAACATTTCAATCAGAAGACCCTTTATTTCTCAACATACCACAATTTCAGATTCAGAATAACAAAAAGGCAAATAATATTTCCTTCTACAGCTACCGGAATAAACAAACAAAATGATGAGAAAAAATTGGTATCTCATGAACTAACAAAACGAACAGAGTGCATTACTACAACCTAACCAAAGTTTCTCAATCTTCTTTCTCCTGGCAATTTTTTATATACGACTCATAGAGACCAGGTATGTCACTCTTGTAAGGCAGAAGATATTCCTTGACAAATCTTGATTCTGGATAACACACAACAGAATATAAGCTTGCTTTCCTCTCGTTCAGGTTCTTCTCCTTCAGAATTTTCATAACCTCAATCCTTGGCTTCATGCGATTTTCCAAACTCAGAGAAAAAAACTTAGGATGAGAAGCCAAGTAATCAGGACTGTAGCCAAGTTCCTTCATCAAAAAATCTAAAACTTTCCTGATTTTAGCCTCTGACATTCTTAAACAATAAGGTAGATTTCTGAACAAATTATGTATATCCGCATCGGACCAACCAAAACTCCTCAAAATACCCCATTTCATATCAATTGTCGATTGTCTAATTGAGGACATGACCATAAACCCATGGAAGAACATGGACGTCCCGCGACGTATGCCGAGATAGTTCTCCACTTTATCCGATACTTCCTCAATCTTTCCAGGATTTAGTCCTAGGATTCCCCGGGGATTCCTAAGAACAAATTTGGCAACATTCTCATCAGAGAAGCCAAATTTCTGCAGCAACAAAACGTTTCTAGCAATGTTCTTGGGTGCATAATAACCAAGCAAAAAAGAACATCTTTTCAAAGCCAAAGCTACTTTATCATCAGTACCCAACAAGTTCCTCAAGAATTCAATCTGGGGTTTAATGTGGGACTCCAAACCCCTTCTCAAAAGGGTCTTGTTGCCCATAAGAACCTTGACTAGGTCCGACGGGGATAGCCCAAGATTTTGGAGGACCCGGATTTTGGGCTTCAGGGTTTTGTCCAAATCATTGAATAATATATGGGGGTCTACAAAAACAACACTTTTGATCTGGGTTTTGTTAAAACCCAAATCTTGGAAGAAATTGAGAATTAAGTTGAAGTCTTTCTTGATGGGGTTCGAGCGGGTTACCTTCTTCGAAGATGAAGAGGAGCTGGCTTCTTCTGCTGAGAACCCAAGTGAATTTATTAAGAATTCTTCCAAGAAATGATTTTTCTGATGGGGTTTTACTGCAGCTGATATTCTAGTGGTGGTGGAGTATGCAAGGAGAGTATTGAAGAAAAGTGTCCTGTTGACATCGATGTTTAGCCTTCTGGATATGTGGGCAAGCATTGTCCTGTTGTCTGAAGCTACAGGTACAAGAACAGATGCAGGAAGTACAATAAAATTAGTGAGGAAGAAACTCTAGAAAATATCATCACAATGGTCATGAATGAGGATGGTCAGAAGTAAGGTGAAACGGCGCCCTAAAGTCGTCCGCTAGAATTTTGGAGGGGAGCTAACATACTTCTCAGATAAATCGCTCTTTGTTTTGAGCCTTAAAGGCGTAAAGTTTTCTTGCAGATGAGACAACGCCTTCAAGGTCATTCTTTGAATGCATCTTGAAGATTATATCACGCCTCCAAGTCTATCTTAAAGAAAAACCACGCATTCAAGCTCATTGCTTGAGTGCATTTAAAGAATGCCAGTGTTGAATTCAGCAGGTTTCTCGATCTGTTTACGCTAGATCTTTTTTCCGACAAAAAACGTTGCTATATGACTGATTAAACAATCCACCACCCGTCCAATACATACAAGTGTCCATTTATAGAAATCTTGAACCCACAGAAAATTTGATAAGTTTAAAAATAAACGTTTTACAATGTTAGAATTGAACTGAATTGTGCCATTTATTATTTTATCAAATTAGTGTACATAGGAGCAAAATGGTAATACTGCACAATAAGCATGATATTGGTACAATTCAAAATGGACTAGGATTTTCATGTCATAATTAAACAGTACCTTATAAGCTTAATTATCTAAAGCACTAGACAACGAGTGAGTATTGCGTACACCACGCGCGTTACGTAGCGTGCCACGTGATACACGAGAACCAATCACACATCGCCAAATAATACAAGGTATAACCCACCATTGTTACATGACGATAAATTATTAGTTTTAATACATCACGTGACAATGCACGTGATGTATTGTATACTTTTCCCTAGACAACCCGCTTTTCAGTTGGACGGTTGGCTGTATGCGGCCATTCACGAATGTAATTTAAAAGATAAATACATGCCTACCTATCCCTGCATATAAAACGTGCCAATCCAATTCATGGGATTGATTCTTCAATTCCCAAATAGGAACTGTCCTTTATTACATTTGTCTGCCAAGCACCAAAAGAATACCATAAAGTTACATGAAGTTAGCTTTCGTTACCAAAATCATTGATTAAATACAAAATAAACGTAGATGAGAGAGAAGGATAGAGCAAAATTTGCAACTATATAGCTTCCAGGGAATTACACAGTCAGTTCATCAGTTGTCAAAAAACCCCTGTTTGCATAGAGATCTCGAAATAATTGTGTGTCATCTACTATCAGCAATGGGAGAAAAGCTCAAGATCTATTTACTTTTGTATCTCTTCCAGGAACAAGATGAACAAATCTATGAAGTTATGCATGAATGTTGGTCTTACTTCTTATCTATGCTTGAGAGGATTAAGTTGGAATACACCAAAATTAACCAAAAACAAAAACAGAAACACAATGAGTAGGAAATATTTGTCAGCGATAAAATTTCCTGAAACTAGTCTGAAAGCTATCAGAAATCTGCAATAACTTGTAAGGTCTTTTATGGTACTTTCAAAATGAGTACTTTCCAGCAACTAAAGCTGAGTCCTTTCCTGTGGCGCTCCAAGGCTTGTAGGGCATAGAAGTCATAACCTACAATGACTGGTAAACATATTAGAAAGAAAACCGTTTCAGAAAGTTACAAGGGGCAAGATACCAAAATAATGCAATCATTTTCTTCACCAAGAACAGACTCAAAGCAAAGGCCAGCATTATTTCAACATAACCCACTCGTATTGTTAGCTCAAGCAAAACATTCTTCATTTAACAAGGAAAAAAATAACATTAGGAGAAGAAAATAAAACACAGATGAAAACAGGAAACTTGATAGAAACAAAAATCTCAATAGAAACACAAAACTCAAATCACGTAACTATCCTCTTCTCATTTCTCTAATACTTGGAACTTAGGCATGCCCTGTATGAAATGGCTTGCTGACTTTTTTATAGTCTGTCGTAGTATATGCCCATTTTGGCTGTGACCAATCATCTGTTCATGGTGTTCTTCTTCCCTTTTTTTTTTTTTTGGTTTCCTCTGTGTGTGATAATTACAGCATTTTTAATACAGCAGTACATACCTAGACAAATAAAAAGATTCTAGGCGCACTTATTTTGGGCATTCACTTGTTAACATGAAGTTTTAGCATTTCACATAACGCAGTTCACACAGTTCAAGCTTGTGTCTCCAAGTTCTCCATTATTTGAAACTAAAGAAATTCAAATTTCAACTATATTCCCTTCAGGTAAGTAATGGTAACTGAGTGAAGCATAACGACTCCAAGTGCTAGCAATAACTCAAAACTTGTTAATCAACGTAATAATTATACTTATGATAATATAAAAAATAGTAACCCACAAAAAGAAGAGTATGTACTGGTTGATAGTTAATTTAAAAGATAAACTACATACTCCTAAACAGCATCATGTGGCTTCACAGGCTCAGACAGCGTCATTCATTCAAATAGTTAGCCTCAGACATTGAGCACAAGATTATCTCCTGACAACATTTTTGAAAAGGAAAACCTTCAATCATGAAGTCAAAGAACATGCTATTCATATTTTTCAATGATGACACTATGCAATCTCAGCAGCAGACAGAATCCCAAATTTTTACTATAGATAATTAGCCCATAGCAATATCTACTACAAAGTGCAAACTAAAGACAATTCTTTCCAGGAAAAGTACCAAAAGGTACAAGCAAAAGGACAACGAGCCAAGAATCCCATGACATGAATGACCGAACTCAAAAATATGCATTACCTCAAACAAATCATAATTTCCCAACCTTTGATCCTCCAACAACTTCCATGTACGATCTGTAGACATCAGGTATCTTCTCCTTGTAAGGCAGAAGATAATTCTGGACAAATTTTGATTCAGGTAATGTTACAACCCAATAAAGACTTGCATTCTTCTTATTCAACTTCTTTTCATTCAGAACTTTCACAACTTCATTCCTCAGTTTGACCCTTTTCTCCAAACTTAGTGAAAGCAAGGTTGGGTGGGAAGCCAAGTAACCAGAGGTATATTCAAGTTCCTTCATGAAATACTTCAAAGCTTCCCTAATTTTAGACTCCGACAACCGTAAACAAAGAGGATGCTTACCAACCATTGTTCGTATATCAACATCAGACCAACCAAAACTTCTCAAAATATCAAATTTCCTATCAACCGTCGATTTAGTAAGCGTAGTAAGAACCTCAATTCCATAATAGAACATGGCTGATTTGCGAGGAATCCCAAATTCATTTTCTACTACACGCGACATTTCCTCAATCTGTTCAGGTTGCAACACGAAAACACGCCTCGGACTCCGAAGAATAAAGTTACCAACATTCTCATCAGAAAAGCCATAACTCCTCAACAAAACAGCAGCCCTAGCCACCCTCTCGGAAGCATCATAACGGAGCAGCGAAGAACTTCTCTTCAAAGCTCTAGTGACTCTCTCATCAGTGCCTAACAAAGTCCTAAAATAATCAAGTCGGGCTCTGATAAAACCCGACCCCATTGTGAAAAGATGCTTCTGAAACACAAAAAGCTTGACAATTTCAGACCCCGAAAAGCCAAGGTCCAGGAAAAACTGGATCTTGGGCTTAAGGGTTTTCTCTGGATTGCAAAAGAGCAATTTGGGGAGCACAGAAACAACGGATTTGATCTGGGATTTGTTAAAACCCTGTTTACCGAGGAAATGAATGACTAAATTAGGGTCTTTTCTGAAGGGTTTAAGGGGTACCTTTCTTGAAGCAGACAAAGCTTCTTCTTTTGAGAACCCAAGTGAGTTTATGAGGTATTCTTCCAAGAAATGATTTTTCCGGGGTTTTGCAGCTGCTGCAGTAGTAGTTGTGCAGTAGTAGAGGAAAGGTTTAGAGAAGAGGACCACCCTCATGGCGGTGCTGCTGCCATTGATCTGAAGAAGCCTTCTGGCAATCTGAGCAAACATTTTTGCTTTGATGAATTAAGTGCTTAATTGGGGTTCATGGAGGAAAAGTTGCAGAACCCAGAAGTAATTAAAAACACATAATTTGAAAATACTGTGGAGTTTCCAAAACTCGTAAAGAGTGTTGAGGTCAAGAAGTTCTTTGAGAGTTTTAAAAGCTCTTTTCTTGATCAATTGTGCCATATAAGATCTTTAGTTAGGGGACGCAATTTTTTCCTACCTACGAGTAGGGGTGTTAACGAACCGAACAGCTCGCCTCGACTCGAGTTTGGTATTAATCGAGCTCGAGTCGAGTTTGAGTAACTCGTATACTAAACGAACTCGAATTCGAGCATTAAAAGATGAATTCGAGCAACTCGTCGAGTAGCTCGAAATATATATATTAAATATTATATATATAAAATTAATAATTTATCCATACTAATTATATATGAATTTTGAATTCGAACTCAAACTCGAGCTCGAATTCGAGCTTGATTGTGTTTTCACGAGCGATTTCGAGTCGAGCTCGAACTCTCTCTAAAATTAACGAGCCGAGCTCGAGCTTCGAATTACAAACTCGATCGAGTTTGAGCTCGATCTTGAGCAGTAGTAATTTTAACAAGCTCGAGCTCGAGTTCGGTAGTATTCGGACTTGGCTCGGTTCGATTCGTTTACATCCCTGCCCACGTGTTAATTTGTTGCTACTTTGTCTGTATCACTGGAGGCCCAGCTGGTTCGATGACCTAAACTTCAGAAGGTGAAATATTTGTACTCCTTTCTCCAGTCTTAATGAGGTAATTAGCAACGTGAAGTTCCTAATCTTTATGAGTCTTTTTTTTTCTCTAATATGTGATGTTAACCAGATAATAAGGTACTTGATTCTCATTCTCTTTTCTAAGTCCATGATACTCAAATCACTTCTCTTTGGACAAAAGTTTCTCTTAGACCGAGAAAAAAAAAAAAAGGCGGGACAACTATGGGTGCTCAACTCTACCAAATTCATGAGCAAATAAAAATTTTGCAAATTCACGAGGAAAGAGTAATTTTAGACACCTAAACTAATCCTGGATTTTAGTCAGACGTATTGTAGCTGATTTTTTGGCTTGAGGCAGGATAAAAGTTGGTTTATTGGGTTATCTCAACAGTGCTCACCGTACATGAAGTAAAGAAATATGTTTTGTTTCGTAAAAGCCTTTACCATACTGTTTAAAATAGGGTAAAACTTTTAACCACTGTTTAACAATGAAAATTCACAAAGAAAATTCACAAGAAACCCATCGCTGCAGAAAATAATAAGCAAATGCAAATTCTCTTTAGATTATAAGAAGTTAACCAAAACCATGAAAAGGTCAAAGCATAATTAAGAAAATCCGAATAACTGGGATGCACCATATGAATAGATGGTTAGGTTTAACTCTCAGCTGTGGCTCAAGCATATTTACGTTTTACATCAAACTGTTGTTGGAAAACAAATTTGAGACTTCTGAATATGCAACTTCTATGAATTACAAGATCAATTTATCATCTGAACTTCTATAGGATTAGTTTTAAAGATTTTTCCAAGAATAATAATACATCAAGAGTGCTTCCTGAAATCAAATGACAAAAGTTTAAGAACTGGAAAATACACTACGGAAACTACAAGTATAACCTAAGACTGGCTTGTGCAAACGTGCAAAAATAAGGCAGGAACTTGCATCATTTTTCTCCAACACCTCTCCAAGGGAGAAAAAAGACCCAAGTGAGCCTTTTCCACTTAGATGTTTCAAATTTTCTGGTCAGACCTAATGACGTTTTGTCCCATTAGCCTGCAAAACTTGCTGCCAACACCGGGCACCTGGAGTGATGTGTTTCAATTGTGTGCCGAACGAAGTTGCAAAACAGTAGAAATTTTTGCTACAGCTACCTGAAAAAAGAAACAACTCTTTAGTTCCCAGCACACCAAAATTATTTTCCTGATTTGCAAAAGCAATGCAACCTACACAAACATTTGGGGCAAAAGAATATCATATTTTTTTAGTCATTGATTTTCCATGTTGTCATATTTGATGTGAGACAATTTTCTGTTGTCATGAATAAGAAAACCCCATAAAAAACCAATAGATGATGTGAAAATTAACAACCCCACCAAAAAACAAATTCTTTCATTTAAAGACACCTCAGAATGCATTACTTGAAGTCTTGATCAAACAGCCAACAGCATGTGGACTATGCCTGTCCATGCCAAACTAAGTGATGCATCCTGTCATCATGCCAAGACATGGAGATACCAGGATGCTACCAAAGACTTAGTTTTGTAGTATATCTGCTAGCCACCAGGTCACTTTCAAGTAGTTCAAGCCAAATCCCTTCTCAATAATAATCAGAACATTTAGATTGTACAAAATAATTTTCCCATCAGAAGTCCCTTTGAACTAAGCAGCTCTGACTGTAAGCAAGAAGCTTGTCTACCTGCACTCTAGTATAATAAGCAAAATCAAATTTCTACATCAATTTGCATACTAAAACTAAACTTCCTACAAGTAACCCAGCGAAGAAAAAACTGAAGGAAAATAAAAAACATAATAACAATATTACCAAAGAACTTTTCAGATGAATGAAAAGTTCTTTAATACTTTCTGTTCAATATGGTATGTGAGTAGTGTGATTCTTGCCTCTAGAATATCAAAGTTGCTTAATCTTCTGTCCTCCAACCTTTTCCAAATATGACTTGTACATCCCAGGCAGATTATCTTTGTAGGGGAGAAGATAATTGTCCTGAAACTGCAATTCTCGCATGCACAAAACTCTATAAAGACCAGTATTCCTCTTGTTCAACTTCTTCTCATTCAGAATTTTCAAAACCTCATTCCTCGGCTTCACTCTGCCTTCCAAACTCAACGTAAAAAGCACAGGGCGAGAAGCCAAGAAATCAGGACTACATCCAACTTCCTTCATGAAATAATCCAAAACTTCTCTCATCCTAGCAGCCGACACATTCAAAATGGGAGGCAAAATCCTAACCATTCTGAGTATCTCCACATCAGACCAGCCATAACTCCTTAAAATCTCAAATTTCATATCGATTCTCGACTTCTTACTCGAAGTTAGCACATCAACCCCATATGAAAACATTGTAGCATTGCGGGGGATCCCCCAATCATGTTCCAGCGTGTGCAACACGTCCTGTAATCTCTCGCTTTTGATTAAGAAAAATTTAATGGGATTCTTGAGAACAATTTTGGCAATGTCATCATTAGAAAATCCATTTTTCCTCAATAACACAACATTTTCTTCCATTCTCTCCAGTCTACTATTACCAGGCACCAAAGCAAACTTCTTCAAAGCTAAAACTACCTTTTCATCAGTACCTAACAATTTTCTAAAGTACTCAATCCGAGGTACGAGGTGCTTATCCAATCCTCTAAGCAAAATACGATGATATTTCACTATTAATTCGGCAAGGTCGGACCCGGACAGGCCGAGGCCTTGGAGATAGGTGATTTTTGGTTGGAGGGTTTTGTCTACACTGGTAAATAGTAACTCAGGGCTCTGGGAAACAGCTTTTTTGATGTGGGATTTAGACAAACCCAAATGGGATAAGAAATTTACGACTAAACTGGGGTCTTTTTTGTCGGGATTCAAGCGAATTAACTTACCTGAAGTGGAGACAGCTTCTTGTTTTGAGAACCCAAGTGATTTCATCAGGTATTCTTCCAAGAAACTGGTGGTGGTGGTGGTGGTGGTGGTATTATTATTTTCCTGGGGTCGACTGGCTGCTGCAGCAGATATGGCTGAGTACCGGTAGTAGTCAAGGAGGGATTTGAAGAAGAGAGGCCTGCTGCTGCTGCAGCTGCCGCGGCCGCCATTGATGCGCAGCTTGCTGGATATACGAGCTATAAACATTTGTACTGCTCAAGAAAACGAAAGACAGGCGGCAACCTAGAAAACCAATGGCAGGCGGAATCAGCTCACACAGCCCAGTCAATCAGCGACAAGAAAAATGCCCTAGCCTCCTGTTGGATTTTTTCCTAAATTTGTCGAGGCACTCAACAACATTATATTGTAAATAATTAAAACACATTCTAGAACAATTTCGATAATTGAATGTTAGATTTTACCGAAGTCCTTTTTTTAGTGAAAATTCGTTTTTACCTATCACATATATCAGTATTTTAAATTTTTTTTGTATATAGTTTTAATGGTATTTTCATTAAAAGAAATTTTGATTAAATATAAAATTCAATGATATGTCACGGTTGTTTGGATTTTTGTCGTGTACAATAAATGTATAATATACTGATGTTAAGTGCCAAATTGAAAGTTTTAAAGATAAACAAAAGGGAGTGATAAGTTAGAGGAAAAAGCGCAATAATCCAATAGAAAATTCTAAAATGCTGAATTAGAACATGCTAAATATTAGTTGTTCTTGGGTACTAGTAAAAAAAAACAAGTATTATTACACACAGGGTTGCAATTTCCTATACTATTCGAAAACACGACATAAACCTAACTCGAAAATAGCGGGTTTGGATTTAAGTTTAGCAGGTCAGATTGAAATCAGGTCGAACCGACTAACCTAGGGGTTGACCCGCCAACTCGAAAAAAAAAAAAAGTAACATTTTGTAGTTTTGTTTCATCTATCTATATTCAAACACAAATTTCACTTTGGATAATTAATCAAGTAAATAGTAAGAGAAATTAAGAATTCTACCTAGATTTATGAAGAGTAAATTGTAAAAGAAATAAAGTGCATGTTAGTGTGTGATTTTGATATTAGTACATGAAAAAATGAATTTGATCCTGTTCATATCTTTTCTTCTTTTTCTCTTTCCTCTTTTCTACTTCTTCTCTCTTTTCTTCTTCTTCTCCTTCCTTTTTTTTTTTTTTTTCAGGTCAGCGGGTTGACCCGCCAATCCAATTCAGGTTGGATTCAGGTTGGCAGGTTAGGTGTTATATCTATGGCTCAACCTGACCCGGCAACCCAAAACTCGCCCAATTGACACACCTAATTGCACATATCGAATTTAAATTTTTCTCACTGGTGATCCGGAATAATTATTGCTGCACACTATTTATTATGTAGTAATATTTGAACACAATCACATTATTATTTTTCTTGCCATTAATCACTTTACCATTTAATTTTGGCTTAATCTCAATATGTCCCTTGTAATGTTGAATCTGTAGTAAATTATCCCCTGTATTTATGAAATACACAAATTACCCCTACCTCAATAACAAATTACCCCCTCATGTACTTTTCACTTTTATAAGGATAAATATACCCTCATAACTTTTGAATATTATTATTATTGTTGATTTGTTATGTAGAAACAAAATTAGGCCACTATCACAGGCCAAAATTACTGTTACAGTCTTATATTAAAAACAAAAATCATGTCCCGAAAAATATAAAAATTTTTGTTACAAAATATTCCTATTATTTATGTCCAACATGGAGAAAGGTATAAAAAAATGAATAATTTGTTTTTCCATAATATATAACAAACAGCTTGCAAAGTGAGATAAAGTTGTAATTTTTGTCAAATATATTCAAAATAGAGTATCAAGAAATGCTAGATGTCATCTCTGCTAGTGACAATAATAAAAAATACATCAATTATAAATTTGTATTTCTAACTAAAATAACGTAAGACTAGTTTCATTTAGTAACAAAATTAAAAAAATCATTTTTTTGTAATTTTTGTATTTGAGAGTTTTCTTTCCTTTATCATTTTTTTCTACTCGATCATAGGTAAATTTTGCTATAAAAATTTTAAATTTTAGCATGAAAAAGAAAAAATTGTCAAAGCATTATATATAGAAGGATACAAATGTCTTTTTATCAATTTATGAGATTACTTTTTGTATTTCATAGATACATTGCTACTAATGCAACATTCAGGGGGCATTTTGTAATTTAGCCTTCAAGTTTTCTTATGCACATTTTTTTTTATGAACTATAACGACAAAGGCGTCAAACCTCTCCACCGGATGCAATCTTCCACAAGCCACTTCAAGTCGTGAATTTTAGCAAAAACATATCACGCCTTAGTCTCTCACCATTGGTTCAAAAGCAAATACAAAATAAAAGATCAAATGATTTTATACCTTAAAAGATCAATCCCCGATGTAATTTTTTTAATGTTATAGTGGTCAAAAAGTTATTTTTTGTACTCCAGAAGCGCGAAATGCAATTTACTTCATTCTTTTAAAGTGCGAAATTCTTAATTTAGAAACATGAAGAAAAAAGTGACCGCGTGATGGTCACTTGATCAGTGTGTTCCGTGAGCCCAAAGAGTCAAATTATCAGTACTAAATTAATATTCGACTCGAGGAAAATTGAATGGTTTGCTAAGAGTCCACAACCCTCCAACTTCAAGCCTTCAAGTCAAAGAATGTAGTGAATCATATGGTATAGTTCAGTGTATTGGACATCAATTTGCGGTTTCAAGTCGTTGAAACATCTTTCCTATAAGAAAATTAACCTCCGACAATATACGGTAACCATCAGCCAACACGAAACTGAAGAGTAATTTAAGTATTTGAAACTATGTAATCTACAAAGGCATCTAAAGCACCTGCAAATCAGCCAGGAGTGCCGTTACTAGGTGTGTGTGAGTTGACCCGATGATCCGAAAACTTAGCCGATCCGATCCGGACCCGATCTGAAAAATACTGATATCCGACCGGCCAGATTTTAGTAGATACGGGCTACTATATTAAGCGAGTCGGATACGGATCATGATTTTTTAAACCCGATGGGTATCAGACCTGACCCGCATATGGGGGTAATTATGTGATTTTATAAGGTTTCCTAATATTAATATGTGACATTATTATGTAATATTACTATATGATATTATTATTATTATTATGTAATATGCTATTAGATATTATTATGTAGCATTTGTTATTTTTTATTAATATTAATATCAATATCTTTTATTCTTATAAGGTTTCCTAATATTAATATGTGATATTATTATGTAATATTACTATGTGATATTATTATTCTTATTATTATGTAATATGTTATTAGATATTATTATGTGAAATTTCTATGTAGTATTTCTTATTTTTTATTAATATTAATATCAATATCTTTTATTCTTATTTTGTAATCCTAGGCAGTAAAGAGTATCGCATTATCAATATTGAAATGTGAAAAATTGAAGATGTGGTAATATAAACTCTAGTTATGATAGTTGTCTTGTGTGTTTTTTTCATTCATTGCCTCAAAAACATGATTGGTGTTTATGTTACAAGATTTGTATTACGGTGTTTCTCTGTTTCAAAGAATTAAAATTGTCTTTAGTGCTTGCGATAAATTCATGGTTTGTAACACTTGATTTAATATATGTTATTTAAGTTTATATTTGTTATAAATGACACTCTAATTATTATTAGATTATCTAGGATTTGAAGCAAATTTAATAGTATGCGAGTACGACCCGATAAAATGCGGATATCCGACCCGAAAAATACGGATATCTGACCTGCCGGAATCTCTATATGCGGATACAGATATGGGTTACAACTTTGCCTGACCCGCATATACCGAGTCGGGTAAGAAAATATCCCATGCGGGTCGGATATTGACCCGTGCACACCCCTAGCCTTTACAAAGAGCAAAAGTTAGCCAAGAAGCTTCTAGAAGATGTTATGAGGAAAAAGGCATACCACCCACACACTAGTTCTCTTCTCCAGAATTCTAGACTCAATGTGAATTATTTAGTCATGCTCAGTTTTGATATAACTTCAGCATATATTAGGCCAAATCTACAGATTTCTTAGACAAAAAAAGGAAGAAACCATGATAAGGAGGTGCATGAGAAAATGGAAAAGGGAAAAGGGGAAAAAGAACTGAAAAGAAGAAAATGAGATCATTGAAAACCAAGAAATTCCGCAAATTCCAAGAAAAATACCATACATCTCTTAAACTTTATTTTGTCCTGTACAGATTGTCTATGAGATCCTGATAACAAATGTTACCTCGATGTAGGTGATCCAGATATGGATGTTGTCTCAACTTCGTAGGTATCTGAAAAAATGTACCTTCAACTCTACAACTAAAACATTGTTTGTGGTCACTTTTTCTAGTACTGTAATTTTTTTAGGAAGACAAAAGTACTTTAGTGCAACAGACTTAAACCATAGAAACAAACCCACACACATATATTATGGCCGGTACAAAACCCAATCTACATGGTCAAAGCAGAAACATGACTCCTGTTGCGTGCAATCCATAGATACTTATGAATAATAAACATAGCCGTAAGCACGTACCAAAGGGACTCAGAAAATTTGGTCATGATTCCTCCGGAAGATGATGGAATTACATGAAACATTTCAAGTTCCATAGATAGTGAAGCTGTTCTTCAAACAATGAGACTGCACAAAAAGAACTTAATTGTTCAATGGAGATGTCCTTTTGAACCGAGCACCTTTGACAATAAGGTAGTGGCATCCTAATTCTATTGTTCCATAACTGGCAATGAGCATACAACTACTATTTTTGAACTAAATCTTTCCTGGAAAGGATCCCAAATAATCAAATAGCAATTGAAGCAAAAACATGTTACATGAAAAACCAAGCTGAGTAAAAGGTGAGACCTTAAAAGTACTAAATTTCTCATCCTAAAGATCATATCAAAGTTTCTAACAGCTCCCTTACCGACTTGCAAAGACACAGCTTCCACTGAAAGATGTTGAATTGCATCATGCCAAAAGTTTCAGACTTTATATGTTAAGAAAGTTTTCAGACTCGATATGCTAAGAAGTAAGTTTCGCATCAGATGAACTACCAGAATGAATGAACTTATTATCCGAAGCAGATCAAAGTTTGTCAATCTGCTATTTGCTGGTGCCTTCTACATATAATCTGTAGACATCAGGTATCTTATGCTTGTAGGGCAGAAGATAATCCTGTATAAATTTCTGTTCTGTTATGCACATAACAGTATAAAAGCTAGTCTTCCTTTTGTTCAACTTCTTTTCCTTAAGAGATTTCAGCACTTCATTTCTTAGATGCATCCTTTTTTCCAGACTCACATTAAAAAGAACAAGGTGGTCAGCCAAGTAATGAGGGGCATACCCAAGTTCCTTCACAAGAAAATCCAAACGTTTCCTCAGTCTAGCCTCAGAATGCTTAATAATATAAGGATTATTTCTCAGCGTTTTACCTATATCATCATCAGAAAAGCCAAAACTCTTTAAAATCCCTAACTTCGCATCCATTGTAGACTTGTGATAGCCACATATTACTTCAACTCCATAGTAGAACATTCTAGACTCGCGAGGAATCCCCAAATCGCTTTCCACCCTGTGCAACCTCTCCTGAAACCATTCAGGCTTTGATAATAAAACCGTCCGGGGAAGCCTGACTATAAACTTAGCAACATCCTTGTCCGAAAAGCCGTAACTCCTCAACAAGCCTACATTTTTCTCCATTGTTTCAGACTCATTATAACCGAGCAGATAAGGAAGCCTCTGTAAAGCTTTAAGAACCTTGTCATCAGTACCCAACAATTGTCTTAAAAACTCAACCCGAGGTCTTATATAAGAATCCAATCCTCTTTTCAGAATGCATTTATTACCCATGATGACCTTGACTAGGTCCGGCCCAGATAAGCCAAGATCTTGGAAGAACCTAATTTTTGGCTTTAGGGTTATGTCCACCTTGCATAACAGGAGGTGGGGAAGCGTGGAAACAATGGCTTTGATGTGGGATTTGCTTAGACCAGAATTTTCCAAAAATTTGACTGCTAAATCAGGGTCTTTCTTACTGGGATTCAATCGACGACCCAATTTGTTGGAAGTGGAGATGGCTTCTTGTCTTGAGAACCCAAGCTTGCTCATGAGGTAGTCAGCCAAGAAACTATTATGGGGTTGTGCAGGTGGTAAAGTGGTGAAATGGTGATAGAGAGATCCCAATAAGACGGTCCTGCCGCCTTTCGAGTCAAGCTTGGATATGCAAGCAAGCATATTATTATCCGAGACAAAAAAGCAAACACTTGGTGGGGGTCGGCAAAATGAAAATTTACGTATCCAAACGTGAAGAAACTGTTCTGGAATTGCGCTGCAACTGCTGTAGCTGTGGATTAATTAACGAGGGGATTGAATTTGAAGGAGAGAGATCCAGCTCCATTGGACTGAAGCCTGGAAATGCAGGAAAGCATTTTGTTGTGTAGGCGCGAAAGAGAGAACCAAATGCTAAATCCCAGAAGCTAGAGAAAATGACACCTTAGAAGCGCGAAGGCGCAAATTTGTATGGTGGAATTCTGCGCCTCCAAGGGTGCCTTTGATTTTAAGGAAATTGCCACAAAAGTTCTTGAAGGTTTCAAAGAAATTTTCTCTTAGCGCTAAATTCTTTTTACCCCCATATAAAATGACCCCTAACTTTTGTTTTTTGTTTATTTCTTGTAGTAATAAAATCTTCATTTCATGATGGGCACTATGTTTATAAGGATAATATTAAACTAGAAAATTCTATAATTCGGTTACAGTGTCTTTAGTAAGGTGTATATTTTATTCATGTTTTTTAGTTATTCTCGTGTTATTTTTAGTTGGGCGTATATTTTATTCATATTTTTTAGTTATTCTCATGTTATTAATTAAAATTTCTCTAATAGTATCATATTGTAATACGTCTGTAAAATCCTCTTTTAAATATATATTATATATCTTTTTTAACATTTAAAATTTTAAAATCATATAATATGAAATTTTGTGTTGGCAAAAAAGTTTCTCAACTCACAACCCACAACGCTCTCAGATATCATTATATAAAAATACAAAGTAATTGAAAAGATACTAAAATGGTCTTCTTCATCCCATCCAATTCGCCTTGAAATGGGAGGCAGCCCATTCTTTTCGTCTATCTGATTTTGGCAGAAAATCATGATTTCTCCAATGATTTTCGATTTTGCTTCCTTCCTTTCTCTTCCAAGTACACAAGATCCAAAATTCATATCTTCCCGTTACCAAAATACATGTTTAAACAGCTATTGCAATTTTGAGTTGCCTCTTTTTGTTTCAACTTTTTTATGTCATACACTTAATATGGAGAAATTGCTAAATAGTCCTCAACCTCTCAAAAGAATTGACACTTGATAAAAAGATAATAGACATTTAATTTGTAGAATTAGTGACTCATTTTCGTTCATCGTAACACATTTAATTTAGATAAAGAGAGAGGGCTAAATGCCAAAGAAAATAATTCACATCACACAACAAAGTTGATTATCTTCACTAATTTCATGATATCATCCATGCCTTAAATTTGATGCAGCAAAATTGATTATCTTCACTAATTGCATAATATCATCCATGCTCTAAATTTCAAACAACAGAGGTGATTATCCTCACTAATTGCATAACATCATCCATTACCTAAATTTGATTGAATAGCATACGGTTACGAGAGGAATGAACTTAAGAACTTTTATACCCTAAGATAAGGTCGTCCCACGCAATTTTTTTTTTTTTTTTTTTGGGGGGGGGGGGGGGGTGGTGTTGTTGTGTTTGCCTTGTTTCTTTTTGTGGTTTGCAAAGGCTATACCAGTTATCACTTTGTAAATGAGTTTAATACAGATCAAACGATTTTATTCTCGTTTTCTTTGAAATTGTATGTCCACTAACTAAGCTATGATCTTGTGACTATTTTCCTGAGACACTGTACTTATTACTGTTTCACGCCAAATAATCACTCATTTTGGTGAATGAAAAGCTGATACTTTTCTTATAAATTCATCAATACAACTATAAAATATGCGGATCAGATCTTGGATTATGACTGATAGTTGCTGAACAGAAATATAATATCTTGGATACTGACAAATGAACAATCCATGATAATTCTCTTTAAATATAATCTGCAGAGTCAAATTTGAGGATAATACCGTCAAGAAAATTGATCTAACAACGTAAAATTGACATTAGTAACTATTTAAGTGCCCGTCTATACATACTGTGCCTATCTCCGTTTACGAGTTTGGGCCAAAGGTAAGGATTATTACTTGCCATATATGCGCTAGAGACTAACCTTATTTTTTGAAAAATTTATCAACAGAGCTTTTGGTTCAAATTCTTCAATCATAATTACTATGAATGTTATTAACCTTGCTAAAATTTGATAATTTCTCTCAACATATTTGATTTAATGATGGAATGAGAATCATTCTCTCTAAAAGGTAAATGAATTTGATAGAATAGTATTTTTGAGTAATCATATAGAATCCAATTAATCACTTTTATTTCAATTGAAGAATAGCAATAGTTATTTTTCGAAGATCAACAATGAATGTCATTACAACTGACTCTCATTTTTCTCTCTGATTTTCCTAAACCAAACACTCGCTTAAGCATTTCTTTTTTTTTTTGGGTGCTGATTTAAAGGGTGGAATGGGGTGATAAGCGTATTTAATGTTGGAATTGAGCTATAGTTAGTTAATTTAAAAGGACAGGACTATTACCATAACCCTGCCAAAACGCAATTTCAACAAAGCCTATCTTCAACGGCATTTAGTTCAATAACATTTTAATGGCACGAAGTTTTAGAATTCTTCATCCACAAAGATCGAATTCTTGCAAGCAATCATGCAACATATGTTTAACTAGCCTCTCTAATCTCTATCACTCATCTATCTTTCGGCTCACCTTCAAGTACCTTATAAGGTAAACCGAAGAAGCTTGGCTACTTGAGTCTTGCAGGTTGATCTGTCAGCCATGTAAATGATGGTCGTGCTTCTACCTTACCAAATAAAATAACTGTGTCCTCCATTTTTTAGTGTTTTTTTTTTTTGAAGCAAGATTGAATCATACTTGAGAATTGGTGAAAATATTTATCCTCAAATAAATGTTGCATAATGTTGCAAGGGGTTCTACCTTGTTTCGTCTATATTACAAGCCAAACAAAATTCAAAGAAGCCCTATATTATTTTAACGTTCTATTTGAGTACAAAATCAAAATGATGAAATTTAATAACGATAGCGAAACTCTATATTCAAAACCAAGAAACAGAGACCTGGAACATTAGCTTGTAATATGAGTCTCTGATTGGCAGCAAATTATCTCAACATCTTATTGCAAATTTTTTAATTCAAAACAGGCTGAACGGAAAAACTTGGGGTTAGTTTAGAGTGTGTGACTTATTTTGGCCTACTGCCTAATGCCTATAAGTCAGGCAATTAATAAATTTACATGAAGATATGTACCACTGACTCATGTCAATACCGTATTTGCAAATTTTACACATGGATGGGAGACCATCGGCTGCATAAATGCACTAAAATGTATGAAACTCAATTTAGCCCATCAAACATGCCCCTCAAATCATGCCAAAACTCATATGCTCTTCACCGACTTCATTGGTAGAGTTCAAAGAGTTGACATGTTGACTTCAAGCCAAGAATGTCTAGAATTTAGGTAAAGAAATATTATCAATATAGGATGGCAACATCAGACACTATACAATGCTTATAAGTTGTCAATGGCAGGAGCCATATGCTGAGAAAAGAAACCTGAAAGACATTTCAACACTTCGATCGCAATCAATCTCTTTCTTAATTTTATTTATAGTTTCTGTTATTGGAGCTTTTTCCCCAGTTTTATCGTAAAAGCATATCTGGCAAAAAGAAAATAAAACAACGCACTTACAAAATTTGGGACATTAAGTTTTATGAGGCAGTAAACATGTAAAACAACTCTAGGTTTCGCATGGATTTATGATTTATCGTCGTGCACTTAACTATGTTAATGAACAAAATGAGGCCTCAGAGTACGATAATAAAATGGGAGAAAAACAATACACACTTAACGAAAATTGTACAACTCCACAAAATTTATGAAAAATATTACGTACTGATACTAAAACAAACTACGAGGGCTAAACTACCCTTTATTTCTTGATGCTTCACTGGACTTCGAAGAAGAAAATACGCTGCTTCTGAGGTCTCTAAGGTCTTTCTGTTGAAAGATCACAGAAGAAAGTGACAGAATTCGGGTGCATATTGTGGCATGGAGAAGAACCAGAAGGAGGCACAAAACCTTTAGGAAGCATAGCGGAAAAAGGCCTGGAGCTGGACGAAGGAATGCCCGAGTTCTTGATCTTCTTTCTCCTGTTTTGCAGCAAACTTTTCTTGTTTTTCTTGAACCCTTTTTCGTTCAAGAAGAAAACTGTAGATTTCTTGAAGTAATACTCTTGGTACTGCGAGTAACGCGACAGCGAATTCGAATTTGATGGTGCAATGTCGACCTTGATCCGCTGCTGCTGAGCGTGTGATGACGATGGCGATAAAGAAGAACAGCAGGGGATGGGGATGATGATGATGAATAGGAGAAGAAGAAAGAAGAGAGAGCTGCAATTGCTCAAGGTATGATTGTATTGATCTGCCATGATCTCTCTTGAAGATTGTAGTTTGTGAGAATTTTATTGGGAGAAAGTGTGCTGTTGATCTCTAGGTGAGGGAAAGATGGAAAATATATATTGTTGCAAAAACAAAGGAATGATTGTCTATGCAATGCAATTGCGTACATAATGATCTTGAAGGATTTCTAAATTTTATATACAAATTTTACAGTAATTCATAAAAATTGGCGTTGTTTTGGAGGCACTGTTTGCTGTAAATTCGGGCCAGATGAAGTCGTGATATAGTGCACGTCTAGTGTAATAACGACTTTGGAATGTTTGCTCCTCTAAGCTTGTTTTTAAACTTGGATCGGGATGTCACTCGGTCAAGTTATTGAGTGACGGGTCAATTGGTTAGACCAGTACCAAAAATTAATTATAAATAAATAAAAGTTAATATAAAAGAATAAAGGGTGTAGGAAAAATTTGTGAACCTTAAAACTTAATGGATCAAATTAGGATGGTAGAGAAAGTTAGGGGTTGATTACAACTCTTTATAACTCGTTTTCTTTCACCATGGTTGATGCGATTTTCTCAGCACCGCTTCGGTTTGTTTAGGGCCTAAACTTTCACTCCCTAACCTCTTCTTCACCATTATTCCATACAAATGGAGAGGCATATCCTACATTTGTGCAAATTTGGTAAAATTGATGACGAAAAGAATGAAGTAAAGAAAAATGTGAGTAGCGGAAAGAGGAGAAAAGTTGTGAAAAGTGGGGTAATAGATAATTACTTATATAAAGGCATATTATACAAACAAAATAAGCATTAAACCAAAGGGTTACTCTATCTTTATTTTAAAATAGAATAAAAATCTAGCATACAAATTCGAAACAAGAACATAAACCCCATTTTGATAGTTTAGCTGATGCTCAGGAGCTTAGTTCTGCTAATTAAATTAGTAATGATTTATACACTTCATATTTTTATTTATGTCGTCCACTCAGCAAAATACAAATGAGGTATAACATATCAAATTAGTCTGCAAAAAACAGTAAGGCTAAATAATAAAGGACTTTTTTGGTTTAAAAAACAAGAATTGGAGCGAGAGCGTGCGTGCACGCACACACATATATATATATAAGGAAAATACACAAATCATTTCTAAATGAATTTAGAAAAAATAAAACTTTATTCAATGACCATTTACATTAATTGAAAAACCATTAGTCAATCTTTCCTAAAAGATAAGAAAAATGTAAATTTTAACATAAATAAGAAAAAAAGGACTAAAACTTTGGGATTGTGAGATGGAACTCAGATGGGTTAAGGAAAGATGTGAAAGAAAATATGAAAATTTTGACTGTTCGAATTTGTTTTATGGATAGAATAGTAGAGAAGGTTTGATAACGAAAACCTTATAAATCTTTAAGTAAATATTGTTGAGAACGGATTGGATTGAAATCGCGTGTAGGCATTTGTATTGTAGATAAATATTGGTTTCGGTAGAAACAAAAGAAAGAAGCTACCCCAAAAAAAAAAAAAAAAAAGAAAGTAGTCAAAAACGAGAAAAGAAATCCACTGAAAATATAGAATCTCTCATTAAGAGTCAAAGACTAATAATTTAAAGGGGAATGTAAAATAATTAAATAAATCTTCATCATTAGTAGCCTTCTTTCTTTCAAGAGGATTTAATACCCTCCATTTCAAATTTTGGATTGAAGATACAAATAATAATTATTTTAGATCTAGAAATAGAAATACTTTACAAGAATAATGTCGTGTTAGTCCAATTTAATAAGTCATTTCATTTAAGATTAAAAAAGTTGAAAATGTTATGTAATATAATGTCATTCTTAAGAGCACCTCAACCTCGATTTTTTGTCACAAAAAAAAAAGAACCAAGATAAATTAAACAAATTAAAATAACATAATAAACTACACCTTTTTGTAGCATAATATCAGTATAATGTTCAAACTGGTACTCAACATACATTATAACAAAATATCATTCTTATCAATCATCTAAAATCCAAACTAAAGAGAAATTACAAATTAGTTGCCTTTCAGAGAAACCAAACTCTTGACATATGGAAAATATGTCCCCATATGGGCTCTATGGGAAGCATCATCATCCAAATGAAACAAGCTAATTGTCCCAGTGTTGGCATTGTAACAGATGTGATTTGCTGGATTTGTCTCACTTTGGACAGCATATGGATAGGTATAACGTTTAACATGGAAAATCATAAACTCCCCATCGTTCAAACAGCCAACATGAAGAAGTTGAAATCCTCTATATAAACTGCCCTGAAGCCATGGATATTGACAATCTAAATCAATACAATCCATGTTTGTCCATTCTCCAGCTTCTACATCTTTTAGTACCCAAAACTCTCTCAAAAGTGAGTCTGTCAAATTCATGAAACAAAGAAAGCCATCCATCACTGAATATTCCCTAAATTTCCTCTGCAAACTTTTTGGAATTGTGGACACGTAAAACTTATCAGTTTCAACGTCCAAAGACAGTGTATAAGGAAGATCATTACGAGTCAAATGCACAAATCCTTCAGTTGATATTGGTGGATTGTACATCAAAGTCGAGCTTTCGATTTTTTTAGGCATCAAAGCTTCCTGCATTCCCCCGAGACGTCTCCATTCTTTATCAGTATTAACAGTTAGTATATTGCAGTGACCTTTCCTGCCATGGGCGTAAAAGTGTGCGACTTTGTATTTCTTTGAACAAGATGCATATGCCAAACCCGAATTAAAGCAACTCCTAGTTGTTGCATTTAAACGAGGGAGGGCTATGATCTCCTTTGTAACTGGATTTCCAATAAACATGTTACAGTTGCCTTGTTTAGTAAACAAAATCAAACCATTGCAACTAGTCACAACATTTCCCGGACAGGTAGAACTAGAGGGGTATAACTCAGTGACCTTAACAGCATGCTTCTCCATTTTCAAATAATGTACAAAACGTCTAGGCCACACTTGAGAGAAAATGATGCCCCTTGATAACCTTATGAGGTGTGTGTCAATAAATATAGAACTATGGATTATATTATACCAATCTCGACAGACAAGTTTCATCACATTATAAAGAACTTCAGCGGGAAAGCATAGAAGAATATTAAAGATAATTTCTGGGGGAAGGTAGGTTAAACAGATGTTCATTTTTTTGCGAGTAGGAAGAGGGCGAAGGTTATACCTCCTTGGTGGCATACCATTTTCCCTTGCCATCTGCAATATAAGAATGAATAGAGAAAA
This sequence comes from Mitragyna speciosa, assembly GCA_024721245.1. Taxonomy (NCBI): domain Eukaryota; kingdom Viridiplantae; phylum Streptophyta; class Magnoliopsida; order Gentianales; family Rubiaceae; genus Mitragyna; species Mitragyna speciosa. The sequence continues at coordinate 18,093,576 of CM045568.1, forward strand.
TGCTTATCTCTTTGCTTTCTATTAGCATGATGATCAGAACAATACAATTCTTAAGAGCAAGAGAAAAATACAATGAAACCAATAACTGTCTCTATTTTAATGTTTATGGAAGGTCCCTCGACTTATTACTGTCGTTTATTCATTGAAAAAAAAATTAAATTACATAATATTAATTGACCCATGAGAATTGAAAGTTACACTTAAATATATTTATATATTTAGTGATTTTCTTTCTTGGTATAACATCAGTAAAGTATAAGTCAAATTGAAGAAAATTATTTTTTTACATTAATATTATGAATATGATTCTCCATCAAAATGACGTTCATTTGAGAAATGCTATACTTAAACGAGCAATACAATCTCGTGTCTGAAAATTCATTTGTATGTGATAATTTGTAATTTTAATTCCCTACTAATATTAATCAATAATGTGGTAGTTCAGCCAACCACACTATTTGTTTTCCTAACGAGAGTTGACGTTATAGAGACATTGGCCCATTTTGTCAAAGCCGAACTTAGATATGTAATGTATGCGAAGAAATGAGCCAAAAAATGTAATTTGAAAGCGAAAAAGTCATTGGAAGCTACCTGTTAGTTGACGCTAAATTACCACGCACGTCGGCTAAGGACTTTCTATGAAAATTAGATATAATTTAGAGACCTGAGCATGAATATGTAAAATATGTAACTTTGTGTTCGTTGTATTTTCCTTCCTTATAAATTTTTTATAGTTTATAGATTGGACCCTAAATTTTGTTAGGATCGGGGCTCAAGCTAGACCAATGTCATTATCATGGTATGCTTCCAAAATAATAAATTATTGTTTTTGAACCCAATTTTATATTAGAAAAAAGGAAATGAATTACAAAAAATGAAATTTGTGCATGAGTAGTCTGTTGACCGCTCATGCTACAACTGTCACAACATCCCCAGGTTATCAACTTACAATGGTGGGAAGTTTTAAAAACGATAAGTGTAGGTGAATCACCGCCCATATGAAGGGGAAATGACCAAAGATTAAGAAGGTTGGGAAAGGCATTAAGGTTTGTTCTTTCTCAGTTTTTAGTTCCTCCCCTTTCTGGCTCTTCTGTTCTATTATCTTCCGCAAGTCTTGTATTCATACAATTATTGTCTTCTAAGACATGCAAAATTAAGTCAAATTGAAATGGTCCTAGAACCTAAAATTGGCTTTCGCGCTAAAAAAATGCCCTTATGCCCTAAATTGGCCTTAGCAGCAACAAAATGGCCCTAATGCCCAAAGTTGTCTTCGTGCTAGAAAATGAGCCTCTGCCTAAATTGGTCTCGTGCCATTCTAGTGCCTTAAAACTTGGCCCTCGTGCTTAAATTAGTCTCATGAAAATTTGCCCTTGTGTTTCTAAGTACCCTTATGCCTTTAGTCTTGATAGCTACAAGATGATCCTAGTGCTTCAAATTTGGCTCTCATTGCCTAAATTGGTGCCATGCCTCAAAATAGCACTAATATTTTAGCAATTGGTCCTTATGTCTACTTTTTTTTTATGTATATTCTATGGCAATTAAATTAAAATAAGATGGCTTTTGTGACAAAATTGACCTCATGCCACAAATAATCCTCAAACCCAAAATTGGCTTCATGCTAATTTTTGGATGATTCACATGATAATTGAAGAAGGGAAAACAAAGTATCAATATTTCACAAAAACTTGGATATTGATTTTTCAACTTTTGAGAGACTAATTTACCAACAAATTAACAATGAAACTCATGGATCATATTACAAATTACATTTTGGGCTAAAGGAATTTGGACTACCATCAAATAGGTCCAATTTGGGCCCAATAAAACTGATATGCAGGCTGGCAATCTGTGAACATATAGTCCGTGGATCTGCTAAAGCAGTGGAGAATTCTTGGGCTTCAACTTGCAATTTGTTTACACATCTTTTGCAGACATTTTCAAGATCAAATTTGCAGGTTGATTTCCCAAGGAAATATTGCAAAATTCAAAGCAATTTTTTGTTGATTTCAAGATAAATTTTTTATGCAATTTATAGTGCAGATTGTTAAGATAGTTTAGGTGAATTCTCTATGAATGGAGACCCTTGTAATTCATTTTGAATCATATGTTGATGAGAGAATCACACTCTTGTACATATTAGTTGTAAGAATTTTTCTAGGTAGGTAAAATTTCATTTCTTGTGTTCAAAGACTTAGAGAATTTCTCTTGTATAAATCCTACTTGAAGGATAGAGGAGCTTTGGAGCCTTGTTCTTCAATAGAATAAGCATTTCTTGCCTTAATCTTTTATTTTCTTGCTTTAAATAATTGTTATCTTGAGTTGTTGTGCTTAAACTTTATTTTTCTTATGTTGAACTAAGATACTTGTTCCAGAGATAGATGAATCTATTGATATCAATTAAGTTTATATTGCCTTACTATACTCTTGTTTGTTCACTAGTTTAGTTTCATGAATTGTAGTTGATTATCTACCAATTTGAATCATTTTACTTGTTATTTGACAAGGAAACTCGCACTGAACAATTGAAAGAGGTAGATGGAACCTAAGTAGTAAACGCACGAAAGTAGTGATATTCCTAGGTGGATTATGGTTTGTTGCTTAACTTGTAATAACCAAAATTCATGCACCAAAGGAACTAGTGTTTAAAGTCTTTACCATAAAAGTAGGAAAGCATAAAAGTTAATAGTCATCAATTTGCAGAGAAATCTAGTTTTGGGTAGAAATAAGATTGAATCCTAAGCAATGGAAGAAATGAAAAAGGGCTGTAATATTGTCTCTCATACATTGTGACCTTTAGTGGAATCTATACATGAGGCATCTTAGCTTTAACAAGTTTTTGCTTGCTTGTTTGAATTAAATCAAACCTCTCCATTTTGAGTTTGATTATTTAGATAATAAAACAAATTAATATCTTTGGTATTTGTCGTTAAAAGTTTCCTGTATAATCGACTGTAATCGTCTCTATACTCGTTTCGACCTGTGCACTTAAGAAATAGAGGCATTAGTTATTTTTACTACTTGTTTGTGAGCTTGTAGAATTTGATTGTTATATTGTTAACCTAATCCACCCGCATTAGTTGGATGAATATCTGCCTATTATAGGATTTGGACGACCTACTCTTCACCTTTCAGGAGAATTTTTTTGACCCTCTTTACCACTTGATTTTATTGAATACCATGTATCTTGGTACCCAATTGGATAGAGATAGAATAGGCTGACGATAGTGCCAAGGCAAGGATTTTTCTACCAAAGTGATTTTTGCTCAAATACTAAGATTATCCTTATCCATTCAACATCATATATACTCATTAATTTATATGGATCTTTTTACTATATTAGTCACTCCCCTTCTCCTCTCTCTCCCTCCCTCCCTCCCTACCTCCTTAATTGTTTCTTCTATCTCTTCATTTTTGGTTGAATTTATTTTCTCATTTTTTGTCCTTGTTTGGCACTCTTTTTCCTCCCCCTGCTTGTCTCTGACTCTCTCCCATTCTTTCTCCAATTTATTTATGTATTACTTGGCTATACTTATTAACTTTTCTTTTATTACAATTCCTTTGTTTCAATATATTGTTTTATATTTTGTATTTGAAAACTATTTTTAATAATAAAAGCTAATTTATCTCAAATAAACGAACAATTGAAAAAATACCAAAAAAGACTCGTACCCATTATTTTATGCATAACATAGAAGAGATTGTTCAAATTAGTTAAAAAATAATTAAATTTTCAACAATCATATAGTAAAAGTCATTTGAGAAATAATTTTGGCATACTAATAATTCACAATTGCAAAAAAATAGCAATGTACCATAATTTTATACAAAAAATTAAATTCTATTTTTTATTTGACTAAAATTTGCTTAAAAATTTTAAACAATAATAAAAAGTAAAGGCTTTGGTTTGTTCAATATATACAAAGATTAAATCATAAGAGTACACAATTCCCTCTTAAAAAGAAAAATTAGGGAGAAAAGGACACAAAATTGTAGGGAAAAGTACGGAGAGGGAAGGAGAGAGGGACGTGGGGAGATTATCTAGAAAGGGAATAAGAGAGTCAAGAGAGTTAATTTAGGAAGAGAGTGATTAACATAATAAAAGGCCAAAAAAATTAATAAGAATATATAGTGTGAATTAATTAGTGGTAATCTTTAGGATTTGAGCAAAAATTGCTTTGGTAAGAAAATCTTTACTTTGGTAATATCGCCGGCCATTAGATTATAATGTACTTATTGTTTTCATAATTGAATTTTTTTAGATAACTAAAACAAACATATATTACACAAATTATGAAAGTTTTATGAAAATTTCCTGCCCAATTAAATAATCGAAGTCCTCGGTTTGTAAAAACATATAGAATAAACTAAAAATACTTGATTGATTTCAAAATCCATAATAAAACAAGCCAAATTAAAAAATAGATGAAGAAGTTTAAAGTTCAAAGAAAGAAAGGAACATCATAAATAAATTTTTGAGAATAAAATAAAAATTATCTAACCTAAACATTCTTCAGTTGAGAAACAAAATAAAAAGTTTACCTTTTGAGTAAATTTAACCTTGAGTGATTCACGGATGGATGATTATTGAACGGAAAGAGGGAATGGAGAAGTAATGGAATGGCAGTTGAGAAATAGGAGAATTAAGAGGGGGTGGGTGTCTCTATCAGAGGGTGCGGCACTGTCAAGAGAGCAAAGAGGGGCATTTAGGGTTATAATTTTACTATACAAAACAAAAAATTACCCTTTTAATTGCTTCATATGTTTATATGCGGGTTAGAACGAATACCCTCGTGGTTCTCTATAATCCATGCCTATGTTTGCATTTTCTAATTGTTCATGCCCCAGTCATTCAATGCAGATTGGATATCCTATTTTTTGGATCGAATCAGGTTAGATTTTGTGGGTTTTTAAATCATCGAGTTGTTTTATCCAACTCCATGTGGAACTAACAATTACTATCTTACTTTGGGATAATGTATTGGATTTACCAGTTCAAATTTTCTTCCTTATTTAGTAAAAAAATTAGTGACTAAGTACGTCCATTGAAATGTATCCAATATGAAGTTTGGTTAAACTTCTCGATCACTATCACTATGAATATCATTAACTCTACCATAAGTATGAGTTTTGATGATTCCAACATGTTTGGTTTAGTGATGGAATGAATATCATTTCTCCCAAAATGGTTAATGAGTTTAATATAATAGTATTTTGAGAGAATCATATAAGCCCGATCTAATCACTTTTATTTCAATCGAAAGATAGTAATAGTTATTTTTCAAATATTAAAAATGGGTGGCATTACTACTGATACTCATTTCTCTAAACCAAACCCCCTTGATTTTATCTTGCCAACAAAGAATTGCTGATAATGAAATCAAAATCTAAATATTTATGTATAAAACTTATTGGTTGAGCCATAGCATTGATATTTTTTCCTTTCCACGTACATGGTTTTGTTTCCAGGAACAAAAAACTAGAAACATTCGTATGTGTAACTTATCAATCATGGACAGTGCTATAATGACGCTGCAGTATTGTAAGCTCTATTAAATTTACTACTTTATTGACAAAATTTATTACTTTTTCATAAATAAATTTATTACTCTTCTTAAAAATTTACCACTAATTTTGGCAACCAGGTGGTACGACGTCATTTTTCATCAATTAAAGCATAATGATCATGTATAATTTCGTGTAATTTATGTGGTACCTGGTCTTTATGGCCCAATTGTATTAAATCTTTTGAGGATCTATTATTAGCCTAAAGCGCGGGCTCAAAATGTTTGGTATTACACTATGGGCTCAATCATTAGACCTTGACCACAAAAAGCAAGGTCGAGGCCCAAATATCAATTGCTACGGTGCTCAATACGAACTTCCTAATTGTTTGGCCTCCCTCATTTAGCCTTCAAGTGTTCGACCACAATCGGGACATTATCCTGATTACATTACAAAGGGTGAAAAGAATCGATTAAGTCCGCCTTACCAAGAGCCCTAACAGGCACAACTCAGCATAAACTGCTAATCGAGCTTGTGATAGTGCCGAAGACTGGGATATATGATAATCACGAATTCCACTTGATATGACATGACAGAAGAATTGAAATTCTCATGCTGTTGACTGACACATATTCAAATATACTAACAGCTAAGACAGTTAACCTATTGGATATGTTATAAACATCACATCTTCAGGTACAATAATGCGTGTCTCAGCCTCCTCCATTCTCTCTCCCATCTGGCTATAAATACTCCCATGTAAAGGAAAACAAGTAAGCCATCAATACTCTACTATCTACTCTTTATAAGCCTCACCTGAGCTCATTATGACTTAAGCATCGAAAACCAATTGGGGATAAACCCCCTAGGCTTCTGACCTCTCTCATTTTGTGGATGTAGTACCATTGCAGTTGGGCTAGGACAAACGATCCAACTCCTCCAGCCCCCTCCTTTACCAAATCTGACCTTTGCAATTTACATCCCCTAAAGAATTTAAATTCTATTTCGATTGCGTTTTTAGATTTTTTTTTTAAAGAATAGTACTATGGTATCTTTACATGTGTGTGTGAAAGAAAAATGTTGTCAAAATGTCTTTAAAGAATTTTTTTTTAATTCAAGATGCCTTTTATCCCGGGGAATTGTCTTGCGCCATAATTTTGAAAACCTTGCTCTTAATGGCTTCAAATTGTACAAACTACAAACCTTGAAAACTTGCGCTTTCGGATGAAGTTGTGGACCATTAGGTTTTTTTTTTTGAACAATCATTGTTGTATTACAAATGTATGTTGCCTCACATAAGTGGGATAAAACTCCTAATGGTATGCTGGTGAAACCCAAATTGTTTGTCATACACAATTGAGGGTGCGACTCTTTGAAATCTACTTATCCCCTCTGTAAACCCAAATTCCTAACGTGCAATTTGATCACAAGATCTGCGGCAGGGGAGACGTCCCTTAAGTGTTAGTTAGACATTCATGAGCATTCCTGGTCAAGGAATCTCTTGTGATCACTCAAGTGTTTTTTTTTTTTTTTTTTTCAAATAGTGATCACTTAAATGTTCACAATGACAATGTCGGATGACATTAGTCAACACAAAACTTACCACAAGCTCCAACAGTTGACCAAAGTATTTTCAGTAGTACAGATGTGTGATTTCTCTGAATAACATGCTTGTGGCCCTCAAAGGCGCAAATGACGCCCACAGATAATCAAATTCACACCTTCATACACCAATTAAATAGAAGTGAGACGGAAAAATTTGTGTTTGAATCCGATCTACAATCCCAATTATAGACTTTGTAGTCTAAACAATGCGATTCCGTCACTTTCTTAACCTATGTAGTCCTTGTTTAGATTATAAGGTCTATAAATGGGCAAATAGATTGAGTTCATACAAGAATTTTCTAATTAGGCTATGTTTGTTTGAACTGAAAATATTTTCCCTAAAAATATTTTCCGAGGAAGTTATTTTTCAAGAAAATCATTTTCCTTTTCATTATTTTCAAGTGTTTGGTTAGCTTCTTGAAAATATTTATTAATTTTTTTTTGGTGATATTTGCTAATTTCATTTTTTTTTGTGATATTTTCTAATCTCATTTTTTGGTGCTTCTTAAAATAATTAAAACTATTTTTTCTGACCTCACACCCTATCTCACCTCACTATTACTTTTATTTTTCATCAATTATTACGTACTTTTTTCACATTTATAGTATTTTTTGAATATTAGATTTTTATTACGTACTTCTAAATATTATATAATTATTATTTACATTCATAAATTTTTTGAGAAATTATATATAACTAAGATATATATACCTTTGTAATAAATAAATTATTTAAAATCTATTATAATAATATGTCATGCTTGTTATTACCAACTAAAATAAAAGCTGTATACCAAAAAATTAAGCAACTATAAAAACAACTTTTTACCATCAACTTTAAACTTTCACATCATAAAATACCAACTAACCGTACAAAAAAGTTATAATAGCTAACATGTTTAAACAAGATTTTAAACAACGAACTAGAAGGTATTGTTTTACAAAACATCCATCTCAGGAAGAAGCACTTTTGCTAGCATTTCATTTTGTACCAGATCATTTCCAACACCCAACCAATTAGCACTCAATTTGATCAAAGTAGTTGCGACTCCTCCAAGTTTATATTTTCTCGAGATGACATAGCATTTGAAGTTGATGAGTCCTTTTGCACTAGTTCTTCAACATTGTCAACAACATCATCAATAGGGATGGGAGCCGTCAAGTTTACATCTGTGAATGACTTTGCAAAACTTCCATTAGCTAATTTTTGCCAACTACAAGTGCCATTTCGTCAGTGAAATTCAATTCTCTTATTAATATACTTGTCATGACTTGGGTTTTTCTGCATAGTCACAAAAAATATTTAATCAATGTATAGCTTCAGAGAGAGAGAGAGAGAGAGAGAGAGAGAGAGAGCAATTATAGCATACACTAATACACTCAAAGTCCTCACTCACACCACACTATAACTGGGCTTGACGGGACAATAGTGGGTGTGAAGCAATATGGGGTAGCATAACAAAGAAAACACGCATATGTAGGCATATAATAAGAGGATAAAACAAATAAAGATCAGAGTTCAGACAAGTATAGGGTAAGACTCCAAAGAATGAAAATACTTAACATAGTTGTTCAGTAGTCCACTAATCTATGTCTGACATTATTCCTCCAAAAAATAGTTCAACTAATTGGATTTTGATCAAAGAACATGTGCATTGGAAAACCTTTTGAGGCATAGAATGCAAGCCTTTTTGCTGGCCTTCTGTCATCCCTCTCAAAAGGAAGTATCAACTAGTTACATCAGCATCTTAGTCGTAGCACCATAATCAATTTTCCTGAAGTCTCGTTTCTCTTTACAGATTTTAGGTGCTTATCAATGACCAGGTTGTAGCTGATTCCCTTTTCTTAATTTTTGAGTTTTTAATTTTCGTTGCAGTTGAGGTACGGAAGAACTTTACAGTAGTGACTTCTGGGTCTAGTTCACTACTATTTTTCCATTCTCCTCTTGTCTTATTCAATTATCCTTACAACCACCACTGCCAACACTCACACACGACACATGCTAGAACTTCAACTAAGACTAACATATGCAGAGAATTTTCATACATGCACATGAAAAGCATAAAAATAAATAAAAAATAAAAAAAAAAGAAGGAAACAATGAGAGGTGACTTTGCACTGAAGTAGACATCATGCCTAAAATAATATGAAAAACTAATTAAGGAAGCCGTTGTATTCTATAAGCCACAGAGATACCTTTGTAATTATGTCAAACATCACTATTTTATTTGTAAGACATGGTATAGATAAGAGCAGAATCAAGTATGTTTAATGATATATGTTGATATGCACAAGAAACGTGAAAAAACATTGTGCAGTTTTTATTTTAATCACATTATCTATAGGCAAAATCATGAATAAGTTAAAACAAAATTTTTTATCATTATCCATAATGACTTTCACAACTAAAAAAATCAAAAACTTCCATCTATAAATTATCTCCACTCTAGGGCCATAAGTAAATATTAGTCTGCAATATACTTTCCTCTAATCTAAGCTAGAACTAAGATAAACAAGCCTTTCAAGTAGCTATTCAGTCGATGGTCTTAAGTCTTACTTTGAAGAAACTTTTGTTCAAGAAGATCAACCTGGATTAAATATATACTGGAAGGCGTCTGAAAGGATTGGACTTCCTGAAACTCAGAGATATGAAACTCACTAAATTAAGCTATTTGAAACCTGCAATAATTTTGTTTCACCCTCCCACGGTGCAGGGAACTTTTATGTGGTTCAAAACATGTCTTTCCTAGCAGTGATGTTAGAATTGATACCCCAAGTGCTAGGTTTACAAGGAGAGTATAAAGTGAACAAAATACGTTTAGCTTCTTCACGAATAGCAGACTCAATGGAGAAACTAGATGCTTATTCTAATCATGGCATTGTAATCAAAAGCTATATTAATCTGCCTAAGGTTTAGGAGTTCTGTAGACACGCATATACAGGTGCAAAATAAAGAGTGACACAGCTGCACATGGAAAAAGTTATTACAGTGTGAGCAACATAGATCTAAATCCGGTAAAATTATGGCCTCACCTTTAATAGAGCCAAAGCTCAAGGTTAGTGATAGAGCTGGAGTAAGATCTACATTAGAAAAATCAAAAAAGCAAAGAAAAAATGGAAACTAGTTGAAGCACTAAAATAGAAACATTCCCAGGATATCATCCAAGGTAAGCCTAATTAAAATAAAATAAAATAAAAATCCGTGCTAGACATTATTTACACATTTCTTGAACTCCAATCATAATGACAATGAAGCAAGAAGCATATCACATGAAACACCAAAATGAAGGTAATGTATATACCTCAAACATGTTAGAGTTCCTCAACCTTATGTCCTCCAACACTTGTACATACTGCTCCCACATATCTGGTAATATATCCTTGTGTGGAAGAACATAATTCTTCACAAACTTCGACTCTGGCAAGGCTAAAACCCAATGCAGTGCTGACTTTCTTGTGTTCAATTCCTTCTCATTAATAATTTCCAGAACTTTAATCCTTGGCTTAACCCTTCTCTCCAAATTCAAAGTAAAAATAGAGGGTGCGAAGCCAAATAATCCGGGATATATCCTCTTTCTTTCATGAAATAATCTAAAGCTCTTCGCATTTTGCCCTCTGATAGGGTCAAAGTAAGCGGCAGATTCCTAACCAATTTGAGAATGTCCTCATCAGACCAGCCAAAACTTCTCAATATCCCAAACTTCTTCTCCAATGTAGACTTACTAAGAGAAGATAAAGCTTCAACTCCATAGTAAAACATCGTAGACTCGCGAGCAATCCCCAAATCATGTTCCACCCTATGAAATATATCTTCTATATATCCAGGCTTCCTCATTAAACCTCGCTTTGGATTCTGAACAATAAACCTAGCAATTTTCTCATTTGAAAATCCCATCTTCTGCAACAACAAGACAGTGGCAGATAATCTTTTTGGGACATTATAATCGAGCAACGAACCGCACCTTTTCAAAGCCAAAGCAAGTTTCTCATCACTCCCCAACACATTTCTCAAATAATTAACATGGGGTTCGAGATGGTTGTTCAATCCCAACAGGAAAAACCTTTTACAATTCATAAGAACCTTGACAAGGTCTGTCCCGAACAGGCCAATACCTTGGAGGAACTGGATTTTTGGTTTCAAATTTTTGTCCACTCTGCTGAACAGAACCTGAGGTGTCACGGAAACAATGCTTTTGATCTGGGATCCGTTCAGACCCGTATTCTTTAAAAAATCTACGACTATATTGAAATCTTTCTCGACGGGATTCAAGCGTTTTACCTTATTTGAAGCGGAGATGGCTTCTTCTTTTGAGAACCCAAGTGAGTTAGTCAAATACTCCACCAAGAAACGGTTTTGAGGCTTCAAAGCAGCTCTTGGTGCGGCTATAGAGGAGGAGGAGGAGGAGGAGGAGGAGTAGTGAAGGAGATATTTGAAGCAGAGAATCGTGGCAGGCTTCCCTTGATGCCGGGAAATGCTGGAAAACATTGCTTTGCGGCGGAGGAAATCTTGAAAGCAGAGGCATAATATGACACTGGAAGCAAGGGTTTAAAGCCAATTGTTAGCGGTACATAGTGACTCTGCATCACTAAATTAAACTAAAAAAAATTAGGAAGTTCTTCAATAAAAATTTACTCAAATATTTGTAAATTATTCCATCAAATTTACTTTTATTTTTTTATAAAATTTGGTTGCCACAGCATTTTCTCATAGAAGTTTACAAACCAATTATTAATGAAATTCCCTACAGCTAAAATTAAAAGTCGTAGGTATGAAGAATAAAAAGGGCACGCCTTCAATTTTCATCCAGGGGAGAAAATTACAGGCCTATGGACCGGTTGCGGGTGTGAAATGTGAAAGGATTCAAGGCCTGTGGACGATAGGGGATATGATAAGAAATAATGATGAAGTTTTTTAAAAAAAATAATAAGTTATTAATTTTTAATTTTTTTTTTTAAATTCACTCTTCGTCGCCTAGCCAATCCATAGTGACACATTTTCTTCATGTTGGGGGTGGGCAAAAAATTTCCTTGACCCGAAAATATGCCTGATCCGAATCAATCCAATCTGAAAACTAAAAAATTGTAGGTACCCGATCAGATTCAGGAGCATATTATATGAATATTAAAAAATATCGAGACCTTATCATAATTTTATTAAAATTATATGAACCGGACGTCTACTACCTCATCTGCATCCTTTATGGAATTAACCTGTAATCCGCTTTAACTTTTACTTTTCATTTTGACTTTTTTTTTTAAGAAAAAAATACACCTTTTACCTTTTACTTTCCATTTTGACTTTTTTTTATTCCTAACTAATGTTACTGCAAATACACCTTAGTAGAACATTCGTATATACTGTCATTAATTTGTTAATCATCAAAACTAAGATGAAATGAAACTATAGTGTCATCAATTTGCCTATTAACTTTCAATTAGTAACATAGATTAGTGGACATTTACGATTATTTGAAAAATTAGATAAGTCAGGAGAATTTTGGAAGACCTATTATTTTGTGATCTAGCCATTACAAATTTCAATCACAAAAAAAAAAAGAGGCAAGTCGAGTACCCTGTGACCCGACCCTATTTTTCAGGTACCCGAATACATTAGGGTCGAGTTAGAGTCAAAAAATTACTAATTCGATAGATTAGAGTCGGGTCAGCTAAATCCCTTTAAGGGCGGGTACCCGACTTGTACCCACCCCTACTTCATGTTAATGTCCTCACCTTTATTTTTTTGCTTGAATGTCATAACTCATCATGCTGAACTATTGTGCATTTGTTAGCCTAGCTAATTGATCCGCAACCTGATTCCCTTCACGATATGTGAAGTGGAGCTGGATACTCGGGAAAGAGTTGAAGAAGCCTCGGCATTTCTGTACCATTGCTGCCCAATGCGTGTTCTTTGAGCCTCGGCATATCTCATTATATATAATCAGTAAGTCAGTTTCAATAATGAGACAAGTGAATCCACATCATATACCCATCAATAAACCTTCATGTATTGCCATAAGCTCTGCCAGATTGTTTAATCCTTTCCCCCCATTTTTACAATACCCAACAATAAAATCACCTTTTGAATCTCGTAACAGACCTGCTATTCCTATGTGACCATTTTCCGCTCCATCAGTGTTTAATTTGATCCATCCAGCAGGTGGTCATACAAAATTTTGGAAGATTCTTTGCACTGTACCCAAATTTTTGTTCTGAATTGTCCTTTTTACTTTCTAAGTATAATTAGACGTAATCTCTAGTTTCTAAGTAAAGAATGACCTAATTTCTTATTACTTGACCTAAACAAGTTTGATGCCAACCATTTCCAACTGTATTTTAGTCTTTTAATTCATGTTAATCTTGCACCCAAAACTCTAAAACTAAACTATGTCTCGGCCTAATATTTTTGTCTATAATACCTACATTGAACAACATAATTTTATTTCATTTGCATCTTTTTTAATGAAACAAAAGAGTATGGATTACAAGATTTCTACATTATATACCTTTGGTTTGAAAATAAATATCTTCCTTATTAGGTTTTTATTCTAAATAATAAAGACTGATAAACAAAATATTAATTGCTTGTGATTTTGTAAAAGCTAAATTGAAAGAATTGATTCATGAAATCAAATTTTTTTAATATAAAAGAATACCACATAAGCATACAGATGTATGCGAATATAAGAAGTAATGTAAAAATACTTATGTAACTTTCTTTTAAAATACAAAGTCTACAGATAGAGTTGTTGACTGGTCGTATAAGAATTCTTCTTCCATTTTGGTAACATTTCATGGAGAGCAGGTTTCAAGAGATATACATAGACAGAATTTGTGGCCATTTTCATATATTGTAATTGGACAAATTTTGATGGCTCAATTAATGTATTACTATTATCTTTTTACTCTTAAATTTCTTGTGTAATTTCTGTTTCATGACTTCTTCTTCTTTATCACCATTGAATTCCAAAGATTGCTTTTTAGAACTGGTAAACAATCGGAAAAAAGACACGCAAAAGCATGGTCATTAACTAATCCTACTTGCATACATTATTTGTCTTGATATAAGTAGAGGGCAGAGCCGACTAGCAATACTAGTATCCATTTTTCTTCACAAATGAATGAAAGAAAGAAGGGAGAGAAAATTTCAGGCAAGCCCTTGACAAGTAGACTGGAACTCTATTCTTGCTTGTCTCGTCTCAGCGGCCATGGAATGAAGGGAAGAAAACGGCTATTTAGTGTTTTAGAAGAAATCATTGGTGATTGGTTCTCAATCTGGATTCGTGGGGCAACGGTTGCGCGTCTGACTCCAGATCAGAAGGTTGCGTGTTCGATTCACGTCGGGTTAAAATCCCGCTTTTTGTTTTCTATCTCTATTTTCTATTTACTTATTTGGAGGGGGTAAGGGCGGGTAACTAACTGGTTATCAAATTTAAGTTCATGAATTTCCTACGTAAACTAACCTGAACAATTTCCAATCACCTCATAGAATTATCTGATTGGATTTTTCTGCGCAATTAATTTTTTTTTTAAAAAAGAGATTTAGAAAAAGATGAAACTGGGAAGAACCTTCCCACAAAAGCAATTAAGTTCCAAAGAAGGTTGAGCAAAATGTAAAATGCTGGCAACAACATTCACAAAGAGGTTTACAAAATGGTGATACTGCCAACAACATTCACTAGTCATAATAACATATCTTTCTTCTAGCATCTGACTAAAAGCTTTTCCTATCTGACAGTTCTCTAGGATTATTGGTTATCTTATTCCTTTGATCCAAAACCATAATAACAGTGAAAAAGAAGATCCTCCACTTTTTGTGTTTTACATTGCCAATGAAGTTAATTAAACCAATTAGCAATATATGTGTGTGTTTGTGTGTGTGTGTGTGTGTGAGAGAGAGAGAGAGAGAGAGAGAGAACCATAGAGGAAAACTCCTTTTACAGTAATATACAAAAAGGTGCATGTACTTGTGTAAGTATTTATCTTACTGAGTGTGAATTAGTTGTAACATTAATGAACCACAAGTCGATGTATATTGATCTCACAAATGTAGATCATATGTAAGCATATAAAGAAAAGTTGTATGGACCTTGTGTACCCATATGTAATATATGTAATAGGCATATATTTGTATTTTTTCGCCAGTAATCTTTGAAACAATTTTTGGTATATCTCACATCTCGCTTCTTTTGTCCAATTAAAATGGTCATGCACCAACCCCTGTGATATGGCTAGTGTCTCCCTTTGTCTTCTCATATTATTTAATAATCATTTTACCCTAGAAATGAATAGCTGTTAAGTGATCATCCAAAACCAGCAATAAAAACTATAATGCCCCTGAACGATTAGTGCAGAGTTTTTATGCCCTTTTGGCGGTTATTGATTACCAGGTAATCGAGCATTTTTGTTATTGATTCCGAAATTTGCAAACTATAGGTTACTCGAATCAATCCATATATTAAGGCAAATTAGTTGTTCTTAAATTTTAATATTAAAAGTTAAAGTGTATTTTATGTCCAAAGTACACTTGTATTATTCAAAATTAGATAATTTTTATGTTAAAAGTACCTACCTTTTAGGGTTCAAATGGACCAATTTCATTGATTTCTCAAATTTTTTATCTTTTAATTGCCTTGATAAATCTATTTAAAAATGAATAAATTTCTTCCTAGTAAAATTCTATCTTGATAGGCTTAGAATTCAAACATAACCAAATTTTTAGGTTAGAAAAGAATTGCAAGGGATTTGTGAAGTCCAGGGGCATTATAGTCTTTATACGCTTGTTTTGGATGGCCAACATAACATTCACCAGTTTTTGGAGACTAAAATATTGATTAAATAAAGCTCTATGGCTCCACTCCAGAAGTCGGGAATTTGAATCCCATTGACCATTTTTCTCCCAAATGTAATAGTATAGGTTGCTCGAAAAAAAAAAAGTTAAATTACTAATAACCCTCCATGGTATACTTTTAACCATATAATTCCCTATCTTTTTAATATGACTACATAATCTCCTATGATTATCTAAAAGAAAAATAACATCGTCAAAGACTATAACTAGATTTCTAGTTACAAACAGATCTTGACCATACAAGAGTTATTATTAACTACAAACTCTTATTCTTATCAAATCTGTAACTTATACTATTGGTTCTTACGTAAGTATCTATCTATTTATATTTATTTTTTTATTGCAGCATAGACCATAGAAAAAAAACATTTGCTAACGTTTTTATTACTAAATTTTATATTTCCTTTTAAATTAAGGTTTAAGATTAAGGATTTAGGGTTCAGGGTTCAGGGTTCAGGGCGTAGAGTTTATATTTTAGGACCTAAGGTTTTAATTAGATTAAAAAAATAGTGACAACTCTGGCCTTTTGTTTGTTAAAGAAAATTACAATTAACTTTTTATTTGTCAAGAACTATTTTAGATTTTTTTTAGTAAGTTAGGACAATATAGAGTTCTTTCAAAATTATTTAAATTAGTATTAATTTAGAGGAGTACTTTTTTGGTAAGACCTCTTCTGAAATTATATTAAGTTAATATTAATTCATAAATAACAACGTCTATAACATTAAGTGTCACAGCGCCTTTGACACTACTATTGTTTTTCTCTAATACCCGATGAAACTAAATAAACAAA
This sequence comes from Mitragyna speciosa, assembly GCA_024721245.1. NCBI lineage: Eukaryota > Viridiplantae > Streptophyta > Magnoliopsida > Gentianales > Rubiaceae > Mitragyna > Mitragyna speciosa. Next base: position 18,110,324 of record CM045568.1, read on the forward strand.
AGGGCCAAGGAGAAAGTCTTTCGAGCAAAAAAACTTTCATCATCCTCCAATAGCCAAAGAAACAAAAGGGCTTGTCTTCCAAAAAAGCAGACAAAAGCATAAAATCTCGTAACAATTTCAAGCTAGATCGGCAAGCCTTATTATACCTTTTGCATAAGGCCGGCTCTTTCATCAAACTTCATCACAAATCTTTCCTTAACTTCATATTTCAAAAGCCCAATCTCGTCCAAAAGTGGAAAAAGCAAGAAGGGAAAAAAAAAGAAAAGAAAAAAGGAGATGAAGAAGAAGCAAGAACCAGAGCCAATGAGAGGGGATTTGTCGCTGCAGTCTCCTTTGCTAGATTTCGCCATTGTCGTTTCCGTTGCGGGATTTTGCCATGCCACCGCCTATGAAATAGCTGTAAATGGATGAAATTTGTTTCCTCTGTGAACATCTTTGCTAAGATATATCTGTATTGGATCAGAACTTGGTGAAGTTTTCTTTGCTTATAATATGATTGTGAAAAGGCTCAAACCAAAATGAGGTCAACTTGCAATTTAACTCTAAAAAGAAGTAGTTGGCTAAGGGTATAACTAATTAACACGAATTAATTTTCAACAGTTTTTCACATTTTATATAATCACATAACAGTTGATGTAGTTATAGTTAATGTAGTTATATTGAAACGGCAAAGTACTATGCAATCAAAAAGAATATCACAAGGGTTATTAGTAATTACATATTAAATAATTTAGGGGAGATCATATTAATAATAGGTTGTTGTTAATGCCAGAGCTATTATTATCCTGCCAGAGCAAATTTGTTCAACTTGACAAAATTACCCTTTTAAGTTAAATTGGTTTATCTCACAAATTCTTTATGGGCCTTCTTAGCTTCTCTCTCTTTTTTGTTCCCTGAATCTTCGTTCCTTCCGTTCTTTTGTGAAGGCCTCCATGAATTTCTTTTACCCATGCCACACCATATCCGACTTCCAATCATGCATGCCCTACCATGCTACTCAATGATCCCTCCTCACCCATGGGGCTTCTAGCCTTTCACAACCACACCATCAATCATTTTCCCAACACCCACTCTCTATAGGTATTTTTCTCTCCCCATCTGTTGAAATCTCTCTATCCTCTCCCTTTCCCATGCTGATACATCTCATCTACTTCCATGTGTGTGTACATACGATAGTGTGTTTTGTTGAAGTTTTCATTTGATATATACCTAATACTAAAAAGTTATTTGTAAAAAAAAAAAAAATTTGGAGATTGTGTTAATTGATTTAATTTGTTGAAGTTTTCATTTAATATATGCCTAATACTAAAAAATTATTTGTAAAAAAAGCAAAATTTGGAGATTGCGTTAATTGATTTAATGAATTGGGTTAGTGTGGTTATATTATGGTGCTGAACTTTTGTCAAAACTATTTGGGGCTCAAGTAAAAAACAGAGGCAATGCATGGGAAAAGAAAAAAAATATGGTAGTGTGATTTCTGGTTCTCTACACACGATGACTTATTGATGGCAATCGATGACAGGATCAAAAATAGGAGGAAAGCGGAGATTAGGTGAAGAGGATTAGGTTGAGAAAGAGGGAGAGTATGTCCGACATGGAATTAAAGAGAACTTGACTTATGAGGGTAATGTTGTCATATAAAACAAATTGCTCTGGTTAGATAATATTTGCTCTGGCATTAACATTAGCCTTAATAATATTATGCTAGAACATTGATAAAAATGAGCTCCTCCTTTTATACACATGAACTTAAAATTTAATAAAATGATTATTTTCATTTTTATCATAAAAGTTATTTATCCATCATTTCTCTTCTCATTCTTCTAAAAAATGAAATTTTTTCTCACAAAATTGAAAAATCATCCTCCAAATTTCAGCAATGCCATTACTTCACAAATGGTGCGTTGTCAAAGTTCAATTGAACATTTACTGGTTGTACAAAAATTTTCAAATAAACTCAATTCACAGCTTTAGTTGTAAATTTTGTAATTTAAAAAAAATTATACAAAAATATTCTTAGATTAATTTCTTATATATCAGCATACATTACTTATTCATTTGACACCCATTTAAACTTCTACAACGTCCACATCTAGGCCGTGGACCGGTGCACCGAATTATCTTCCTGATCGTGGTAACTTCATGTGTAAGAGAAGCCACCATTTTTAATATTCTCTCCTTAAAAAATGGAGATTTTCGTGGGCTCTGCTGTTGCTGCTGCTGCACCATCAGAACAGATAAAAAGCTTAGCTAACTGATATTCTTCTATGCATTTTTCTTATCTTGATTTTTTTTTTATAAATCTTGAATGCATAATTATGGGTTGGATTTAGTTTGATGTCAAGTGTTACTTTTCATTAAGATTTGGTGGAAATGTAGTCTGAGTCCTATGTAAGTGTGATGTGATCCATATTACTACTAGCGTGGTTAAGGTTTTTGGTCGCTGGTTTACGAATCAGGGTTCTATTTTCACCCACCCTATTCTCTTGTTAAAGAAAAGGAAAAATAAAATGCTGTGGAGATTCTACTTATATGCATTTCTTTGCCACCCCTGAATTGCACTGGGGCTGATCTTGCCTTGTCTAGTAGGCATTTGAGGTTACTTGGTTTAGTAAATAGAGTTGGTTTAGTAAATAAAGAAAACACATGTTGACTACAAGTTTTTACTTGTAACTTGAAGCACTTGCCACCCACATTATCCCCTGCATTCTGCATTTCTGTTGAATGTACCCTTTTTATGATTCCACACTTTGTCTGTCTTCACTTGGATGCATCTTTTAGATGGTAGGTGCGAGGGCACTTACTAAGCCAGATGATTCATTTAAAGAAATCCCCGTGGAATGGTTGTATGTTTGTGCCACTGGTCAGCGCAAGAATGGGTTACAAGGCAGTTTCTGCCTTCTGCTGAATCAATTGTATGTAATCGAGTATGACTAGTTGTTTACTCCAGTTGCTCTTTTATCATATGGAAGCTGCACAAATTTCTGCTTTCCTAGTTGCTTTTCAAATTTTTAGTATTTAATTTGATGAGTTCCCAAGATGCATAGCTCTTGATTCTTTTGCCACCAGGCAGCTATTAACAAATTCAATTTTCTCAAACAAGTAGCATTCAATATGTGGCTATTTCCACCTAGGTGGTGGTGTTGATTTTTGCTGATGTGGAGTTGATTATATTTATTCTTTTGATGTATGGGACTTCTTCCGGATGGTAGAAAGCTAGAAATTTTGAATATAGGCGTCAACAGGTATATTCTATGGATGCATCAAACCATCATTCAGAAGACTTACAAGAAAAGCCATCAACAGAAATCAAGTGCTTCTTTGATTCAACTCCTCCTTTGAAGGATGGTGATGAAATCAACAAAAAGTTAAAAGAATTTGTGGAAAGAAATGACTCAACATCAGGCAAGTTCTCAGTCTACAATATGCATTTTGGTATTTTCTCTTCATGTAATGATCATTTGATTGATTCTTTGGAATATCATTTTCCAGATAGTGGAAAAGTTACAAGGGTGGTTTGTGTGACATCTGGTGGTACTACAGTTCCTTTGGAGCAGCTATGTGTTCGTTATATTGACAACTTCAGCTCAGGACATAGAGGAGCTGCATCCACAGAGTAAATCAATTGTTTATTTTACTTGTATGAATTATATTCAATAATGTAAATCCATATCAATAATGTAAATCTATATTTGATATAACAAAGTGAATGTGCAGATACTTTTTGAAGGCTGGTTATTCTGTCATCTCTCTGTACCGTAGGTGTGCTCGAATACAGTCTGTTTCTGCCTTATGTGAAATTGAATTCTCTTTCACAATAATGCCTGTGCCTCTTTGTTGATTGCATTAGTAACAATAATTGGATTCTACATGCAGGGGAACCTGTCAACCATACTGTAGATCTCTTCCTGATGATCCTTTGCTTGAAGTTTTGATGTTTTGGATGATTCCAATATTGAAGGTTTGTAGTCTCTTTATATACAAGACATGTCGTTTAGTGCATTTACTCAAATGACCTTGGTAGGTATAAGATGTGGGGATGCTTTCAGAAACTTTTTAAGTTGATCGCTTGCACTGCTTTCACTGGATTAATCACATACTATAACTAATCTGCTTGAAGCCTTTTTCAAGCGCAATTTAATCTTGTGCTATGGTTGTATAAATGTCATTAGAAGTGAATCTCATGGATGTAGAATATTTTAGGCATCACGTTATTATTCAGAGACTTAATGAAAACGATTCCTTTTTGTCCTCATTCATAGATATTTATCTTTTGCTTTTTTTTTTTTATTATCTTTTGGCTGTCTGTATGTTTGTTGAGTTATATACCATTATTTTAGCATTTCTTTTGCCTTATAGGTCTATTTGCGTATTGAAAATATGAAAAACTTTTTTTTGTTTGTCGTCTATTTGCATATTGAAAATATGAAAAACTTTTTTTTTTTAATTTGTCCATGTTCTCATTCATGGATTGAGTCATTTGCATCTAAAATTTCAGTGCACGCATCACATGGAGAAGTGGTGAAGAGAGCTATCAGTGAACATCGTGCAGTATGAATAAATGCTCGTTCCCATTTATATTATTCATTTTGCATTCTCTATGTTTTGCAGTATGACCTAAATTATAACACCAATAATTTAGAGATTCCAGTTGAATGCAGGCAGTATCGGGTGGTCATTTGTTGAAAATTCCTTTCACAACAATTTTTGAGTATCTTCAGATTAGTTTTTGACAAATGGTTGTACAAATGATTAGTGATCCACAAGAATTCAGCTGCTAGTTTCTCCATGGGTTTTTCACGTGATCATTCATGCTTTTGCATATTTTGTCAGGTGAATTTTATTGCTTATTTTGTGTTTTGCAGATCTTATGATTGATCGCAATTTCAGTGAGCAAACTTGGACCAAGTGCTATGTTTTATCTTGCTGCTGCTGTGTCTGACTTCTATGTCCCTTAGGAATCTATGGTAATGCACTCACAACCTCTTGCATGTATCTATTGGCATCCATCTTTCATCCTAATAATAGTTGCATCAAGTGATATCTCAATTGCTTTTGCATGTAATGGTATGAAATGTAACGGTATGCTTAGTGATACAAAACGGTAAATCGTGTTAATTATGTTATTTTCCCTCTCATAATTGTAATATTATTAATGAGATATTGAAATCCACGCTTTGTTTTAACAAATTCTCGAGTTATAAAAATGCTTATACTTCCTGTAATCTAGCCAATAGCATGAGATTTGAGAAAATTTAAGCTAGGTTTAATTATTTCTTTTACGGATTATGGGGGTCTATCAGTTTCTTACGTCATGGCCATAAGAAGCATCTCAACTAGAAGTTTTCTTGAATTTGTCAAATCATTCATGTATAATTTTGCCCTTACTTGCTTCTCTGCAAATAATAATTCTTTTATCCTTCATCCTTCCCCTGCTGTGATTGACTTAGGTAGTTTCCAATGTTAGGAAAACATATCAGTCTCGAAAGCTTTTACCATCAAAAGAGGCATAAATCTTTTGTGTTGATTCTCTTTTCTGCCAAATATTAAGTAAAAGGACTATGTCTGCTTATCGGGCAATTTGATGTTTCGGCTTCATTTTACAGACAGAACATAAAATTCATTCCGGATCTGGTCCTCTAGACGTGCGACTTGCACAGGTACCTAAAATGCTTCCAGTGTTGAGGAGAGAATGGGCTCCAACAGCTTTTTGCATATCCTTCAAGGTTGGATATTCACTACCCTATATTATCTTTGCTTACAGTATGAGTTCAATAATACCTATTAGATTATGAAACAAATTGCAACATTGGGCATATATGTTGCAGATAAAAATAATAGGGAACTTGGATGGTTGTCTGTTCTTACTCAAACTTTCTGCTCTGTTATTTCTGTTAGCCTTATTGACTAGATGGAGTTTAAGTGACTGTGAATCTTGCTTAACCTTGAAATGGAATGATTAGGAGAGTTTTGCTTTTCTCTCTGCTTAGTTTCTTGTTTCTACGTAATGGATGCACCCGATAAGAGTAAATGTAGCTACTAAATTCTCTAAAACATGTATTTCTTAACAGAATACTTTACTGTAAGGATTTGCTTATTTGGCTGATTTTGACACCAAATGATGCTGTTTTCTTGAAACCTTTACTTGTGTGATTGACAACTGGAGACAGATTCAAAGATCCTTCTAGCTAAGGCTAGCATGGCTCTTAAAAAGTACAAGGTCCATATGGTAATATCTAATGAGCTTTCAACCCGTAAATAGGAAGTGATTGTAGTTGCAAAAAGTGGAAATATAGTAGTTCGCAGAGACACTGCTCAGATAGGTGCTGATGTTGAGAGCCCACTTATTGAACTCCTGGTGGACAGACATTCAGCTTATATAAAGCAAGCTGGTGCATAATCTGCGCCAGCAACAACAGTTGTTAGATCATGGCTGTTACGGGAAACAGGTATTCCTGATTAGAAAATCTGATTATGTTTACTGCTGCTGTTTTGAAATCAACTGCGGATTTTTAGATACCACAAGATCATCTTTTTCTGTGAATTGTGCTGTGTAAATCTTTCAGGGTTCTTCCTTGGATGCATTTTCCTTCCCCTTTGTTCTTCAAGAAGCATCAAATAGAACAAATGTTTCTACTATTTTTCAGGACACATTCTTTGCTGAATAACTCTAGACGTAAAGACAATGTCATTGCCAGACTTTTCCATTACAAGCTCTGTAATTGTTTGCATTCCTCAATTTTCAATAGCAACTAATTAGTTGTACGAATCCTTTGACTGTGCATGGATCTTGACAATCCAGTCATTGTGTTATAACGCAGACAGCATTCGCTTTTCAGATGCAAGTGAATTTTGTCTCTGCCGAGTCTGTAAGGAAGCTTCAAAAAACTGGCTGTCAATAGATACTCAACAGCGAGCTGTTTTAGCTGTCAATAGATACTCAGCGTGCACCACAAGCGTAGTGTTTTAGAATCAATCACACATCACCAAACAATCCTTCGGTGTGTTGTATAAGATGACTGTCATGTTACGAAACATATTCATCGGTACATAGTTTAGTACAGCACTAAGTGCCAAGCAGAAGGTCAAAGGATTCTCTAGATGAGTAAGTATTGCGTGCACCACGTGCGTGGTGTTTTAGAATCAATCACACGTCACCAAATAATATAAAATCTTGCATGATGGTAAATTATTAGTTCTAGTGTATCACGTAACAATGCACGCATTTAATACTTTTCCTTACCTAGATTAATACAAGCCTACTAAGAAAATATTTTTGACCATCCAATAAATGATCTAAGGGGGAAAAAAAAAAATCCGGCGTGCACTAAGATTTTATTCACGCTGCTGCTGTTCTATTAAGACACCAAATTTGAAGTTGAATTGAAAATATTCAATCTATTCAAATTTCTACGGATCATAATTGTCAAGATATACAATCCAAACATGTGTACCATTAGTTGACGAAAAGAATTAGAAAATGAAATGAGAGATTTCTTCTTGGTCCTTTCAGAACTCCTCGTTTTCCAGGAATTTTCTTCTAAAGTACATTCGCATTCGTGATACTACAAAGCTGTGCTGAAAATACCTTAATATTGATGCAGCATTCGGCGTCACTCTTGTTGATGTTCAAAATTATTTGTTGATAATGCAGAATCAATAAAAATACCAACAAGTGAACTGATGTTCCCCAGGACAGTGGCTCTATTGTTTTCTCTGTGTGTAGTGATCTGTTAAATCTAGATGCCTTCTGCTCTTAGTTTCCCTAAAAGCAACACAAATCCATATTTTGCATTTTAGCAAGTTGAGACAAGAATTAAACATTCTGAAGACCAACATGTGAAATTTTAGAAATATGGATTATGTCTTAGTACTTGTATACAAATTCTGAACATACACGGCAAGCTGGCTATATATAATACATATGGGTACACAGAGGGATGCTAAGCAAAATTCTGGTTACATAATACGTTCACGAGGTCGAGCAGCCCAAAGTGAACTAAGAGCACGAAGACGCTGAAAGTACTCCCCAAAAGCAAGCAATCCCCTCGCTGTTTGGCGAGTTGTTAAGATACAAGACATTCGCTGCAGAGTTTGCAGGCGCAGATGATCAGCCTGCTCAAACATAAGCAACTCATTAGCAAACTATTTTCAAATTGCTGAGGAGTAAACTCATAGGTTTTCTTACATTTTGCACCTTTCTATGCACTGATAGAGAATCATGCACAGGGATCATCTTGAACAAATAAAACCAATAAAAAATAAAGAAATTCATCTAGCAGAAAGCAGCAGTGATTTGTGACGACAACAATCACCTAGCTTCAAATGCAAACATCTACTTCCGTAGCCCAAGCTATTTCTACAAGAGTATTTGTTTGTTAGTAAATAAAGTTATGTAAGTATAGATTATGGACAAATTTTGACTTCCAGTCAAGAAGTCCACGAATCTGGCAGTGAACAAACTTTTCAAGAATATGGCTAAATGACTAATGCAACTGACAGTATTTGCCGTTTGAAGGATCTTTCCTATATCCAAATTCTTGACATGTATTTTCTGAGGCATAAAAATAGTCCTCTTGACTAATTTTAAACGAAAGGTGCCTCTGGCTGTTTGTTACTACCGGAAGAAACTACTACTTGCACAAGACTATATGTCAGTGTTTTGTTCACACTGCTCAACAGCACTTAAAGTGTCACGGAAACAATCCTTTTGACCTGGGATTTGTTCAGAGCCATATTCTTTAAAAATTCCTCGACTAGTTCGAAATCTTTCTCAATGGTATTCAAGCGTTTTACCTTATTTGAAGCGGAGATGGCTTCTTCTTCTTTTGAGAACCCAAGTGAGTTCGTCAAATACTCCACCAAGAAACGGTTTTGTGGCTTCAAAGCAGCTGTTGGTACAGCTGTGAAGGAGGAGAAGTAGCAGTGAGGGAGAGATTTGAAGCAGAGAATCCTGGTGGGTTTCCCTTGAAGCCGGGAAATGCTGGAAAACATTATTGCTTTGCGGCGGAGGAAATCTTGAATGGGAGGGTATCATATGACATTGGAAGCAAGGGGTCTAAAGCGAATTATTAGCGGCATATACTGTCTCAGCATAGTAAATTAAATGAAAAAATTAGCAAGTTTTTTTTACTAAAAAGTTACTAATTCTATTTACAAAAATTTACTATTTTTTAATAAAAATTTTGGTTACTAAAGCATTTTTTTTAACAGAATTTTATAAACCAATTTTTATTTAAGAAAATTACAGGCCCGGAGAACGTTTGGGGTATGAAACTTGGAAGGATTCAAGGCCCAAACGAAACTAAGTTTGGATTGATTTGCTAGATCCACATTCCTGTTTGCAAACATGTTTCAGTGACAGTGTTAGGCGCTATGATAAGAAATATTAATAAATTTTTAAAAAAAATATAGTAAGTCATCAAAAGGGATTTATATATATTTTTTTGAATCCGGATTTATTAATTTTTATAAGAAAATTTACTCTTTGTCACATAGGAATGCATAATCACAACATTTTATTCATGTTAGTGTCCTCAACTTTCTATTTTGCTTGAATGTCCTAGCTCATCATGGTGAACTAGAGCAGGCAATATTGCCAAAGCTATAATTTTCCATTCAGATTAATTTTTGTTCAAATATTCTTGTTCAGGTTTGGCATGTCAAAACGGAAATAAAATATTACCTTGGCATTGATCAATTCTGTTGAAAATCTTAAAGTGGCGTTATTGTGAATATCTTAAAGCCAAACGTATATACAACTGTAATTGACATCGTAGAGTCTTTGATCAGTTTAACTATTAATAATGTCAACAAAAATATACTCTTGTTTTGTATATATAATTAAGGATCCTAATTAGAAATCAACTTTAAATTCCGACGCATCAATGTTCCCAATGATCCACTAATACCCTTCACGCACAATGCAGTCTATTAATTTGAAGAATATTTTAATTTAAATCAATACCACTTCATCAAAATAAATTAAAAAAATGAGTGACTTTTTAGGCTCATTTCATAATTTACCTTTTCATTTGAGTAGTAATCTCAATATATCTTTTACTTTGGAAAAATTTCCTTACATGTTTCGTAGGTATTATGGACATTTTGTTCATCACTTTCTTCTTGGTTTAGATTGGCACCAAATACTTCAATCACTAGCTAAGACCTTTGCTTCATCTATTAATGGCCCTCTCCTTCCGTGCGTTCTCATTCGCACTTCTCCACAGGAAAAATGAATATGCAATAAGTTCAACTACCAATTTCATCTTTATTTGTATGAGCTTGCAAGTAATAGAAAACTTCTAACTTTTTCCTCTGAAAGATGTTTTAGTTAAAAGTCTACATCTCATGAGCAATAACTAAATTTCTACTAATATTTCTTTTCACTAATTCGGGCTTATTATGGATTGGTACCAACTTGATTATCCATATGGGAAGCGAACAGTTTAACATTTATTGTCAACATTATTAACTAGAATGCAATAATATTTCAATTTGCCAACATGAACTCTTAACTGGACAGGTTAGATGTCCATAATGGTTTTCACAACTAAAAAATCAAAAACTTCCATCTATAAATTATCTCCACTCTAGGGCCATAAGTAAATATTAGTCTGCAATATACTTTCCTCTAATCTAAGCTAGAACTAAGATAAACAAGCCTTTCAAGTAGCTATTCAGTCGATGGTCTTAAGTCTTACTTTGAAGAAACTTTTGTTCAAGAAGATCAACCTGGATTAAATATGTACTGGAAGGCGTTTGAAAGGATTGGACTTCCTGAAACTCAGAGATATGAAACTCACTAAATTAAGCTATTTGAAACCTGCAATAATTTTGTTTCACCCTCCCACGGTGCAGGGAACTTTTATGTGGTTCAAAACATGTCTTTCCTAGCAGTGATGTTAGAATTTATACCCCAAGTGCTAGGTGTACAAGGAGAGTATAAAGTGAACAAAATATGTTTAGCTTCTTCACGAATAGCAGACTCAATGGAGAAACTAGATGCTGATTCTAATCATGGCATTGTAATCAAAAGCTATATTAATCTGCCTAAGGTTTAGGAGTTCTGTAGACACGCATATACAGGTGCAAAATAAAGAGTGACACAGCTGCACATGGAAAAAGTTATTACAGTGTGAGCAACATAGATCTAAATTCGGTAAAATTATGGCCTCACCTTTAATAGAGCCAAAGCTCAAGGTTAGTGATAGAGCTGGAGTAAGATCTACATTAGAAAACCAAAAAAGCAAAGAAAAAATGGAAACTAGTTGAAGCACTAAAATAGAAACATTCCAAGGATATCATCCAAGGTAAGCCTAATTTAAAAAAAAAAAAAAAAAACCTGTGCTAGACATTATTTACACATTTCTTGAACTCCAATCATAATGACAATGAAGCAAGAAGCATATCACATGAAACACCAATATGAAGGTAATGTATATACCTCAAACATGTTAGAGTTCCTCAACCTTATGTCCACCAACACTTTGTACATACTGCTCCCACATATCTGGTAATATATCCTTGTGTGGAAGAACATAATTCTTCACAAACTTCGACTCTGGCAAGGCTAAAACCCAATGCAGTGCTGACTTTCTTGTGTTCAATTCCTTCTCATTAATAATTTCCAGAACTTTAATCCTTGGCTTAACCCTTCTCTCCAAATTCAAAGTAAAAAATAGAGGGTGCGAAGCCAAATAATCCGGGATATATCCTCTTTCTTTCATGAAATAATCTAAAGCTCTTCGCATTTTGCCCTCTGATAGGGTCAAAGTAAGCGGCAGATTCCTAACCAATTTGAGAATGTCCTCATCAGACCAGCCAAAACTTCTCAATATCCCAAACTTCTTCTCCAATGTAGACTTACTAAGAGAAGATAAAGCTTCAACTCCATAGTAAAACATTGTAGACTCGCGAGCAATCCCCAAATCGTGCTCCACCCTATGAAATATATCTTCTATATATCCACGCTTCCTCATTAAACCTCGCTTTGGATTCTGAACAATAAACCTAGCAATTTTCTCATTTGAAAATCCCATCTTCTGCAACAACAAGATAGTGGAAGATAATCTTTTTGGGGCATTATAATCGAGCAACGAACCGCACCTTTTCAAAGCCAAAGCAAGTTTCTCATCACTCCCCAACACATTTCTCAAATAATTAACATGGTGTTCGAGATGGTTGTTCAATCCCAACAGGAAAAACCTTTTACAATTCATAAGAACCTTGACAAGGTCTGTCCCGAACAGGCCAATACCATGGAGGAACTGGATTTTTGGTTTCAAATTTTTGTCCACTCTGCTGAACAGAACCTGAGGTGTCACGGAAACAATGCTTTTGATCTGGGATCCGTTCAGACCCGTATTCTTTAAAAAATCTACGACTATATTGAAATCTTTCTCGACGGGATTCAAGCGTTTTACCTTATTTGAAGCGGAGATGGCTTCTTCTTTTGAGAACCCAAGTGAGTTCGTCAAATACTCCACCAAGAAACGGTTTTGAGGCCTCAAAGCAACTCTTGGTGCGGCTGTGGAGGAGGAGGAGGAGTAGTAGTGAAGGAGATATTTGAAGCAGAGAATCGTGGCAGGCTTCCCTTGATGCCAGGAAATGCTGGAAAACATTGCTTTGCGGCGGAGGAAATCTTGAAAGCAGAGGCATAATATGACACTGGAAGCAAGGGTTTAAAGCCAATTGTTTGCGGTACATAGTGACTCTGCATCACTAAATTAAACTAAAAAAATTAGATGTTCTTCAATAAAAATTACTAAAATATTTGTAAGTTATTCCATAAAATTTACTTTTTTTTTTTTTTAAATTTGGTTGCTACAGCATTTTCTCATAATTTTACAAACCAATTATTAATGAAATTCCTTACAGCTAAAATTAAAAGTCGTGGAGGTACGAAGAATAAAAATGGCACGCCTTCAATTTCCATCCAGGGAGAAAATTACAGGCCTATGGAACGGTTGCGGGTGTGAAATGTGAAAGGATTCAAGGCCTGTGGACGATAGGGGATCTGATAAGAAATAATGATAAAGTTTTTTAAAAAAATAATAAGTTATTAATTTTTTTAATTTTTTAAAAAAATTTACTCTTCCGCACTTAGCTAATGCACAGTCACAACATTTTCTTCATGTTAGCGGTGGGGAAAAAAACCCGATGACTAGAAAACCCGCCTAATCCAAATCGATTAGATTCGAAAAATAGGGTATTCGAACCTTCTTTCTCTCAGCGGGGCAAACTAGGGTCGGGTACTCGTAAATTTAGAGCCAGATACGGATCAAAAAATTAAAAACCTATGGGTACCCGATCAGACCCGGGAGTATATTATATGAATATTAAAAAATATCGGGACCTTATCATAATTTTATTAAAAGTATATAGACCGAACGTCTACTACCTCATCCGCATACTTTCTAGAATTAACCGGATATCTGCTACCTCATTCGCATCCTTTATGAAATTAACCGATCATCTGCTTCATCCTTTAGTGCGTTTGCTTGGTCGTCCGCTTCACCTTTTACTTTCTATTTTGACTTTTTTTTTTGAGAAAAAAACCTTTTACCTTTTACTTTTCGTTTTGACTTTTTTTTTATTCCTAACTAATTTTATTGCAAATACACCTTGGTAGAACATTAGTATATACTGTCATTAATTTGTTAATCATTGAAACCAAGATGAATCGAGACTATAGTGTCATCAATTTGCCTATAAGCTTTCAATTAGTAACATGGATGAGTAGACATTTACGATTGTTTGGAGAATTAGAGAAGTTAGGAGAATTTTGGAAGACCTTGGTGTATGATTTTGTGTTCTGGCCATTACAACTTTCAATCACAAAAAAAAAAAAGGGCAAGTCAAGTACCCTGTGACCCGACTCTATTTTTCAAGTACCCGAGGGCATTAGGGTCGAGTTAGGGTGAAAATATTGCTGACCCGACAGGTTAGGGTCGGGTCAGCTAAATCTCTTTAGGACAGGTACCCGACTTGTATTGTACCCACCCCCACTTCATGTTAATGTCCTCACTTCTATTTTTTTTTTTTGCTTGAATGTCATAACTCATCATGGTGAACTATCGTGCATTTGTTAGCTTAGCTAATTGATCCGCAGCCTGATTCCCTTCAAGGTATGTGAAGTGGACCTGGACACTCTGGAAAGAGTTGAAGAAGCCTCGGCATTTCTATACCATTGCTGCTCAATGCATGTATTCCGAGCCTCTGCATATCTCATTATATATAATCAGTGAGTCAGTTTCAATAATGAGATAAGTGAATCCACATCATATACCCATCAATAAACCTTCATGTATTGCCATAAGCTCTGCCAGATTGTTTGATCCTTTCCCCCCATTTTTACAATACCCAACAATAAAATCACCTTTTGAATCTCGTAACAGACCTGCTATTAGCCTATTCCTATGTGACCATTTTCCGCACTATCAGTATTTAGTTTGATCCATCCAGCAGGTGGTCATACAAAATTTTGGAAGATTCTTTGCTCTGTACCCAAATTTTTGTTCTGAATTGTCCTTTTTACTTTCTAAGTATAATTAGACGTAATCTCTAGTTTCTAAGTAAAGAATGACCTAATTTCTTATTACTTGACCTAAACAAGTTTGATCCCAACCATTTCCAACTGTATTTTAGTCTTTTAATTCATATTAATCTTGCACCCAAAACTCTAAAACTAAACTATGTCTTGGCCTAATATTTTTGTCTATAATAACTACATTGAACAACATAATTTTATGTCATTTGCATCTTTTTTAATGAAACAAAAGGGTATGGATTACAAGATTTCTACATTATATACTTTTGGTTTGAAAATAAATATCTTCCTTATTAGGTTTTTATTCTAAATAAGAAAGATTGATAAAGAAAATATTAATTGCTTGTGATTTTGTAAAAGCTAAATTGAAAGAATTGATTCCTAAAATCAAATTTTTTTAATATAAAAGAGTACTACATAAGCATAGTGATGCATGCTAATATAAGAAGTAATAAAAAAATACTTATGTAACTTTCTTTTAAACTACGAGATCCACAGGTAGAGTTGTTGACTGGTCTGCATAAGAATTCTTCTTGCATTTTGGTAACATTTCATGGAGAGCAGGTTTCAAGAGATATATGTAGACAGAATGTGTGGCCATTTTGATATATTGTAATTGGACAAATTTTGATGGCTCAATTAATGTATTACTACTATCTTTTTACTCTTAAATTTCTAGTGTAATTCTGTTTCATGACTTCTTCTTCTTTATCACCATTGAATTCCAAAGATTTCTTTTTTAGAACTGGGAAAGAATCGGCAAAAAGACACGCAAAAGCATGGTCATTAACTAATCCTACTTGCATACATTATTTGTCATGATATAAGTAGAGGGCAGAGCCGGCTAGCAATACTAGTATCCATTTTTCTTCACAAATGAATGAAAGAAAGAAGGGAGAGAAAATTTCAGGCAGGCCCTTAACAAGTAGACTGGAACTCTATTCTTGATTGTCTCGTCTCAACGGCCTTGGAGTCAAGGGCTATTTAGTGTTTCAGGATAAATGATTTCCGATTGGTCATTAAGGTGGATCCGTGGCGCAATGGTAGCGCGTCTGACTCCAGATCAGAAGGTTGCGTGTTCGATTCACGTCGGGTTCAAATCCTGCTTTTTGTTTTCTATTTTTCTATTTCTATTTACTTATTGCGGGTAACTAACTGGTTATCAAATTTAAGTTGATGAATTTCCTACCTAAACTAACCTGAACAATTTCCAATCACCTCATAGAATTATCTGATTCGATTTTTCTGCGCAATTAATTTAAAAAAAAAGAGATTTAGAAAAAGATGAAACTGGCAAGAACCTTCCCACAAAAGCAATTAAGAATGCTGGCAACAACGTTCACAAAGAGGTTTACAAAATGGTGATACTGCCAACAACATTCACTAGTCATAATAACATATCTTTCTTCTAGCATCTGACTAAAAGCTTTTCTTATCTGACAGTTTTCTAGGATTATTGGTTATCTTATTGCTTTGATCCAAAACCATAATAAACAGTGAAAAAGAAGATCCTCCACTTTTTGTGTTTTATATTGCCAATGAAGTTAATTAAACCAATTAGCAATATGTGTGTGTGTGTGTCTCAGAGAGAGAGAGAGAGAGAGAGAGAGAGAGAGAGAGAGAGAACCATACAGGGAAACTCCTTTTACAGTAATATACAAAAAGGTGTATGTACTTGTGTTAGTATTTATTTTACTGAGTGTATATTAGTTGTAACATTAATGAGCTACAAGTTGATGTATATTGATCTCACAAATGTAGATCATATGTAAGCATATAAAGAAAAGTTGTACGTACCTTGTGTACACATATCTAATATATGTAACAGGCATATTTCTGTATTTTTTCGCTAGTAATCTTTGAAACATTTTTTGGTATGTCTCACATCTCGCTTCTTTTGTCCAATTAAAATGGTTAAATGCACCAACCCCCTATGATATGGCCAGTGTCTCCCTTTGTCTTCTCATATTATTTAATAATCATTTTACTCCAGAACTGAATAGCTGTTAAGTGATCATCCAAAACAAGCAATAAAAACTATAATGCCCCTGAACGATTACTGCAGAATTTTTATGCCCTTTTGGCGGTTATTGATTACCAGGTAATGGAGCACTTTTGTTATAGATTCCGAAATTTGCAAACCATAGGTTACTCAAATCAATCCATATATTAAGGCAAATTAGTTGTTCTTAAATTTTAATATTAAAAGTTAAAGTGTATTTTATGTTGAAAGTCCACTTGTATTATTCAAAATTAGATAATTTTTATATTAAAAGTACCTACCTTTTAGGGTTCAAATGGACCAATTTCATTGATTTCTCAATTTTTTGATCTTTTAATTGGCTTGATAAAGCTATTTAAAAATGAATAAATTTCTTCCTAGTCAACTTCTATCTTGATAGACTTTCAAACATAACCAAATTTTTGGGTTAGAAAAGAATTGCAAGGGATTTATGAAGTCCAGGGGCATTATAGTCTTTATATTCTTGTTTTGGACGGCCAATATAATGTTTACTAGTTTTTGGAGACTATAATGTTGATTAAATAAAGTTAAATTACTAATAAACTTCTTTTTTTTTATCTTTTTAATATGACCACATAACCTTCTATAATTATCTGAAATGTAAAAAATGAACGAAATTACCTTGGCCAATGGAGTTTGTCTTCCACTTACTTTGTGGATGAGCCTAAACACTAGGAATCCCATTTCTCATGAACAATTGGCTTTTTTATCTCCAAAAAAGCCCCCACTCCAAGAGACCCACTTCTCTCACATTTCTGTTTGATTTTTTCTTCTTTCATAATCCTCTAATACCTGATGAAACTAAAGAAACAAAAGGGCCAAGGAGAAAGTCTTTCAAGCAAAAGAACTTTCATCATCCTCTAATAGCCAAAGAAACAAAAGGGCTTGTCTTCCAAAAAAGCACCCAAAAGCATAAAATCTCGTAACAACCCTTTTTTTCAAGCTAGCTCGGCAAGCCTTATTTAACCTTTTGCATAAGGCCGGCTCTGTCATCAAACTCCATCACAAATCCTTCCTTAACTTCATATCTCAAAAGCCCAATCTCATCCAAAGGTGGAAAAAGCAAGAAGAAAAAAAAAAAAAAAACAAAAAAAGGAGAAAAAAGTAGATGAAGAAGAAGCAAGAACCAGAGGCAATGAGAGGGGATTTGCCGCTGCAGTCTCCTTTGCTAGATTTCGCCATTGTCGTTTCCGTTACAGGATTTTGCCATGCCACAGCCTATGAAATAGCTGTAAATGGATGAAATTTGTTTCCTCTGTGAAAATCTTTGCTAAGATATATCTGTATTGGATCAGAACTTGGTGAAGTTTTCTTTGCTTATAATATGATTGTGAAAAGGCCCAAACTAAAATGGGGTCAACTTGCAATTTATAACTCTAGAAAGAAGTTGTTGGCTAAGGGTATAACTAATTAACACGAATTAATTTTCATTAATTTTTCACATTTTATATAATCATAGATAGTTAATGTAGTTATATTGAAACTACAAAGTACTATGCAATTATCCTAAAAAAAAGTACTATGCAATTGAAAAGAATATCACAAGGAGGAGTTATTAGTAATTACTTATTAAATAATTAGAGGAAAGCAATGCGAGATATTAATAATATTTTACTAGAACATTGATAAAAATGAGCTCCTCCTTTTATACACATGAACTTAAAATTTAATAAAATGATTACTTTCATTTTAATCATAAAAATTATTTATCCATCATTTCTCTTCTCATTCTTCTTGTGGTTGTACAAAAATTTTTAAATAAACTCAATTTATAGTTTTAATTGTAAATTTCGTAATTTAAAAAAAAATTATACATAAATATCCTTACATTAATTTTTTGTATACCAACATACATGACACCCTTTTAAACTGCTGCAACGTCCTCGTCTACGCCGTGGACCGGTGCACCGAAGAATCTCCTGATCATAGTAACTTGTGTGTAAGAGAAGCCACCATCTTTAATATTCTCTCCTTCAGAAATTGAAATTTTCTTGGGCTCTGCTGCTGCTGCTGCTGCACCATCAGACCAGCTAAAAAGCTTAGCTAACTGATATTCTTCTATGCATTTTTCTTATCTTGATTTTTTTTTTTATAAATCTTGAATGCATAATTATGGGTTGGATTTAGTTTGATGTCAAGTGTTACTTTTCATTAAGATTTGGTGGAAATGTAGTCTGAGTCCTACGTAAGTGTGAAGTGATCCATAATAATACTAGTGTGGTTAAGGTTTTTTGTCGCTGGTTTACGAATCAGGGTTCTATTTTCAGCCACCCTATTCTCTTGTTAAAGAAAAGGAAAAATAAAATGTTGTGGAGATTATACTTATATGCATTTCTTTGCCACCCCTGAATTGCACCGGGGCTGATCTTGCGTTGTCTAGTAGGCATTTGAGGTTACTTTCTTGGTTTAGTAAATAGAGAAAACACATGTTGACTACAAGTTTTTACTTGTAACTTGAAGCATTTGCCACCCACATTATCCCCTGCATTCTGCATTTCTGTTGAATGTACCCCTTTTTATGGTTCCACACTTTGTCTGTCTTCACTTGGATGCATCTTTTAGATGGTAGGTGCGAGGGCACTTACTATGCCAGATGATTCATTTAAAAAAATCCCATTGGAATGGTTGTATGTTTGTGCCACTGGTCAGCGCAAGAATGGGTTACAAGGCAGTTTCTGCCTTCTGGTGAATCAATTGTATATAATCGAGTATGACTAGTTGTTTACTCCAGTTGCTCTTTTATCATACGGAAGCTGCACAAATTTCTGCTTTCCTAGTAGCTTTTCAAATTTTTAGTATTTAATTTGATGAGTTCCCAAGATGCATAGCTCTTGATTCTTTTGCCACCAGGCGGCTATTAACGGATTCAATTTTCTCAAACAAGTAGCATTCAGTATGTGGCTATTTCCACCTAGGTGGTGGTGTTGATTTTTTGCTGAAGTGGAGTTGATTATATTTATTATTTTGATGTATAGGACTTCTTCTGGATGGTAGAAAGCTAGAAATTTTGAATATAGGTGTCAACAGGTATATTCTATGGATGCATCAAACCATCATTCAGAAGACTTACAAGAAACGCCATCAGCAGAAACCAAGTGCTTCTTTGATTGGCTACTCCTTTGAAGGATGGTGATGAAATCAACAAAAAGTTAAAAGAATTTGTGGAAAGAAATGACTCAACACCAGGCAAGTTCTCAGTCTACAATATGCACTTTAGTATTTTCTCTTCATGTAATGATCATTTTATTGATTCTTTTGAAGATCATTTTCCAGATAGTGGAAAAGTTACAAGGGTGGTGTGTGTGACATCTGGTGGTACTACAGTTCCTTTGGAGCAGTGATGTGTTCGTTATATTGACAACTTCAGCTCAGGACATAGAGGAGCTGCATCCACAGAGTAAATCAATTGTTTATTTTACTTGTATGAGATATACTCAATAATGTAAATCTATATTTGATATAACAAAGTGAATGTGCAGATACTTTTTGAAGGCTGGTTATTCTGTCATCTTTCTGTACCGTAGGTGTGCTCGAATACAGTCTGTTTCTGCTTTATGTGAAATTGAATTCTGATTTCTCTTTCACAATAATGTCTGTGCCTCTTTGTTGATTGCATTAGTAGTGATAATTGGATTCTACATGCAGGGGAACCTGTCAGCCATACTGTAGATCTCTTCCTGATGATTCTTTGCTTGAATGTTTTGATATTTTGGATGATTCCAATATTGAAGGTCTGTAGTCTATATACAAGACATGTCCATAGTTTAGTGCATTTACTCGAATGACTGTGGTAGGTATAAGATGGGGGGATGCTTTCAGAAACTTTTTAAGTCGATCGCCTGCACTGCTTTCACTGGATTAATCACATACTATAACTAATCTGCTTGAAGCCTTTTTCAAACGCAATTTAATCTTGTGCTATGGTTGTATAAATGTCGTTAGAAGTGAATCTCATGGATGTAGAATATTTTAGGCATCACGTTATTATTCAGAGACTTAATGAAAATGATTCCTTTTTGGTCTCATTCATGCATATTTATCTTTTGCTTTTTTTTTTTTTAATTATCTTTTGGCTGTCTGTATGTTTCTTGAGTTATATACCATTATTTTAAAATTTCTTTTGCCTTATAGGTCTATTTGCATATTGAAAATATGAAAAACTTTTTTTTTATTTGTCCATGTTCTCATTTATGGATTGAGTCATTTGCATCTAAAATTTCAGTGCACGCATCACATGGAGAAGTGGTGAAGAGAGATATCAGTGAACATCGTGCAGTATGAATAAATGCTTGTTCCCATTTATATTATTCATTTTGCATTCTCTATGTTTTGCAGTATGACCTAAAATATAACACCTATAATTTAGAGATTCCAGTTGAATGCAGGCAGTATCGGGTGGCCACTTGTTGAAAATTCCTTTCACAACAATTTTTGAGTATCTTCAGGTTAGTTTTTGACAAATGGTTGCACAAATTATTAGTGATCCACAAGAATTCAGCTGCTAGTTACTCCATGGGTTTTTCACGTGATCATTCACACTTTGCATATTTTGTCAGGTGAATTTTATTGCTTATTTTGTGCTTTGCAGATCTTACGATTGATCGTAATTTCAGTGAGCAAACTTGGACCAAGTGCTACGTTTTATCTTGCTGCTGCTGTGTCTGACTTCTATGTCCCTTGGGAATCTATGGTAATGCATTCACAACCTCTTGCATGTATCTATTCGCATCCATCTTTCATCCTAATAATAGTTGCATCAAGTGATATCTCAATTGCTTTTGCATGTAATGGTATGAAATGTAACGGTATGCTTAGTGATACAAAATGGTAAATTGTGTTAATTATGTTATTTTCCCTCTCATAATTGTAATATTATTAATGAGCTATTGAAATCCACGCTTTGTTTTAACAAATTCTCGAGTTATACAAATGCTTATACTTCCTGTAATCTAGCCAATAGCATGAGATTTGAGAAAATTAAGTTAGGTTTAATTATTTCTTTTACGGATTATGGGGGTCTATCAGTTTCTTACGTCATGGCCATAAGAAGCACCTCAACTAGAAGTTTTCTTGAATTTGTCAAATCATTCCTGTATAATTTTGCCCTTACTTGCTTCTCTGCAAATAATAATTCTTTTATCCTTCATCCTTCTCCTGCTATGATTGACTTAGGTAGTTTCCAATGTTAGGAAAACATATTAGTTTCGAAAGCTTTTACCATCAAAAGAGGCATAAATCTTTTGTGTTGATTCTCTCTTCTGCCAAATATTAAGTTAAAGGACTGTGTCTGCTTATCGGGCAACTTGATGTTTCGGCTTCATTTTATAGACAGAACATAAAATTCAGTCTGGATCTGGTCCTCTAGACGTGCGACTTGCACAGGTACCTAAAATGCTTCCAGTGCTGAGGAGAGAATGGGCTCCAACAGCTTTTTGCATATCCTTCAAGGTTAGATATTCATTACCTATATTATCTTTCCTTACAGTATGAGTTCAATAATACCTATTAGATTATGAAACAAATTGCAACATTGGGCATATATGTTGCAGATAACAATAATAGGGAACTTGGATGGTTGTCTGTTCTTATGCAAGCTTTCTGCTCTGTTATTTCTGTTAGCCTTTTTGACTAGATGGAGTTTAAGTGACTCTGAATCTCGCTTAACCTTGAAATGGAATGATTAGGAGAGTTTTGCTTTTCTCTCTGCTTAGTTTCTTGTTTCTACGTAATGGACGCACCCGATAAGAGTCAATGTAGCTACTAAATTCTCTAAAACATGTATTTCTTAAAGGAATGCTTTACTGTAAGGATTTGCTTATTTGGCTGATTTTGAGACCAAATGATGCTGTTTTCTTGAAACCTTTACTTGTGTGATTGACAACTGGAGACAGATTCAAAGATCCTTCTAGCTAAGGCTAGCATGGCTCTTAAAAAGTACAAGGTACATATGGTAATATCTAATGAGCTTTCAACCCGTAAATAGGAAGTGATAGTAGTTGCAAAAAGTGGAAATATAGTAGTTCGCAGAGACACTGCTCAGATAGGTGCTGATGTTGAGAGCCCACTTATTGAACTCCTGGTGGACAGACATTCAGCTTATACAAAGCAAGCTGGTGCATAATATCTGTGCCAGCAACAACCGTTGTTAGATCATGGCTGTTACGGGAAACAGGCATTCCTGATTAGAAAATCTGATTATGTTTACTGCTGCTGTTTTGAAATCAACTGTGGATTTTTAGATACCACAAGATCATCTTTTTCTGTGAATTGTGCTGTGTAAATCTTTCAGGGTTCTTCCTTGGATGCATTTTTCTTCCCTTTTGTTCTTCAAGAAGCATCAAATAGAAAAAATGTTTCATACTATTTTTGAGGACACATTCTTTGCTGAATAAATCTAGACATAAAGACAATGATCATTGCCAGACTTTTCCATTACAAGCTCTGTAATTGTTTGCATTTATCAATTATCAATAGCAACTAATTAGTTGTACGAATCCTTTGACTGTGCATGGCTCTTGACAATTTAGTCATTGTGTTATAAGGCAGACAGCATTCGCTTTTCAGATGCAAGTGAATTTTGTCTCTGCCGAGTCTGTAAGGAAGCTTCAAAAAACTGGCTGTCAATAGATACTCAACGGTGAGCTGTTTTAACTGGCTTGCTTGCTTACAAGCTCGGGCGGAATGTTGTATAGGAATCCTCCTCAAAATAGGAATCTTGCAGGAGATGCAGAGATTAAGAGAAGGGTGCTGTGCTAATCATGTATTTCTTTTATATCAAGTGAAAATCCATATGTACAATTTCTTTTCCTTTATATACAATAAAACAAATTTCTTAACCTAAGAGGCACTATAAATACATTGTATGGTTTCAAATATCAGAAATCAGACCCACGGTTCAACCTTTATAAGTCTTCATTTTTATCTTTTTCGAGCTCTAGACCTTCAGCAGACAAAAGCCTGCTGATGACCCTTTTCTTCTCTTCTTCTGCTTCTGTAGCATTAAATCTCTCTTCTTTAATACAAGTGGACGCCGTCTCAAAGTATTGTTGAAATTCTCCAGGGATGGCTTCTTCTCTTTTGCTAGCATTTTCCTTTCATCATCAGGATCAATCTGGAAATCCCAATCAAAGGTGCATACTCAGCTAACAATTATCGTCAGTCTGAACAAAAAGCATTTTGGGCCAAAACAACAAATACAATGGGAAAAAAAAAAAAAAAAGATCAGGAGAAGAAAAGAAGCATGTTGGTAAACAATCCTTCGGTGTGTTATATAAGATGACTATCCTATTACGAAACTATTCATTACTACATAGTTTAGGACGACACTAATCGCCAAGCAGAAGGTCAAAGGATTACCTAGATGAGTAAGTATTGCGTGCACCACATGCGTGGTGTTTTAAAATCAATCACACATCACCAAATAATCCTTGAGTGTGTTGTATAAGATGACTGTCATGTTGCGAAACATATTCATCATTACATAGTTTAGTACAGCACTAATTGCCAAGCAAATGGTCAAAGGATTATCTAGATGAGTAAGTATTGCGTGCACCACGCGCGTGGTGCTTTAGAATCAATCACACATCACCAAATAATATAAGATGTTACGTGACGATAAATTATTAGTTTTAATACATCACGCAACAACGCACGCATTTAATACTTTTCCTTACCTAGATTGATACAAACCTACCAAGAAAATATTTCTGACCATCCAATAAATGATCTAAAGGGAAAAAAATAATCCGGCGTGCACTGAGATTTTATTCACGCTGCTGCTGTTCTATTAGGACACCAAATTTGAAGTTGAATTGAAAATATTCAATCTATTCAAATTTCTACGGATCATAATTGTCAAGATATACAATCAAAACATGTGTACCATTAGTTGACGAATAGAATTAGAAAATGAAATGAGAGATTTCTTCTTGGCCCTTTCAGAACTCCTCGTTTTCCAAGAATATTTTTTTAAAGTACATTAGCGTTCATGATACTACAAAGCTGTGCTGAAAATGCCTTAATATTGATACAGCATTCGGCATCGCTCTTGTTGATGTTCAAAATTATTTGTTGATAATGCAGAATCAATAAAAATACCAACAAGTGAACTGATGTTCCCCAGGACAGTGGCTCTATTGTTTTCTCTATGTGTAATGATCTGTTAAATCTAGATGCCTTCTGCTCTTTGTTTCCCTAAAAGCAATACAAATCCATATTTTGCATTTTAGGCAGTTGAGACAAGAATTAAACATTCTGAAGACCAACATGTGGAATTTTAGAAATATGGATTATATCATAATACCTGTATACACATTCTGTACATACACGGCAAGCTGGCTATATATAATACATATGGGTACACAGAGGGATGCTAAGCAAAATTATGGTTACATAATATGTTCGCGAGGTCTAGCAGCCCAAAGTGAACTAAGAGCACGAAGACGCTGAAAGTACTCCCCAAAAGCAAGCAATCCCCTCGCTGTTTGGCGAGTTGTTAAGATACAAGACATTCGCTGCAGAGTTTGCTGGCGCAGATGATCAGCCTGCTCAAACATAAGCAACTCATTAGCAAACTATTTTCAAATTGCTGAGGAGTAAACTCATAGGTTTTCTTACATTTTGTACCTTTCTATGCACTGATAGAGAATCATGCACGGGGATCATCTTGAACAAATAAAACCAATAAAAAATAAAGAAATTCATCTAGCAGAAAGCAGCAGTGATTTGTGACGGCAACAATCACCTAGCTTTAAATGCAAACATCTACTTCCGTAGCCCAAGCTATTTCTACAAGAGTATTTGTTTGTTAGTAAATCAAGTTATGTAAGTATGGATTATGGACAAATTTTGAATTCCAGTCAAGAAGTCCACGAATCTGGCGGTGAACAAACTTTTCAAGAATACAGCTAAATGACTAATGCAACTGACAGTATTTGCCGTTTGAAGGATCTTTCCTATATCCAAATGCTTGGCATGTATTTGCTGAGGCATAAAAAGAGTCCTCTTGACTAATTTTAAACGAAAGGTGCCTCTGGCTGTTTGTTACCACAGGGAGAAACTACTGCTTGCATAAGACTATATGTTTTCAATAAAGAACTACTTTTCAAACACCAAGAAACTGTAGAAACAGGCTATATGCAGGCTGTATACTGCTACTAGTCCTTTGGACATTTCTTGATGAAAGGGAGAAAGAAAAAGTAGTAAAATTTGAGTTTCTCCTGATCTTGGCCGCTATTATATGCACCCGTTTGTGCATATTGCACATTTGCACATCCACTTGTTTTCATGATATGTAAGGATATGCTTAAAGATGCATATATAATGCATTGACAAAATAACCTAGTTCCTAACCTCTCTCTCTCTCTCTCTCTCTCTCTCTCTCTCTCTCTCTCTGTGCTTGGTCAGCAAAAGAAAAATCGATTCGTCCAGTTTTTTCTAGACATTCATTGCATGTTAGATAATTGTTATTGACAAATATCAGTGACAGATCCTTTTTCTGTCAGTCACGTTGTTAATTGAGAAAATAGAGTGGGTCAAAATATACACGGACCATCTAATAAAAAACAACTAGGCCAGGAAAGTCCATAGATTCATTCATGGTGTGACAAAATGGGATGTTACCTGGTTAACAAAGGTCTCTAGTGCTTCCAAATTCTCCATAGAAGCAGCAACATGGGAACCATAATTTCCCACTCCTGTTAGATCAGCTGCAATGCTCTGAGCCAGAGTCTGCTGAAGCTTTTCAATTCCTTGTGAGAGAGCATCCTCAGCTTGTTGACAAGATTGATGAAGTTTACAAACATCCATGAGCTGTTGATCAGTCAAGGGCTCCAGTGTTGGCATTACTATCTGTTACAATTTACAAACAAGGATGTTATCAGCTGTTTTACAATGACACCTAATTAGCAAGTAATTTTACGGCTTATGTGTGACCTGTATGTGTGAAACTAGAATGAAACTCGAGTTTCAGATAATTACAACATGAGCACTAATCCACTATATCCTCATACTGAAGCTCCACTGATTTAACAAAAGATCTGACAAGAGATTCATATATGCTTTCCTATGTGATTAAGAGAATTAAAAACAGTGTGCATCTTTAATCCTGGTAGAAAGACCAGCTTGTCAGATTAAGTTAAGACAATATGGAACATTATGATGATGGAATGAACCGAGATATACATTTACAAGCTCTGATGGACGAAATCCTCCAATCCACTGGAAAAAGCGCTCCGCTGAAGTTTTCCATACACCAGATTTTAAGTAAAAGACGTCAGCTTTGGCTGCATCTGCTTTCATCTGGAAGAGATCACGATAGTGGTTTAAGAAATTTCCTACAACCATTTGTAGCTCCAGATCACTTATTGGAGACTGTAAAAGATTTCTCAGTTCTGTAGTTTTTCTCTGTTGCTCCTCTACCCAATGAGTATATTCCATCTCAAATGCAGCGATTCCTGCAGAAAGAAGTAGGAAGCTCCAAATCAATCTAAGTTCAAATGGATGCCTCTGGATGGCAAACTGCATACTGTTCGTCATGTACGTCATCAGAATACATAATTAGCAAAAAGTAGGACTAAGAGAAATATATATAAAACAGAAATCCATTTCTTTTAGAAGCCACAAAACTCAGGAGTTTTAAATTATGATTGATATGTATATTGATTCACAATTGATATGTTTACAGATTGTGGTTTCTGTATCCAGAATAAATATGCTTCGGCAATTCTTAATGTATGTATATCTGCTAGATAACTGCAAAAAGTAGTTGAATCATGCCTAAAATGATGCTAAACTTAAAAATTTCTGCTATCCAGCTTTTCCTCAGAAAAAGAGCTGTAGATATATTATAGTAGGTTAATTTAGGCTATTAGATCACATTGCTTCAAACTCAAATAAAATGATCAGACACTCTGAAAAGATGTATTTTCAAGGATTATACTATCCCTGCAATCTTATTGGAATATCTGAGTTTCTATATCTTCTTTTCCCCAGTTGATTTTTATTTGCTGAGAGATTTTTGACAACTAATAAACTGCAGTTATAAGTCAACAATATGCTAATGTAATTGGCTATCTTGATGATCTTCCAAAGGTACATAAAAACGACATGCCGAGAAAAACAGCAAAAAATATTGACTTGAAAATGCATAAAATTAGATAACTAAATGAGGTTTTGGAGTTCAGAAGATATGCCTGAGTAACGGAATCAATGCCACAAAAATTAAATTTATGTACCTGGATTTACAGTTGCAGTAAATCCCACATTAGCAACTGCACCTCCAATACATGCGCCCTGTATGTGATCGCTGATACGTTAGGAATAACAAAAGGTGAATAAAATGACTATGCTGCATTAAAATGATTATGACGGATAAACCTGCCGTCTAGCTCTGTCAATTTCCGATTCCAATTGGGCCAACTTCAGACGGCTGTTTTCCAGTTGCTGAACATAAGCCTGTGAAAAGAGTTCTATATATGTTTCAGATGAAGTCATCAAAAATATTGCTCGAGTAAATACCATATGATCAATCATTTGGTGTACCTTTTTCTTTAAACGACTTTTACGAGCAGCTTCACGATTTTGTGCTAGACGTCTTAGTACCTGTCAGTAGATATTCACAATTGTTTAGCCATTTTATATCTGGCTAATTACTGTCTTGTTATAATTATTTTTAAGTAGGAATTAGCAATTTGATTAGATTAATTCATACGTATCAACATGGGTGAAACTTATTCAGTATTCGTTTTCATTAATCTGCATGATTTTCATGTACTAATGTATAGAAAGAAAGAGAGGAGGATTATTTCACAACACCTTGTCTGAAATGCTTCTTGCTGCTTGACTATCTATGGGAGATATAAAAGGTTCTTGAGACGTATACTCAGACTACAGAATTGGAATAAAAGTCAGCGATATAATGCTAAATGATATCAGATCATTTATCATTTGCAGTGAGAAGTGACAAAATTTCACCTTGCCATTTGCATCAGCTTTTGGGACTATACAGGCACCTGTGTGTGGGCTCATGTGACTCCTGAAAGTCTCTTCCCACATGCTCATCTGGTTCTCTGGATCATATATACCCATCCTTCTTGACGGAGCAAATTGAGTCGAAGAAGCCATATTCACCTAATTAAACTACAGAACTAGTTAGTCAGTCACTGACGCCTTCAAGTGATATCACATAACTTGGATTCAGAAGCAGGACAAAGCATTCTACTTAACTAATTCTAAAGCAAGTTCTGATATGAATTAATTAAAATACTTGAACTATAACTATATTGAATATGTCTTATTACAAGTAAAAAGGAAAAGAAAATATGCATACAAAAAGCTCCAAACAAGAAGAATTTAAGTAATTATAACTAAACAACTTCATCACAGCATGCAGCTAAACATGAGAAATGCTTGATCCACTCTCAATCTATCACCAAAATCCATGCTATAGTTGGAGTTATATCTCTATATACAAGCAATTTAACTTAAAAAATACAGCAGAAACAAAAGATATATCTATAAAAAAAATAACTAAAGATAGGAAAACTTACATATACAGTCAGTGAATCACAATAAGCTCAAATTCTGGTATCTCTCTGCACTCACAAGGGGCACAGACACAAGACACACATACCACAAAATATGCAGTGGCCCAAATGCAACAAGAACTCAAGAATACGAAAAGGATCGGAAAGGTAAAGCAGATGAAGTGAGCAAACTACAAACTAGACAAAAGTAGCAAAATTATTGAAGCAAAAAGTTAGTGAATATGCCTAAAGAGACCAATCGTACCATTCCATTATATAATACAAAGAGAGCAACTACAATTTATCTGGTTTTTAATGAAACCCCTGAATTGAATTGAAAGTTTGAACCCTTTAAGAATGTTGAAAACCAATACCTATAATGGGTTCAGAAGACACAACAACATTTATGGCTATGTTGCAATTATGAGCTTCAGTATAAGACGAAACTAGTCCAATTTGATTCTAACATGTAAAATAATAAACTGACAGTTGAAGAATAAAATAAAGGGTTAATTACAGTTTGCCCCCCTGAAAGTGGGGGAAACTTACACTTTGCCCCCTTCAATGTAAAAAAACATGCACTTTGCACCAATATTTTTGGGTTAAAATTTTTTTATTAACTTAATTTTGCATAAATTGTTAAAAGTCTAAATTGTCCTCACAACAAATATACCTATAGCTATTAAATCTTACTTATTTTTCTTATTTTATCCATTGCATGTTTATCATACCCGTATAATATGCATTTATACAAATAATTTTAAAAAATTAATATTTAAAAATACTTGTACATGCTTTTTAACTAACCATATAAAATATACAAAAATTTTTGTTGTATTATACTTCATGAATAATATTTCAAGTTGTCGCAAAATTTTAAAATTTGTGTAATAGTAATGATACATCTTTCGCGTTATATACAAAACAATAAAGATTTATATCCAAATTTTTATACATGCATATATTAAGCCAATAAGATCATAGAATTTTAATTAATGTGATATCTCGTACACCAATAAAAGAGTTAAAATTGATATTAATGTAACATAATGTATTAAACATAATGTAATATCTTACATACAAAAAAAGAGTTAAAATTGATATTAGTAAGCATATTATATTAAACATAATATAATACTCCATGCACAAAGCAAAAAGCTAAATTGATATTAATGTAGCTTAATATATTAAAAATATTAAATTAATAAAAATTTTATCATTTTATTGGTTATATATATATATATATATATATATATATATATATAGACACATACATACATGTGCAAAAATTTAGATATAAGTCATTATTGTTTTGTATAGAGTGCAAAAAAATATATCTTCATTATTATTATACAATTTTTAAAATCTTATGACAAATTGAAATATTATTCGTGAAGTATAATATGACAAAATTTTTTATGCATTTTATATGATTAGTTAAAAAGTATGTAAAATTATTTTTTAAAATTATATATATGAGCATAATAGACATGTATGGAAGGAAAAAAGAAAAGTAAGTTTTAGTGCCTATAGGTACATTTATCAATACACATGCAATTTATAAGGGCAATTTAGACTTTTAACAATTTATGCAAAATTAAGTTAATAAAAAAAACTTTTAACCCAAAAATATTGGTGCAAAAGTGTATGTTTTTTACATTGAAAGGGGCAAAGTGTAGGTTTCCCCCGCTTTCAGGGGGGCAAACTGTAATTAACCCTAAAATAAAAAAGTGACAAACTGTTTTGTATGCAGTCCCGCTTGCTATTATAGAGAATACGGTTTTCTTACCCATTAAATTTCGTAGGTAACGACTTGTGATTTTTTATTATTAATATTCATAACGCTATTTCTCCATATAGTTGTTATGGATTTAATTATTTCACCTAAACTATTTCATGAGTGTCAAAGGTTGTGTTTATTTCGTCCCTCAATGTTTACATTAGTATTTAATTGATTTTCAGTACCACTTAATGATCAAATTGCCAACCTATTTATATCATATCCCGTTTTTGTTTTTCTCTCCTTTATATTTTATTATTTTTGTTACATTTTTTATTTATTCTTTCTCCTCCTCCTCTATCCTTATCCACATCGTCAAGGAATCCAACCACATATTAACTTCTTTTTTCACAGGCTTACATTGATTGATTTACTTGAAAAGTTTAGACTATTTTGCAATGTTCTCGAGATCTTTGATGACGAATAAAACAAAAAAAAGATGTAAGAAAATGTCAGAAAGATTAAAAAAGAGAAACATAAAATGTCTACAATCAAGAAAAAAAAGATTAAAATCCTAAACTTTATGTGTTTTAATCCTTTTGTAACTTTTTAGCATTTTATTTCTTTTGTCCATCTTTCTCATTCAAATCTTAGAACATCAAAAAATACTCTAAACTTTTCAAGCAAATCAATCAATATAAGCCTGCGAGAAAAGAAGTTAATATTTGATTGAGTTTCTTGAGGATGTAAATAAGGATAGGGAAGAAATAGAAGGAATAAATAAAAAATAAGAAAAAATAATAAAAAGTAAAGTAGAAAAAAAATGATATAATATAAATAGAAGGGCAATTTTGTTATTAATTAGAATTGGGGACTAATTAGACACCAATGTAAAAGTTGACGGACCAAATAGACACAATTAAAAGTTGAGTGACTAAATTAACATTCATGAAAGTAGTTTCGGGATTATTAGAGTAATTAACCCTACTTATTATTTTTTCATACTAATATATTGAAAAGTGATAATAATTAAAAATTAAGTAGATACAATTCAACATATGTTAAATTAAACAAATAAAATTATCTAAAATTTATATATAAGCTTTAAGAATGCGCAATAACTCTTCTTTGTCCACCTTAACTTGCACAGCCTCAAATATAATACTTCTACTGCCACCATAAACCCCAGCATCTAGGCAACTTATATTAGTCGTATTAAATTTCATCGTATCAAATTGAAACTATACATAACTATATCGTATCACTGTGATACAAAATTAGACACAAATTTGTACAAAAAAAAAAAAAATAGACAGAGAATATGAACCAACCATTGGGTAAGGACGCACATAACTAAGTAATCTAAATTGAGACAATAGAGCTGTACATTTGGAACACCAGTCTAATTGTCGAATTACCACTCCATATTACTTTCCTTTGGTTGAAAAAAAAAATAAAAAGAAAGGTAAGAAAGATGTATTCGTACTACGTGACATATTATGCTTTGTTCAGTGAATGGCTAAAATCTTTACAATCATAACCATACACTTAATCAGGAGCTTGAATAAAAAAGGTTTTGAATGGAAACAAAACCAATCAACCAAATCAAATTAGGTTTGTGTCTCGTCGTTTGAGTACTTAAGTGTGATCAGCCTGCTAAGCAAAATAGAGGACAAATAGGATAATTAAGAATTAAACATAAATTCTTGTCTAATGCGGGCATAATTGAGTGCAGATGCCCTGGGACAAAAGAAATTATTATGAGCTTAAGCATAGCTGTGATATTCCATGCTTGCAAACTGGACTATTAAACAATGCTTTACTATTATTAAATACCTTGGATGGATAATTAGGTTAGCGTATGTTTTAACGTAATTCCACAAGCAAAATAAACACAACTTGATGATATTTGACGTGGTAAAAATCTAAATAAATATAGAATACCCAAAATAAAAAGGAAAAATTAGAGTACATTCTGCATATGGTTGTCCCTGAATCAAAGATTTCCATCTAGGATGATCTTTGGATTTAATATATAATATATGCTCTTGGGTTTTAGAGCCAAATCCATAATGGATTCCCACTTCCCCATTTCTAATCCTTGATTTTATATTTAACTTTTTATTAGTTCATATCTATCTTATCAAATAGAATAAAAATTTAATTTCACAACATTTATGTGCCAAAAGTTTTCTTGTTCCAATGTACTTTTTTTTTTATTTTTATAAATCTTATACTATTACAATAAAAGTGGGGATATGATGTTAATGGGATTCAAACCTCAAATCTCTGAAATAGAATTATAAAATTTTAACTACTCGGCTTTATATTCATTTTTGTTCCAATGTACTTAAAACAGTCTTCCTTCTATTTGCAGTGAGTCGTACCCTTGGTGTTTAGGCAAATAGAATGATAATGGATAGGAACAAGTACGAGGCTCCTAACATCTTGTCACGTGTGACTGTCCTTGATAGTGTCCTTTTCCTTTTCTTTTGGAAAATTTGTGATCTTTGCGGGTGCAATGCAACAGTTAATCTTCCAGCCAAATTGGAGAAAATGATCAGTCTTATTCTGTTGATTGTTGCCTGTTAAGGCATTATAGTGGCAGCTTCCAATATTATAGGCTTTTAGTTACCTTGTGTCTTGCGAGGTTGTCAAAGGAAAGTTTTAAATGCAATCCTCTTCCAACAATTAATGAATCCCAGGTACATATTTTTTTTTTGTCAAGATTTAACATACTAGTCTACTCCTAATCTACATTAGAGATGGTCCAACTGGACTTAAGAAATCAATGAGAATTAAACTACCATTGGACCAAAAGAGCACTATAGTACTCCTTTGAATTTAATACCAACAAACTGCTGCAGGTGGGGCTATAACCCCAACATGCAGCAAGGGAGATTATTCCAAATGCTCCCCTGCTCAGTGGCTCCCAGCAGGTACATATTTTCTGCTCTTTGCTTTCTGTGGAAGCTAGTCTGACACATAGCCAACCCAAAAGTACACGTCTGTGGGATTAATCATGGATCACTACTATAGAACAATCAGAATAGAGCCCTTCGCCTTTTTCTTCTTTTGAAATATTTTGGAAGTTCAGAAATAGAACATTATTGGTTGCATTTGATCAATTCTTCCAACATTTCTTTATTGCAATGACGGCTCTACCTGTACTTGAAGGTCGCTGAAGAAGGGCCCTCTCCAATTATCCAGGCTTTTAGAAAAAGAAATGCACAAGGCAAACATCATCCGACCACATAAAAGAAAAGGAAGAGAACAATTACACCCTATACACAATAAGGAATGAACAAGAAACAGAATAGAAAAATTAATCGGTAAAAAGTAAATGTATTTTCCTATAATTTGGTTTAGTTTAATTTTACAAAAATGTGTCAGTCCCAAAAGAAAAGCCAAAATTTGCAAAAGTAGCTGTCTGCAAACGTGTTCTACATACAACATTTGATGTATTCTCCGTCCCTCGTGAAATGGAAAAAGCTTATTACAATCCTACCCCAGTTCCTCCTTTAGTGGTGTTGCTTTGTCACAGGAAGCTTTGGTGGAGAAAGAAAGAAAAGTTTTTGAATCAGATTAGCATAGCAAATGGAAGAAAAAGAGCAAGAAAACAAAAGATAAGGGAGAAAAAAAGTTGCAAGCCAAAAAAAAATAGCAAGTTGTCACATTCAAAATTATGCACGTCAATTATCATCAGTGATACTTTTGTAACATGATGACCACTGAAAATGTCAGCCTGGGTAGCATTATTATTTATCAGAAGAAATTGATCGCTAACATTGACTCAAATATCTATGGTACTAATGGTCTTTCTTAGTACACCAAATAGGTGAAACCCTATTATAATGACAAGTCTCGACTTGAAGCCCCACGAGTACGTGAGTCATTAATGCTAGTTATAATATTTGGATTGATAGTTGAGTTCAACTGTACATTTATTTTATATGGTCTATATATGTTTTAGTAAGTTGTAAAATGAGTTAATACATATAGGTGATGTTTAAAAAATTCTATTGTGAAAGTAACACGATTAAGAAAATGAGGTGCAATCGCATTAGGAAGCAACTTGATTGATCCCAGAACCTAAAAGATTCAATCCTAATTGTGTCTGCATGTATTTACTTGCGTAATGATATTGATTTAAAGAACTCCACAACACGAAGGAAATGCTAGTTGATTATTTGCTTTTGTTTGCTTTAATACCTTTAAGGTGGGGCTTAAGGATGGGGGACTGATTATTCATACTCGTTCTTTGTTGTATTTCCTTCATCTACTGGCTTCCCCATCCCAAAACCCCATCATTCACGCAATGCGAGTTAAAGCAGCTTTTTTAATTGTCTGATTAAAGAAGTAAATCCTCAAAAGGAGGATAATGGGATAGAGATTCAATTCAATATCCTTTTCTAGAACAACATGGGAAAGTGACATTTTTATTGGAGAAAATGAATGAACGATACTTTATTAGGGGCAAACAGTCTTTCTTTTATGTTGTTAACTAGTTAGGTACACGCTTGGACGAGTTGGCAACAGGGAGTTGCCTGTAAGACACTCCCTCCTGGGAGGTCACTGTCCCAAAAGCTACCAATGCAATATGCCAAAGTAGTTTTCTAGGCAAAAACGTAAGGGTAGTAGCAGCATCATAGCATACTGCCACAGACGCATATATATTTTGTCTTTATATGATTGTTAGTTTTTAACTAAAATTTAGACTAATTAGGGGAATACATGCATGTTTTATTTTGTAAATTAGAGGTACGTGTTTTATTTTGTATAATTGTGCGATAAATATTAGACTGTGTAACTTAATTAGAAGTCACTGTCTGTGATACTTTTTTTCCCAAAATGCAATGGGTTCTCTTCCTTCAGTCCCCATTTGTTTTCCAAAACGTAATGGGTTCTCCCCTTTCAGTCCCCATTGGTTCAGATGGACTGTCTCATACTATAAATTAGTGTAGAATAGAAGTTAGGAATGTTGTCGTTTCACCAAAAAAAAAAAAAAAAAAAAGTACATGTTTTATAGTCCTATATTAGTAGCCAAACCATATAATTGTGTTATTAACTAGCTATGATTAAGAATTGCGGGTCTCCAATGCGTTATTAGTCTTGCTATGGAAAGGAATTAGGAAGCAAGCATTGAGAATATAATATACTGTAAGCTTCCCCATTGTGTAGACTATATTGTAAGTTTACAGTCATCCATGTAAAAATTTACATAGACTACCCATTGTTGGAGAAAAGAAAAAAAATTCAACGAGAGAGGTGGAGATTTTTTTCCCTTTTCTTTTTGTGAGGGGGAAACTTCAGTTGTATAATAATTAGGTGATTATCTCTTAGTGGAGGGAAATGAGTCAATTGCCGGTGTGGCATTCTTTTAACTAACATCACCAACAAATAAAAAAATATATGTAAAATATAAAAGAAAAAGAGGAAGATATTGATAGGTAAAATGGTCAATTTAGAAATCTAGGGTAGCGTCAGTAGCAAATTCTGATGCAAAAAGCTTGGACGTTTTAAGCAAGATTCAACAAATAGTTCAAAAGCGATATCAGAAGAAAGCCTATAGCTAAAAACGTCAGATCTAGTTATCTTCTTCCACTAGGCCAAACCAATGAAAAAAGAAATAAAATACAAAAAAAAAAAAGAGTGATAATAAGAGAACCACAAGGCCAAAGCTGCCTTCATCCTGATCTTACAACATCATTATCGTACTTCTATTTTTATGTTGCCCTCATATTTAAATGAAATATTTTGCTTAAGTAGTCCGAAATGGAGATAATCCTTGCCCTTATATATGGTTTGACACAGCTGACGCAGGGCAGAGTTATGCTGCGGGATACAAATTTTCACAAAGAAAACTTTGTAAGATTCTTCTATAATTTATTAAATTTTAAAAAATACTTATTATTTTTTTGTCGCATCACCTATGTATTCTGCGTTACTGTAATACATTCTCGTATAATATAACTTGAAAAGATCCATTTCTGATCTTAAAAACACTCCTGTACTAGCTTGATTTGTTTAAAAAAAAAAAAAAAAAAAAAAAACCCCTCTACATTCCCCTATGCCTCCAAGTAAATTCGTGTACTTTACAAGTTCCGTGAGTCCTAATTTTTCGCCAAATAATACATTGATAATTCTATCACTTTATTCTTGATATGTCCTCAATTTCCCCGGCAATCCTGACCTCATTCTTGCTAATTTTGGCGGTTGGAGAGAACAAAAAAACCTCAACCACTTAAGTTGCCTGCCCTCATTCATGGGGTGGCTGGATTCTAAAGTGCCCTCTAAAGCCGGAAATGCAGTTGCAGTGCATGGTCCCAATTACCCAAAGCTAATTTTGATGTGAAGAAATAAAGGATGCTATGCCTCGCAAGTCACAGCCAACAAAAATTGAATATGAATAGATTCTCACCTCCCATGAAGTCATCAGCATATATTTGCTTGCTTTTATACAAGGGTTTTCTTTTTCCTTTTCTTTCTTTCTTTCTTTCTTTTTTTTTTTTTTTTTTTCATTTCATGGCGACACCTCATTGGGCAGAGGGTGGAAGATGTGAGTCACAATGGGTCTCTAACTCCTATATTTGTTCCAGCATTACAATAAAGTAATGAGAACTATTGTTATATTAATCTTAGAAACTGTTGCCAAAATCTTTGGGCTTTAGTTATTAATCTTGTCTTTGTGTCTTTTAGACAAAGATACCATTCTAGGAAATAGCTTTATAGAAAAAAGAAGGAAAAATAATAATAAAAGTATCCACATATAGGGTCAAAAATATAGTGCCTACATAAAGGTTTCATGATGCAACCTTAATCAATAATAAACATTAAAATAGTACAAATCAATGGCTAATACCTTTTTTTTTTTTCGTTTGTGATGAAAATGAAAGGCTAATTGCAAGCTTTGGATTTTCATCGCCCTCTAAATTGCTTATGAATAGATATATAGCAAGGTAGCAACCAGTGATCCGACTAAATTATGCTACTTGATCTCCAATTAGCTTATCTTCTACTAGTCCCAAATTGAACTTTAAAATCCCCATCTTGTGTTGCTTTAATACAACTATTCATGACTTTTCTTGCTAATCTCCGACTACTAATATTTAAAAATTTATTTAGGCCTTGTTCTCAACATATTCTAATTTTTGTAAAAACTAATCTTTAGAAAAATTGAAAATAAGTTGTTCTTAATTTTAGTTTAAAAAATCTAAATGCAAAGTAAAAAAAATTAATAATAAAGCAGTTGAGAACATCACAAAATAGATTTTTCAAAATTAAAAGTTAAAAGCAGATAGAAAAAAGCTGTTACTGACGTGCCTTTTGTTTGTTATCCCTTACTAAAGTTCCAGTATTAAAAACAAAATTGAGTGTAAAATTTACATATTTTAAGTAGAGTTTAATAAATTTTGTGTGACTAGCAACACCTTATAGGTACACCGCTGTTATTAGCTTCCAAGCATACAAACTATATTCACAAAATGTAAATAGAAAAAGGAATAGGATATTCTTTTTTTGATCTCTCCATTAAAAGTTAAAATAGTAGGAGGAGGAGAAATTAATATGACCAAATATATTTTTACACCAGGGAACAATTAATGTTTAATGAAAAAAAGAAAAGTAAAATATATGAAGTAAAAATATTAATAAGTTCGGAAATTGATATCAAATTTATTATCAATAAACTGAGTGTTTAGGTAACTGGATATCTAAGATTGGACTTGCAATTTTGCTTCGGAAAGAAAAAAAGAAAACCCATAAAAAACAATTTGTAAATTCCATGCTTTACAAAAACCTTACCATATGGGCCAAAAGAGATAGCTGACTCCTCAGCCTTCTAGTTATGGGCCAAACAGAAACGCTATAAACTCTAAGGTGTACACTGTGCTCTATGTACGTTTTCAGCCCACGGAAACCAACTTGCGTTTTACTTCTTGAAATGATTCGGGCTGTATTATTGGAGCCTTCAAATCAAGCCCAGGTCAATCCAAGCCCTTAAAATTTTGCCTGATCCAACAACTGTTCAAGTTTCTTTCAAGAGTGGGTGAGCTTTGGAGTTTGGACGAAAGATACACTAGAAGACACTAATTTGTTAGTTTCTTTTTCTGAAATTGGATTAAAAAAAATTCTTTTGAAAATGAAATTATAATTCAGAATGAAAATTGGCTCATTATGCCAGAAATTAATCAAAGTTATTGCAAAATTTTACAAAAACCTTAACTTAAAAGGTCAACATTAACAACATCACGGACGAAATTATTTATTTATTTATTTTTGGCAAACTTGATGGACCAATTGATTTGAATTGACAACATGGTAAAACATTATTTACAAAAACTTGAGGAAAGCCGAATGACAAGAGCCTAAAATGGTGATCTAAATTATGTGTGTATATACACATAAATAGATGAATTCCAAGATAAGAAGATTTTGTTGTTCATATTATTATTATTACGAATGTTGGTAAAATCTAATGTTATTCTTTGCCATTAAAAGAAGAATTTTGACTATGAAGTTAATTAAATAACAAAGAAAAAAAGGAAAAGAAAGCCTAATATAGCCTCTATAACCAATTTTGTTTTGTTTATTTTTTGAAATTGCCCATGTCAAGAACTTGGAGGGT
Organism: Mitragyna speciosa; assembly: GCA_024721245.1. Taxonomy (NCBI): domain Eukaryota; kingdom Viridiplantae; phylum Streptophyta; class Magnoliopsida; order Gentianales; family Rubiaceae; genus Mitragyna; species Mitragyna speciosa. Next base: position 18,149,768 of record CM045568.1, read on the forward strand.
TTTACTGAAAAACTAAAAAGTGAAAACAACTAAGAAGCGTTTGGCTTCCTTCTCGAACGTGCGGAATTGGATTGGAGAATTCTCAAGAGAATGGATTTCGACTCTTGTGTCAAACAAACAACTAACGACTAACAATTTACACGGATATCCCCAAGAAAATGAGGATCATATGAGGCACTAATTCAGTAGTCAGCAAAGGGTCACACAAGCCTTTCAAGTCGATTGGATCTATTTCTTTTTCACCCCTATAGATCTCAACAGCCTTATGGGATTTCCATTCTATATTGTTGGGATATAGAACTGGAAGCTATGGATAAAAACCATATATATTATATTAACAGCTTCTCAAATCTCAAGCACTTTTCTTCCTTCTTGGAGTTAAACTCGAGAGTTTTCACAATTCACTTCACGGGGTTTTCAGCAAATTTTTTGTTATTGCAAAAAATGAACTTCCAATTTCTTCTAATGTTTTTTGTCATATATAACTGAAATTTGAGTGATTTAATCCCTTGGAAATTAGATCGCGACAAAAATTGATTTCACTAATTGTGAAGTTTAGAACATAATTTTTGTCGGATTGTTCGTAGAAGCTATGATGTTACCAAATAAAAATGGCCATGAGAGACCTCCATGTCCTATTTTAATTAGAAAAGGCTGTTTGTACAACCTACCCGGGATGAGATTAATTGCCAATTTGGAAACATTGGCAGACCATTGAACACTATGAATTTAGATAAATTACTTAAGAATGTCATCTCTCAGATGATACATGCATAGCAATGCCGTCTCATTCTTAGAAGCCTCGCCAACAGATTTCATCAACTTAAGCAATTTGGAGGTTTTGAGGTGCTCAAAGAATGATATTAGGGGATTGGAGGTTCATCATTTAGCATCCACTCAAGAGTTGAAAGGCTAGGTACTCAAAGTTTAGATCCGAAGTCCGAGGAAGGGTTTGGCAAGGAGGAGTTTGGCGTGCTCTTAAAGCATCCTCAGAGTGGATTATGTTGCCAAGCTTAGAGGCTGATGATTTGAAGACTTCAAAAGTTGCTGAAAAAGTTGGGAAAGAAGGTTCTGACCGAACCCATGGCATGAACCCGCGCCGCGGATAGCCTCGCGGGTACCATCAGAGAGTTGGGCATGAAGAACAAAAGTTTCTGATCGAACCCGTGGCATGAACCCGCACCGCGGTTACGTGCCATGGCTACGGACAGGACTTTACGTTTTTTATTGTTTTAATTAGTTTTAGTTTAGTTTTTGAGTTATACTTAGTTTAGACTTTCATATTTATTTTGTAGGATTTTAATGCCTATATAAGGCTAACATTAGTGTCTTTTTATTAATGAGTTATGATTTGTTATGTTTTATGATGAATTAATCAATGGAAATTGATATTTTCTCTCTATGAGAGTTTGTGAGTTCTTGAAAGAGAACTTTCGTGTGACTTTTCAAGAGTGATTCTTGAGAGTTTACTTTATACCTCGAGTTCTATTCAACAGGTTTGGGTAGGGTTTTGGGTTTGTTCTTGTTCAATTAGATTGGTTTCAATCCACGGGTTAGATTGGGGTCAAACTGTTCAACAAGGAGTTCGTGTACTTTGATAATCTTGGTCCTAATTCTGCAGGGAAGTGTTGGATTGGATTATCGCCTGATCTTCAAGACGGTCCTTTGAGAATGTTCCTGTACGAAGATTCGAGAGTTTTAGGAGCGTCGCCATCTTAGGGTCCCCGTTCTTCTCCGTGATTAGAAGAGTGTCATGAGTTCATCCAAAACTGTTGTTCATCATCATCATCATCCTCCTCGTCTTCATCGGCTTCAGCTAACGTTGAATTGGATTGTGCATTGAGCAATAAAACTATAAGTGAAGTCAATTGTAATTTTAATGTAAAAAATACGACTGGCAGAAATTTCTCATCTGCCAGTTCGAAATTAAAAGTACAATCATTTTGTCTGGAATAATCATAAAGCTTCTTTGCCTAAGGATTAGGGAATTGATCGAGAAATTGGAAATGTTTTATGAATAATAAAAAGTTAAAAGGTGAACTAATGCAATATTAAAAAGATAAAAAAACGGTTTTTTTTTAATATTAAAAACAGTATTATGAATTCACGGAAAACAAATAAATTTGACCCATAAAAATTTTACCTGCCTTGATAAATCTTCATGGAATGCAATCATTTTATGGACAACGGCGGTCATGATATCAGATACCAAGAGATTATGCTTCAGGCTGACTAAACATAATTGGCAAGTTTCAATAAAACACATCCATCCAAGTTCATCTTCACATCTAACAGAATTCTTAAAGCAAAAAAATAAAAAATAAAATATTTAAATTGTCTTCTAAGTTATTTCCATCGTACACTTATACACAGTCAATTTAAAACTGAAAAGAGGACCACAGAATAATTTAGTAACTAATTTGAAACAAAATAATAATAATAATAATGTGGTGACATATAGAAATAGTTTAAATGATATGCATATTTTTTTGTCCGAATTCTTATGACAGAAATGATTGGGAGAGTATTATTGATAGGATTAATTTGTTGATTTTGTCGTGGCTTTACATAAAGAGAAACAACTGGCATCTTTGAGATGTATATATCTTTGAAATGTTTCATCAGATATCTTCATTTTATGTTTAAGAAAAGCTCTTCTTGCTCATATTTATTACAAAAAAAAAAAAAGCGAAGAGCTCTTCTTGCATATCTAAATGACCACTTCAAAATGATGGAATATTAAAAGCTTCCCTTAGATATTTGTAGCACCAAACTAGCATCAGAAGAGTAAGCAATACTTAGAGAATCCTTGTGGTTTAGTAATTAAGGGTTCCCAAAATGTTAGGCAAATTCCTTGAATAAACATTAGAAGTAATGAAACTTCATAAAATTTTGTTAAACAAGCAAATACAATTGCATACCTTAGCGTTCGAATCGAACATAATAGACATGCATGTCACATATGCATCTTGCTATAACCTGAGTTTTCTTCATTTTTCAGTTGGTTCTTATGTTGCCCTGTTACAAAATGCTTCAATTGCAAAATGGTATACACAAGAAGCCTATATGATTGATGGTTTTGTTAGCTTACTTTGAACTCTTATATCTGGCAGGAAGTTTTTCAATTCTTTTAGATTCCAATCCTACTTGAGGACCCATAGGCGCCAACAGCGAAAAAGAGCATCTGTTTGATATACAGCAATAATTTTTATGTATTTCGCTATAGATTTTGATTCTTCTTTAATTAGTGGCTTTGAAATCTTGACTAGCTAAAAGATAGTCCTAAATAGTCGTCTTGAGAAGAGGGGATAATCCCTTATACACTAAACTTTTTGGGATACCATATTTCTAGATTATAATAACTAACATGCTTAACAAGCCTTCCTTTTAAGGTTTTGAATGTTAGGGGGCGACAGGCTCTTATTCGACTTGTCGAAAACCTTGGAAGTATTGTGAAGCATAAATTCAAGAATAGATTCTTTCTTGATCGTATTGGAGTAGTTGAAAAAGATAATACTTAGGTTTATTGTTGAGCACTTTAGACCCTAGCTAGCTTCTACCTAATTAGGTTTCTTCACAGTGATCTTACCATTCAAGGTTCTGTAGGATACAGTCGCTTATTGTTTATTTTTTTAGAAAATTGTGTTTTACAAATCATGCATGGTCGTTGATTTTTAACTTCAATTATTTATTTTTAGTTCAAAATGATGAATGTACATATCCCTCAATCTTTTTTTTTTTTTTAAGATATCCCTCAGTCTTTTACCACTACTATTGTACTACGATTACAAGGTCATATATTGGAACTAACTTAAGAATCATTCTCATAAATGGATTCAAGGTCGGTTGAAAGCTTATGCTAGGGAATAATGTGCAGGTTCTTTAACAACACTAGAAGGTATAATATGATAAGGTTTTCTTGAGAGGTGAACAATCAACGGCTTTTATAACTGACAGGGTTAATTTATGCTTTTCTTTTGTTTATTCATCGAATGACTTTCGGATGTGTGCCCAATTGTCGTGTTTTCTTCATTGCGTCAAGAAGGCCATTAGTTTAAACAAAATTAGGTATCTCACCAATTGTTGGACGCAATTACACGAGATAATTTGTAGAAATAATGTGGTATAAATTGGTGTCAGACGTTTAAAATTTTTTGCAATATTAAAATTTAAATTTAGCAATCTAAATCAATCTATGTCAACATAAATCAATTTGAACCACAAATTATTTCGAGTAATCACCAAAGATACCAATTTCATGTTAAACTATTAAAATTGAAAATAACTGTTGTACTTGCATGTACATGTAGTTAACTGCACCAACCAAGGAATTGTTTGTAGAGTGAATCAAAATGATTGTGGGATGATTTCTAGAAGCATTCCTCCAAATACTTCCCAAACACATACTCCATCAGTTCAAAATGATGATGTTGCTTGAATTCTTGTCAAATATAAAAAATTATGCTATCAAATTGAGTCCAAATATAAATATATGCCTAGATAGTGGAGGACCTTATGATTAAATATAATTCATTTTTAAGTGCTACTTTCTAGAGGAAGATAATCTTTTATCCTTGCGGTTACTTTAACCTCCAAGATCCTCCAAACTCATCTGTGGCATGCTTGGAACAAGCACTAATTATCTATCCTTAGGTGGTAGGACCAACCAGAAATCATGTTATGCAGTTATTGTGGGCTTTGGAACAAATGCTCTTCTCCAGAATCTCATGATCTTGATTACCACCCAACCCACAAAGCCATTCCCTGCTTTAAATGAAGGAAATTATATAAGTACATAATTAAATTACTTAAGTAACCCTATCTACTCTAAATGATACTATAAATTTTTATATAATCATGTTTTTACTCTTCAAAATCATGAAATCATAATGTAATGTACGAGAAAATTGTTTAATAGATAATCTATCTTCTATTTGGTTACTCATAGCATACCAAAGAAACAATGTGTCTACACAGCTAAAGTTGGATAATTTTTTTTCAGTATAGATGTTTGATAACTCCTTAGGTATTTGTTCATTTATCACAACCATCATGGCTTGCATGTGATTTTGCTAAAAGAACTGGAATCATTATGTCATACGAATGCAGTAATATTTCCATTACGGAGCATAAATTTTGTCGAATCCTGACTAATTTTATGTAGTTTTTGCCCTCTAAGATTGTTATTTAATACTTTTGCCCCTTCCTTTCAATATCAACTATCAAGTTTTTAGCTCTCACTTCTATCCAAATTGGCACCTAAATGAAGTTCTTGAACGATTTGAGAGAATTAATGTTAGATCATTAACTACGTTTCGTTGAGATTGCAAGAAGACTCCTTACAAATTATAATTAACCTTATTAAAAGAGATTCCGTACGAAAGATAAGAAAGCAAGTATAAACAACTAATCGCAAATTATATATCCTTTTGAGGTGGCAATGAGTCCCAAGATCTAATGAGTACTTACTCATGCTCAAATTTAATTTGGGCAGGTATGAAAAATATGGAATTAGGTCTAATTGAGATTATACCCAACAATATTAATTCAAATATAAGTATAAATGGGAGTTACTTGAGACTCCTATGAGTATAATAGTCCATTGATTAAACATTATTTAAATAATTCAAAATTACAAATTTAAATATTTGACAGTCAAATATTATTTAAATGACTCAGATTTGTAAGTATATTCAATAATTTGTTTATTTTAGTATCAAAAGAAATTACTATTGGGTATTTTGAGCAGTATCAAAGTGGGTCTAACCCATTTTAATCCCTTCTTATGACTAATATGGAATTGTTTGAGTATAACACATATTTTTTAGTCCCAATTAAATCTCATCCAAATCCCAGCCCACTTGCCATCTCTACTTCTAAATTAGTTTTTGGTAAGAATTTTTTACGTCAAAATTTCCACTGCTAAATGAAATAATATATCCATTTAACTTCCACAGTCTAGCTGCATTTTCAGAAGGTTACTTTGGGAATTAAATAAGTGGCAATTTTTCTTAATTTTCATCAACGCAATAGATGAGTCAATGTTTTTTTTCTTTTTTTGGGTGAATTTTAGGCCTTATCCCACAGAATAGATAAGAAGAATTATATGCAGGTCAAAACAAGAGTATCAACAAGCAAACATGGCCAATACTAGCCAATAGTATAAGCCTTTTTTTTTTTTTTTTACGTAAAAACTTTGATTATTTTATTTATGGTCAATCTTTGAAGCTTATACAACCAGCAAATATGCTGCAATCTCAATTGGTTTCTACCAACTCAATAGTATAAGCATGAGTAGGCAAACTATAGTCAAGGCCTAAGGATTTCGATATTTTGAGACAATGACTTGCAAGTCCTGTATCCACTACCCAACCTAGAGTTATCTAAAACAAGAAATGAAACATAGACTAGCCAATTGTTTCAAGACATATTAATTGTTAATAAATAAGAAGAAACTCAATAAATATGACTAAAATATTTTAAATTATCGTTTTGGACTTCAATCCTAGTTAATTTACCATTGAACGCAAGTTGAATTAGACATTAGCATTTCACATTTTTATTAGAATCCTGATTTTTATCCCATATTTTTTTATCTTGAATACGCATGCAAGATTGTGAATTGATCATATTAACTCTGGACCATGATACGACCAAACCCTACTACTAATTACTCTGGAAGATCTGCACCATTCTAAATCGAACAATTATCTCTTGAATTATGATTCATCCAGTGCCTAACACCCAAAAAATTCGATTGACAATACTAGTTGATCACCTTAGTCTAAGGTTTTGTTCAGGACAAGACTCAAAAAATAAAAATAAAAAATAGTAAGTTTTATCAAAAAATGCTTAGTTTTACATGGTGAGCAAAACAAATAGTTTAAAAAACAAAGGGAAAAGTTTAGATTTGCTTCTCAGTCCTTCCTTTTAATTGAAGTTGAGTAAATGATTTTTCCATTTCCTTTTTCTTAATTGTCAAAAAAAAAAAAAAAAAAAAGAGACATGAACGATGTATGATGTACCCATGTTCCATGGGAAAAGAGACTGGTGGGAGCAGAGAGTATTAGATTCTATTCTCTTGAGTCCTAACCTAACTAACATCTATCTGCTTTTGTACGACTGAACCAATGTATGTATTATTGTATCTATCAACTCATCATCTTCTTGTCATCAATCTCCTCCTCTCCTGGTCCTCATATCACGGTCACATTCAAGGTCACCGTTACCCTTTCCTAACGTCGCAAAAGGTCCCCCCTTAACCCCCCCTCTCTTTCTTCTTCCTTTCCCCCTCCCCCTGCCCGTTCTGCCCCAATCTGGCCTCCTCACAAAACTCATCAAAAACCTCTCTCATCTCTTTAAACCCTCTGATAAAAAATCATCTAATATCATCCAACGGTCACAACTCACACCAAACCTTAACACTCACTCAAACTCAAGAAGTCTTGCATTGCAATTACTCCACAACCAACAACAAAAACAACACTTTCTGCAACCCCATAAGAACTTAGCTCTCTCTTCCCCAGACGATTTTCTCTCTAGATTTTTCAGGTACCAAGCTTCTTCTTCTTTTCTTTCTTCTTTCTTTTTGCTAGTTAAAATTTTCTCATACTTTTCTTCGTTTTTGTGAAAGATAAAAGTTTTCTCTCTCATTTTCCTTTCTTTCCTTCTTTTCTCCAAAATTATTTCCAATACTATCATTTTTCTTTCCTCTAAAAAACTTCCTTTTGCAAGCCATGCTAAACCAAGCCCCAGAAGAAAGAAGATTTTCTTGTACTTTTCCTCTCTACATTTTCTTCTTCACACTGCACCTTTCACTGTATTTTAATTTGCTCTTCTCTCCACGACATAGATCTCCAATAATTCACTTTACCAATGTATACATTTATACGTCAAACTACTATAAATATATATTTCAGAATTTTTAACGTTGCTGTCTTCACTGTTTATATTCTTATTTGTCATATGTTCAATAATTTTTTTCCATGTAAAACTATTTAATTTCCTGCTACTAAATCTTATTTTTGGTAGCTGAATTTTTTTTTTTAAATACTATAGTAACAAGAATTAAAACCTTGTATTTCAATGATTATTTGTGTAAGTATTAGAAAAATTATAGTGTTCTCTGGGATCTTCTTTTTTTCTTTTTCGGTGAGGAAATCTTGAAGTAACGGATTTTTTGAAGTATGGTTTCTCCAAAGGGCGCAGAGGAGATCTAACGGTCGTAGGTTGTTTCCTGTTTTCGCATGTTAGGTTGATGGCCGTACAAATGGAGGTGATTGTTGACCAGCCCTTGCTAACGTGCGCCGAAGGAGGTCTCTCCTCCTCGATTATTACTGCCACTTCTGCTGATAATTTGGTCAACGCTCCACTGATTTCTTTAGGTCAAGTAAGCTTTTGATTGCCCTCCTCCTTCCTTTTTATCTTTTTCGTTAATTTAATTTCTGCCTTTTATAAATTATAAATTTAATAAAAATCGATCCATTATCAATTAATATTACGTGTTGAAAAATTATGCTATTTGATTTTGACCCTTGCAAGTTTTACAATTTTATAGTAGGAGAAATAGGTTTTTCAAGAATGACCTAAAATAAAATATTTTTGGTTTTCCCTCACTTTTTTTTTATATAGATTTTCTATCTTTTTTTTTTTTTTTTTGAATTTGAGTTGAGTATGATAAGTTTTTAAGGTTGTTAGGGTATTAATATTTAGTCTATATTTTTTCTTTTCCTTTTTATTTTTTATGGTGTTGAATAAATGTTAACGTTGCTTTAAGCTCGAGATTGAATTTTAGTATTTTTCTAAAACTCACCCCACATAAACTCTTTTTAAAATTTTAAATTTTATTTATATAATTTTTTTCCCCTCCTCGGAGAGGGTAGAAATGATTAATTCGTTAGTACAATGTTGATTGCACTAGTTTCCTCATTCCGGACGTCAAAGGGCACATGAATTTGGCTTTTTATGCCGTTTAGAGTTCCGGGTCGGTTGATGATGGGTCCCCGCTTTGAATACAATAGTCTACCACCAATCCCATGCGCCGTTACTATTCTACTATTCCTTAATTCTAGAAGGAATTTTAAAATTATGTTATTAATATTGGTAAAACTTAAAAATATATCATTTCGAACTACCGCATGAATTTTAAACAAATAAAAAAACCATCATTATTCTGAATTAACTACTTAAAAGTAAAAAAAATAAAAAGTTAAATAATCTAGTCCTTCTTATATATTGAGGTTATAACTTATGAGATATTCAAATATTCTTTTTTTTTACATAATTCAAATATTCTTTATATGATTGTGATGAATTTTTTTTATAATTTTATGAGTGATTTTCTTTTGGCGCAAAGGGGAATTGAATAGGAAATATTTAGGTGGATTAAAAAGTTCATGGACCTTGTGTAGCTTAACCGGCTGACATTAAACCACAAGAAGTTCAGGAGTTCCCTAAACCTGCTTAATCTCAACCGTTGAAGTCTACTAAGTGAGGACTATGAACCCGATCCCACTTGAATATTTTCCGAAATTGGAGGGAGGGGACAACTGTGGCTTTACCAGGGTTAGAGGGCTAGCATGGGCCTCCATAAAAGGACAATAATCATTAATCGGCACGAACCAATTATGGGCTGGTAAACTTTCTGACTGGCTACGTACATTGGACTAGGTCCAGTCATATGTTTCCCTAGGTCAAATCGTAAAACAATTGTTGAGTGTGGTCCACGTCTTTAATTTTCTGTTGGCTGAATTGGATATACTTGGACAGTTGGGAAATTTGTTATATTAATTTTGTAACTACTACTAAAACCGTTTTGAACGGCTAGTTTTTCTAAAAACTAGAGTAGTTTTGGAAAAAAAATAAAACTATATAGTTCTTTTAAATAAGTTTGTGTGAGATAAAAAGGTAGTTAGATATGAGTTTTTCGGAAAAAATTTTCAGTTCAAATGTTACTGTGGTTTCAAGAAGGTAAAAAAAAAAAAAAACTGTTCAACAAGGTCTGCCTTGATTAAAGCTTGTTTGAGCAAATTTTCTGACACGAGGACTATTCATGTTTTGGTTATAGTTGAACAAGTTCTTCACCTTTTACTTGTGATGTACACTTGCTAATGATATACTTTTATGAAATGGCAATCAAATTATAGGACATTTCTGGATGGTTGGCGGCAACCGAAGTCAAGGGTCAAGGAAACTCTGATAATCAGTTGAAAGTGGTGGATGCAGAGCAAGGAGGTGGAGATGGAGACAACGAAGGTGGTGATAATGGGGAGGCTGACTTCCCAGATGGTGGAGAGGAGCTATCCCCTGAAGATGGAGGCGGACAAGGAAGCAATGCAAACAACAGCAATGGCAATGCTGAGAAAGTCCCGGGAGGAGCTGGTGGCGCAGGAGATGAGAATGGAGAGCAAGAAGATGAAGAAGATGGCGATGGACATAACGACCAAGACGATGACAAAGATGACGACAACGATGATGACGAGAATGATGATGATGACGATGACGAGGATGGTGAGGAGGAAAGGGATGAGGAAGACGTGGGAGAAGAGGAACCGGAAGATGAAGAGGAACCAGAAGAAGAGGAGGAGGCCCTCCAGCCACCAAAGAAGAGGAAGAAGTAAAGGATGGAAAAAGTTACACGTCCCCTCCCTGTTTGAGCATCCTTTAACTTGATGAAAAATAGGTCTCCGACCTCCGATCTTATTTAGCTGAGTATGACTCTGCACATGTTTCATTCGCATGTTTTAGAGAACCATTTCCAACTTTGTAGCATGCCAATTGAGTAGACAGCTCATTTTGGTTACTTGCAAAAAGACGGATTTATCTATCATCAACCTTCATTTTGATCCACTATCAGTCGTTAACCTTTAATTGATTCCAGTATGATATTTCTCATTATTCACCTTACTGTGCTCCCGTCGGATCTAAATCCCTGGATTAGCATAATTACTTTCAATGTACTAGCAATAAGAGCATAAATTGTTGTTCAGTGTCAAAACGTATTATAAAGTTAATTTTTAAAATGATCAAAAGTAAAAACAAGCGACTATATACGCTTCACCATTAGAATCAAATACTGAAAATAGCCTTTCTCTAGATGGTCTCCAGGTAGGAGGGGAGAAGACGACCAATGGGAGAAAATCCTATGGCCAATCTTGTTGGCCAGGTTCGTTTCTGATTGAATCATAACTTGAAAATAATCAAATAATAGTGAATCTCACATTACTCTTGTATGAATGTACCGTTCAAAGGATTTGAAACCTACATTACGAATACATGCACGTCAAAATGAGTTCGAAGGTTACTATTTAAGTGTTAAACAGCAAAATATATTTGTACCGTACGAAGACGGTTACGTACAACTACCTTTTCCTGCACTTTGCAGCCCAACAATTGATAGTTGTCAATGTACGGGACAATATTGCTACAAGAAAGCAGATATTACCATATATACGCTTACATATACATAGGAAGATGGAAATATATTTTATATATAATGAATGTCACAAGTAACGTAGCAGAAACTTTTATATTTACATATAATAAATGTCACAAGTAACGTAGCAGAAACTTTACGAACTTCTTCTTGTTAGTGTCAACAAACTGAAGTTCCTGCAACGCTGAACCTACAGATGAAAACGAGCACAAACAATGAATTGACTATCAATTCTTTGGAAAAAAACAAACATAGAACACGTTCAAGTAAAGAGATAAGAAGCCACTTGGCTTCTAGAAGTACGAGAACAAAGTACTTGAGCTTTTAATAACAACTATACAAAGCACCAGAAACTGGTAGGAAGAGTACTCAACATCACTCAGGCTACTACTAACGGTTACACTTAAAGAAGAAATTGCAGCTGATAATTTCTAAAAACGACTGGAGGAAATATCAGAAAATTATTGCCATTCGTCCAGTCACGTATTAACATAAACAAAGGCCAACTATCATCTTCCCATATTGGTGTTAATACATCAATTTCAGTATACCTAAATTATGCATTACGTAAGAACAGAATTGGCAGTGGGTTCACTGACAAGCAATGTTTTCCACTATTTTGGAGTTCAGATTCCTCAGCACAAACGAAGTATTCTCTTGTACCGTCTGAAATTTACTCACAGGAAACAAGTCTATTGACCGATTATGTTCCCAGCTATTCCTAAAAATAAAGAGACAGTAATAATGTAAAATTGATCCCTTCTTGTCCCTGTTGTCCTTCAAGCTTCTCATCATTATACGTTATGAGTGTGAGAAAGCTTACAGTTGTAGTATTCCTCCTGATGAACTAATCATTTCTTTGTGGCATCAATAAACATTGCTCGAGTCCAGTGCTCTACATCTTCAGTTTGTGATGGTGGAGGAGGATAAGTGGGATGCTCAACAAGATCCCACCCTTCAATGAAGTTTTCAGTTTTTCCAGTCTCAGATAATTCAGGGGGGAATAGGAGACTGGAAGCAGAACTGGGAATATGGTTGTCAAAAATATTTCTCTGCATGAGGAAACGAGAAACCGATTAAGTTATAGGAGGAAATCATCATGACGTATCTGGTATTTGCCAAGCAAAATATTGTCAAATTGACCCAAAGGGGCATATCAATTTATTTTACAGCTGAAACCAGCTGAGAGTACCTTAGACACTTAATCCATATAGCCTACTCCTTTTTTTCTGGTAGATTACGAGAGAGAAATAACTTTCAGACTATTTATTCTAGTAGTAGTAATCACCCATTCCCGCGCAACTATTTGTTTCCAGCAGATGATAAGAGAACGATTTATCATATTTCCATCTTGGTTGTGCCATTATAGGAACCAGACTAAATCAAGAAGAAAAGTTTTACTGACGACCATTGCCTTTCAGCACAGGTGAAGAAGTAAATTCGAACTTCAGATAAATTTGAAGAAAAGGTTGAATGGCCACAGAGAGAAATGCCAGAAATTATGACAGTACTCGGAAACAAGAAGATACTGATGCCTGCAACGATTCAGCCAGGACACAACATGTATTATGCATAAATTGAAGATAAAGCTATTACCATCATAGGGAATGCATGTGCCACTTTCCACCAAAGTACTTGATGAAATAGCTGAATCTACATTCCATACAGACTTGTTCAACTGCTGGGCTTGCTTGGATGACCTGGAAAACAGGTCAGCTATGAAAGAACAAAACAAATTCCAATCCATGGCTAAAACACAAAGAACGGTTTTCAGGTGAACAAAACATCTCATGCAGTTGCTAACAACCTTGAGCAATTTCCCTCTTTTATCAGTTCTTCAAGCAAGCAAGTAAACCAGGTATAAGCAAATCTTTAGTGAGACATCTTAATTGATTTTTGTAATCTGGGGACATTTCTCAACCCCCGAGGTACAAAGTACACAGCCCACTGCCCAGACCATATTGTAAAGCATATAATGCCAAGTTCAGCTGCTGCAGCTAAGGTTAGTTATCAATTTTAAGACAGACTAAAATCTGACAAAATTTGCCATTTCAGAACTTTCAAATCAAATTGAGCTTACAGTTGCTGTTCTTATGATGTTTACATCAATTAAATCAAATAGAATTCAAGGAAAGCAAAGTAAAAGGTACCTTGAAGAAGCCATTTTCAAGGAAACAACAGATCGTACTTCCTTTGAAGAGGAAAGGATGGACAACAACCTTGAAAATGCGTCAAACGTAGAAGCCTCAGCAGGAAAATCTAAACACAATGAATTATAGCAGTATGCAGTTGCACATGCTACACTTTTCTTGAGAAGGGATAGTCCTTTCTGCAAATCCTTGTGTGTTTCAATAGAATGAGGAGAGGCAGAGGAGTAGTTGAAACTGCCACTACGAGAAGAATCCAAATGAGGCTTTCTATCTGATTCCATTGAAGCAACACCAAAATTACTTGAACTTCTATCAGACCATGAGGTTTCCCCACCAGTGGAGCAAAACTTCTGGCGCGGGATGAAAAGTGGGTATTCGCTGCTGCATAACATAAATATAAACTACTAAATTAGTAGGAAGACTGAGTAGTTTTTTTGTCTATAAGGAACAGTAATCTAAAGCGATTAGAATACCTTCTAGAAGATGGACGAGCATCCCAATACGAATCTCGTTGCCATATCCTAGAGCATGAACCCTGATAATTGAAAAATAACAAAATAGATGAAGAATGATAATTCCTAGAGCAAAAAGCAAACTCCCATTTTCCTGCTGTTTCATGAACACAACACAGATAAACGTGAATATGAATGCAGATGTGGCAACACAATGAATAATTTCAGAATTTTTCAAACACCACCTTCACATGAACTTTCTTCCTGCATGAGTAAGACAAGTGCATCCATGAAAACACAACTTTAGGGAAATCTGACCGTTAAAATTCACAAAGCACCTTCATAAGAATACTGATATCTTTCTAAATGAGATTGCAAAAGTGACAGGTGACATTTCATGTATAACCAACAATATGTAAGTAAAAGACAATGACATTTTGTTTGCTCAAGTTCTATAACTGATGGCTGATTTACATGTTGCTTTAAAGGAATTACAGTCTGTTCAGAATATACAGGTGTGCACCTTTGTAAGCTACTATTACAATAAACGATTTTCCATTCTTTTTTTCTGCACATGCACCATATCTGACACGTAGACATTGAAAAGCACATGTAGACTTTTCCATGCTATAAACTCTAGAAATAATTTTAACCAGTTCTGTCTTTTCCTACAAAAGCTTCAGATTTGATATATAAGTTTATCAAGAACAATGTCACTTCTTAGTTTAAGTTTGTATATAAGTTCACTATGAGATGCACTTTTGATCTAAAAAACAGATGATAATCTAGAGACTTAATCCAATAACCAAAGATACCCCTCACCTCAATAATCCTGGCAAATTACTGGTATAAAATCAGAATCAAATTATACTTGGTGACTTAATATAAGTGTAGTTACATTACAGGTGGTAAACTATAATAAAGAGATGACTAGTAACCATACCGCAAATCCTGAGTTATGAAGTGCAGGGGCACAGACATTATAAACGACAAGATTCAGAAGCTGCACCATGTATCTGAATTTCAACATAGGAATACCATCAATTAGAAATAGAAAATCTTTTGTTTTTAAGAATTTATACCAAGGATACTCAAAAAGCCACAAAGTGTCTATGACATTCTTCATTTCATGACTGGACTAACATCGACCAACTTCCACAAGCCAGAACTTTTTAAAATATTGCAAACTCTTTAACTCTAAATATGTGATCAAGCAGGGAAAATTTTACCCCTTTTTGAGCTATCCATAGTTTAATGTTATTCATTAAGATGCTTTGCCAAGAATGTAAGATATTGCATGCTGAAAAGTCACACATATAAGATCAGACTGATCCAACAATAGTAATTCTATGTTTCCCATCATGCTTGCAGAATCATCAGATAGATCAACTCAAATGAGCTAAGCAAGCAAACATTCTCTTTACATTGGCTACACTATCCAAAAAAAATATAACAATCAGATCTCAAGACTGAATCAGATGAAACTTATAGAAGAGAATTAAGATAAGAATTGACCGAAGGGGTTCCTAACTAATTTTTCTTTTTTCAAGCTTATCAAGACCTTTATTTTATGTTCCCCTTAACCAAACATCCACTCCTCCCTCCTTTCTTTTTACCAGGAATATTGACCTAAGCAGCAACTAAATCTTGTATCAACATGTGCCAAAATGGACCAAAGGAAGGAAAAAATAGAACATCTATTTATAGAGAACAATTACATAATGTAATTTGACTGACCGCCACTGGAAGTTATATGCTATATACATTGAACCTGCATCATACATAATAGCATCTTTAGATGTATAAAGTATAATAATTACCCCAAAGAGGCAGCAAGCTCCTCACATGGAACGGAATGGGGATCTAATCCTCTTGGTAAGCGTGCATTACAAATGGCATCATATTGACCAGTGAAACCATCTTTTCTTTCACCTTCCACATTTATCTGCAACAATAAGATATGTGCCATAAGAACCACAAACAAAAACAATCATACAGATTTTGCGTAAGTCTGAGAAGCTTATAGAAATTTCAGGCAAACTGAGCAATCATCACCAAAAACAACGTCCAGAGACACTGATGGAAACAGAGGGCAATACAAGACATCACAGATACCACTTCTACAACACCACCATCAACATGTGCATAAACATATTCAACAAGATACCAGAACAACTTTCTACATCGACATTAAAAACAAAACTACGTCAATGGGATTTATATGCCTACACCTTTGGTCCCTAGTTAGATTAACTTGGATCCTTAACGAAAAAAATAAATGAGCTAATAACCTACCATATTTGCAGCTAAAACCTACTGTTGACTGAATAACACACAACCAACTAGTAAAAAACTTTTGTCATTAAAGAACCACAGTTCAATACACAGCCTAAAATTAGCTTAAAACTGAAAAGTGATGGAGTGAAAAACAACTGGATATATTAAGCCACATTCCCAAGACCATGAAAATAGTAATGTGTTGAAATATTCTGAACTAGTGAATATTCACTAATACCATAAAATAAAGATTATTTCTGCCAGAATCAAATTCTAAGCATTTTTTATATTTTATTTTTAAAAATGTTGGTTGTGGTGAACATAATGTTGGACTAACAATATTAAGTCAGGCTGAACACACCATCATAGTGATGAATTCCCCAGATCAGAGGACATTACAAGAACAAATAATGAAAACATATAAAGAAAGGCAAGCTCACTTTGAATTTAATGCCAAAATTCACTGATATTTCATTTGAGGAAAACTTGGTATGTGGTAAATATAGTATTGGACAAATTACAAAAATGATTCATACTGGACCTCTTGGGATAGAGCAGACAACAAGAATACAGAAATCACACTAAAAGAACTTTAAACCCTAAAATATTTCGATATCTCTGGAAAAGTTATTTGTTGGCAATCAAACTGTTGGGCAAATAACAAAATCGAGTCATCTTGAACCTACTTAGATCACAGCAGACAATAAGAACACATAGATAAGAAAATTTGAACCCTAAAACTAATCATTTCATATCTGGATAACTTATTTATGGTGATGTAATGTTGAAAAAAATAACAAAAGTTGAGTAAAAGTTCCTCACAGAAAGAATTAAGTAAATAACACTAAAAGATGATTTGAACCATAAAATTAACTTGATATTTCATTTCAGCAAGGCTTATATCATGGTGATTATGACATCGGATAAATAGAAAAATTCAGTTGTATCAAATTCCCGATGTCCGAGCATGAAACAAGGAACACATAAACAACTCTAAAATAACATCTGAATCTTACCCAACGTACCCGACGTAATGGAAATAACTTGCATATCTGTTTCACAATGACTGATTGTTTGTATAGACGTTCGGAGGTGATTGCCATCTGTGATTGAGATATGGTGTAGTATTAATTAAATTCACTCATAATTCCACAGTTGAAGAAAATAATATGTAGAATCATGTCTCCACCAAAAGTTGAAAGACTGAATGTATACAGTAAAGAAACAAGGAGGAAACAACGTGTATTACATGTCCCAGACTCTGTGTGCAAATAAGATTAGGATAGAACTTCTCTAGTTGTTCCACTCGATTTTTCTCTAGCTGCAATGAGTATTCATCAAAAGAAATCAAATTTTGCAGACCCCAAAAACGAAACATTGCTTTCCAAAGATAATTATGTTTCTCACTTAAAAAAGCAAATTCCATAGTTAAAGAATGATACCACACTCATGGCTGACTCAAGCAATTCATACTTGACTTTTAAATCATGAGAAATATTCTCGATCTTAGCCTTGCCTGCACAAACATCAATTAGTCTAGCAGCCAATAAAAAATTTATGATACTAATTAGGTTCGAGTTACATGGAAAAAGTAGCTAACAAGTGATCAACCTTGCAAAACTTCTTGTTGACGAAGCTTGAGTTTCTCCTTCATTCTCATAAGTTTCTCCTTTTGAAGCAACACCCAACTTTTCTGATCATCAGCCTTACCCTGTAGAACAGTACCAGTAAATAAAGTAGCAAGCTATGACAAAATCACTTAAAAATGAGTAAATGTTATAATTAGGTTATACATTAGAAAATATCAATATTTTACGTTTGCCAAGGCTAAATTGTGAAATTTTACAATTTTAAGTGAAATACAAAAAGGGAAAAAAAAAACACTCAAATATGTAGGATGTGATGTTCAAGAATCTGCGAATTCATAATCCCCTTGTCAATCACCGCATCAGGTTCTATATAACCATCTTACCCAATCAACAACACGTATAAATCCATGTAGCAGCTATTCTTGTTCTCTCTACCTATCTCCAACTTCTAACAGCTAAAAAATATCAATCCATACAGCCAAACAGCATAACATCCAAATAATTCTTTTCCAATGTATACAGCTACACATTACTAAGTTTTCAATATCGCAGGTAAATCATATTAACAACCCAAGCTTCTAATCACATTATCAGCAACATTCACGTATTTTTCAGATACATACAAAAAACAACCCAAGTACCAAAACACAAGCTATCCAAAATCCAAAAGAACGCTGCAAGAACTGAAACCTTTGCAAGAAGGGCTTCGCTTAATTTCGAATATAATGCATCCCTCTTACTCTTCAGCAGCTTTAAATTAGTACTGTATTCATTCAATCTGCAAATTTACAAACAAATAAAAAAAACATTAAAAACAAATCACCCGAATTAAGCCCAATTTAAACCCAAAAAAAAAAACCGAAAATTATTGGGTATTGAATCGAAGTACCTGTAATTAACGCAGAGAGGGCAAATTGAGGCAAGATTGGAGGTTTCGCAAATAGCACAGCTGGTATTGGTTTTTCTTGGAATCGGCATCAGCTGAGAATGAGAATTCATCACTCAAATTCAAAATCTATCTGAAAATTTGCTCCACCATTGAACCCTAATCCGACAAACGACGGCGTTCAAGAGAAATTAGAAAGGGGGAATAATTGCAGCCCATGAGATTGAATAATATAGGATTTGAAATCAAGTAACGATAAGAGGTCCGGTTTGATAAGATTTTGGGTTAACTTAAAAAGTGAACGTACGCCGTAATCTATATGCGTATGTGTACAGTACAGAGATACGTATACGTAGTTCAGAGTAAAGCGAGTTCTTTCTTCACATGGGTTTTAATTTAATAAGTGTTGCATAATTGTTCATATTTAATCTAAAATAAATAGGATTTCCATTGGTTCAGGCCTGGAAAATTCTTACATGGAAAGATCACGACTCTTCTGTAGACCGTATGGTTTAAATTAAAATTAAATAAATATTCTTATATTATTATCTTATATTAGTGTATATTATTATATTTATATGTTATTTTTTTACACTACAAGATTCACAAATGAGATCGTAAATCCAATTCACTTAAAAATTTTTCCGAACCATCTTGAGTTCTAAAAAGAGAGCTTGTTAATATTAGGGTCGAATCTCATATACCGGTTGAGTTCTACCAAAAGAAAAATTAGATTATATGTTCTTAAATATAATACAATTATCCTATTCAATTTAAATGATCAAAATTTTTTTATGTTTCAAGAGAATATATTAGCGTACAAAATTATTTACATAATAATACAAAAAAGAAGTAAAAGAAATTAGAAAGTTAAAGTATCCGAACTCGTCCCGAAACCCAATTTACATTGTGTTTTATTAGTGAATTTAGGACCTTATGAGCTTTAAGGGACTGAGGCCGTGCTTACGAAAGTCATGCTTGTAAAGCCCAATTGACCCTTTAAAAAAGTAGCTAGTCTTATTATTTATGGTGGGATATTATAAGAGTTGTGTCTCTAATTGAATTTTCTTTTTTTTCCTAGAAATTTTTTTTTTTTTTGTAACGGGTACCATACAATTTAATCATGGTTTATCATTTAAATGCACATATTCGTGATCACAATTATTTCCCTCATTTGCATTTAATCAAATTTTCTATCTAATTTCATTTTCTAAAATGATTTACACTTGGACTCTAAATAGCGGGTGACCTTTGTTAGACAAACTCTTTTCTTTATACAATTTTTTTTCATTTATTTTTTTCGTTTATGGTTGAAAAACACTCCAAGCTATATGAAAAGAAGGGGAAAATGGGCAGCTAAATTATATATAAAAAAAATTTTGGAACAATAAATCCTTGTACTTCCTTACGAATAATTCTTGAGGGATTTTTTGCACTTGTATAAAACAATCTCTCCATCTTAGCTCGTTTGTTATGCGAACTTCAGTTCCATAGACACAACGAATTTTGAGTTCGTGAAAATTAACAAATAAGAAAAATAGTAATAACTATAAAATATATAAATTTGAGAAAAAGAAAATATCACAATATTCAAAAAATTCTTAATATGATAGAGTCAGAGAGTTCTTCAGTTCTTCTTTTCAAATATCAACTTAAGAATTTCAAAACATGTTCTCGAATCAACTGTTGATTTTGTCAAACTTCGATATTAGGAGATTTGAAATACTAAATGAGAATTTTCAAATATTGCCAAAGGCTTGAAGAGGTGGTGTAATAAACTTTAAATTTTGACATGGAGAAGAGTTGAAGAAATTAATAAGTGCATAACCAAATATATATCCAATATTAAAAACCATCTAAAAAATTGTCAAACGTTTACTTTATAATAACCAAATGTATAGTAAAGAAAAATGATATATACACATACACTTTTTAAGTGAAAATTTTACGCTTATAAAAAATACCTAAAAAAGTATGCAAAAAGTTAAAGGGTATGTATCATTTTGCCATACAATAATTGACAAATCACACATACAAGTCCAAATTCGATCTTGAACAATTTTGACTTTAGCTTCAATGAACTTCTATAATCCCAAAGTCAAAAAATGGAATTTTTGTAAAGAAAAAAGAATAGATGAAAGACAAAAACATTTAGACAAAAAGAACATTCGGAAGTAAAGCGTAGGAGTACCTTTCTACTTAAAATACCAAAGTTAAGAATGGAATTTTTGTAAAGAAAATGGTAGATGGAAGACAATAACGTTAAGACAAAAAATAAATAAACAAAAAAATTCTCGAAGTGAAAGATAGAAGTATTTTTGTTGTTAAACCAATTCAGATTTCCAGTAGGCCAGCTCATATGGTCGTCAATTTCCTTTTGGATACAACTTTGAAGTTTGGATGTATCAAGAAAAGCTTGAGGAGTAGCTTGATTAAGCATCTAGACAAAAATCAACAACTGTCATTTAAGTGACTTGCATGAATATACAAAAGCAATTTGTATATATACAGCAATTTGTACACACGTACAAAAGCAGACCCTTCAATCTTTCTAGCAAGAAAAAATGGGAGCCCTGTCCAAATTCTTCTTATCACCAATTTATAAAGTCATATCAATTTGCTTCTATAAAGTACTTCCTGAAGCTTTAAAGTTCTTGATTTTATATGCCTTTGTTTTGTTTTGTTCTTATATATGTCAAAGCTCTAGGCATGAATACATGGCAGTGATCAACAAGCAGAGCTCTACATTTATTTACAGAAAGAAATTGAGGCCATCATTGGAGGTAATGGAATGTTGCATTTGTCTATGCGAATTTGAAGAAGGTGATGAGGCAAGAAGGCTCCAATGCAACCATATATTCCACAAGCATTGCTTAGAGAAATGGTTGCAGGGTTGTCATGCTACGTGCCCGCTTTGCCGGAGCTTGGTTGTGCCTAAGGAAATTGTGTTGGAACATAGACGATCACAACATCAACATCAGCTATTGAACAATATTTTGGAGGAGGAACTAGCTCTTATGTTGTTATCAACCCTGAGTGGTTGGAACTGCCATTTTGGGATCTAATGAACCAGGAATGATATTCTGTCTTTTCTCCTGTTGTTTTCTAGAATTGTGGGAGGGTTATTATTATTGAATTCCAACGTTCTACTATTAACTTTGAGGCACTTAAATTCCTAGGCTAGCCAGAAATCATCATCATTCAATCATCTAAGATAGAAGTTGTTAAATTAAAAACGTGCTGGCGTGTTGTCTTGGTTTGTTCTTGCCATAATATAATCATGAAAAAATTGGTCCGTGTACGTGATCATTTCAGGGCAGCCTAACAGCAAAAGTAGAGTCCTATCTATCTATCTCATGCGTGAGGTCATAGCCAACATAATATCTAGATTGATTATTGGGGAATATATGAATTGGGCAATTGCAAAAATAGTAATCGCCTGAACACATTGGGAAGGTTGTATCACGTAAAATAACATCGAACATAAAATATGAAAATAAAGTGTTAGTAGTTTTCTTAAACTTTATTTTTTCGACTAATTATAGAAGCCAATTCAACTCAGCACCCCTATCCAAGACTAATGAATTCAATTGTTTCCGAGGAGTCCTAAAAACAACCGTTTCTCATTAAATTAATTATAATTTGGGTTAATCATCTATAACTAAAAAAAAAATGTAAGATTTTTGTTGGAAAAAAAAAAAGAAATGATGTAAGAAATTTTTTTACACCAATGTCTAGATCATGTATCATGCGAACTGCTCGTCCACGAATTCAAGGGTCAGGTTGATCATGGGTCAACTAAGCTCAAGGTACAAAGCCCAAACAAAGTAGCATAGGCCATAGGCTTCAAACTAAAGCTCAAACGGGCCATGAGTCCATAAAGGAAGCCCATGCCTAGTAAGGCAAATTAATTATGCTATATTACTGGCTGTAATCATAAACCACCTGTATTAAATCCGCCATTCCCAACTTTTTTTTTTTTTTTTTAAGGAAAACGCCATTCCCAACTTTTTCTTTAGAATTCAAACAAAATTTCACTTATTAGTAAATTTGAGTTCAAGTTTACAGACCTCTATCCTCCAGGTACAGTTAAAGATACTCTAATAGCTGATACTACTGTTGTTTTTCATAGTAGATTTATAATTGTTAGGTGGGTTTTGCCTCCATTAGATCCAAATCAAAAAAAAAAAAAAAAATTCATACACACTTTGTAAAGACTTTAATGACTCAATGAAAGAAGCAATAGCTAAACCTCCTTCTTTTTTGCCTGGCATTTGCCAATGTGACAGCATATGATAGCTCACGGGAAGGAAGAAAAAATTCTTATATATATATATATATATATATATATATATTTGGTTCATAGTCTCATTTGTGAATCTTGTAATTTAAAGGATAACCACGTAAGTATCTTTACATAACACTTTTATATTAGCATACGTCATTATATTTGCATAGCTTTCTTTTGTACTACAATATTCACAAGTGGACCATGAATCCAATTCATATAAGAATCTCCCAAGAGTATATAAGACTCTTTCACGAAGTAGTGGTAGTTTTTTTCCCGACCCATTGAAATCTATCATTGCTTTGTTTTCTTGCTTGAGCGACTGGGAAGTGAGTATGGTAGAGCAATTTTTTTTTTTTTTTTTTGGTATAAACCACGGGTATCCACATTCCTTTAATGGTTAGCGACTAATCATTCAAGTAGGGTTGGATCTTATGCAGGAGGAAGCTCTGCTAACGTTGTTTATTCTATTCTCATGGGTTTCGAACTCAAGACCTCATGATTAAGAGATGCAAACTCTTTTCACTTGCACCAACATCCTATAGTAGAGTGATTGAGAGCCATTTCTGAGCAAAATACAAAAATCTTTCGTTTTATTAGCCTTGGAAATATCTAATATTTGGCTAGGTCGAAAAGAAGTCGGGTGGGAATTTTGCTTTTGTCTCATGCTCAACATTCAAGTTCTCTCTGATTTCTTGATCACCAAAAACCAGTGGTGGAGTCAGGAATTTGTCATAAAGGGGTGAGTACTTGGGAAATGTTAGGTCCAAATCTAAGTAATTATGAAGACAATTGCTTGGGAGGCATAATTAAATTTTTGGTTAATTTTTGGGGAAGGCAAAATATAGTTATACAAAAATTTTTACTTACAAAAATTGTTTTTTACAAGTTGGTGGGGGCGCGCACCCGGCGGCTAAAGACCAACTCTAAGCTCAGACAACATGTGCATGATA
Organism: Mitragyna speciosa; assembly: GCA_024721245.1. Classification (NCBI taxonomy): domain Eukaryota; kingdom Viridiplantae; phylum Streptophyta; class Magnoliopsida; order Gentianales; family Rubiaceae; genus Mitragyna; species Mitragyna speciosa. The sequence continues at coordinate 18,173,797 of CM045568.1, forward strand.
CGTGTAAAAGGATAATTTAAAAGGCTTTCGCATGTACGGCTTAACTAACCTGCGTTCGTTCAATATTGTTGACAAAAGGTTTTCGCATATACGGCTTAACTAACCAGCAGTCGTTCACTGTTCTTGACAATCTCAAGTATATAACCAAAGGTCAACTTCAAGTCTTTAAGCTCATGCAAAATGGGCATAATATGTGTAAAAGGATAATTAATAAGGCTTTCGCATATACGGCTTAACTAATCTGCATTCGTCCAATATTGTTGACTGTTTCAAGTATATCACTTACTGGCAACATGTTTAACACTTGTGCATCTATCCATGCATAAAAATAGACAAACACAAAAGCAGCCAGCAATGCACTGCAATTTTCGTTTTCCCATAACCCTTTGTATAATTTGCAAGTAATCACTAAACCTTCAAATATCTCTATTGTATTTGTTTTATGCAAATACGTAAGTACCAAGCATTCACCTAACCAATATAGAGATAACCATACGTTCCTTCAATCAACGCATCAAACCAAAGTATTTATTTGTTATTAATTAAAAACCAAATTAAATAGGAAAAATCACTTACAAGTTGATGTGACCAGAAAATGGAGGGGATGACGAGGCAAGCTCCTCTATGGAAAAGACTACTTGCATCATAGAGAAAGGTCAGAAACACGTAGGGTTTATCTCCCAATGTGCCTCTAATGTTTAAGTAAGCAAAAAGTGGTAGACTTAGAGAGCTCAAGAGGCTGAAGAAATGGGAATGATCAACGTACCTTAGAAGGGAAACTAGAGAGATCCTTATAATCGAAAAGAGAGAGAGGGAGTAGTGACAAGACTCCCATCATAGGCTGATAACTTAAACGGTACAGCTTGGCGATGTTAGTTGTAAATTTGACGTGTCAGAAGATATCTGTCACACCAATTATATCTAATTTATTTAAAAAAATAATATTTAATAACCACTTAATGGGCCTATCACACAATCCAAGTATAGTGATCCGCGCTGATCTTGAGGTCAAGTCAACTCGAGTATCCACACAAGTCTTATAGTAAGTCAATGACGACTAAACCATTTGTACAACTCTTTTCAAGAACAATGATTCCTATTTCAGAATTAATAAGTACAAGGGATACCATTCGTTAGTTCTTGGAACTTATAATCACATAGGCAGAATGCTTAAACAAATTCAAAATTAATTTGTCCAAGAATAAATTCATTAACAACTGTCGTTAACGAGAACTTCTAAAAGCATCTCTCGGCATTTTACGAAAAGCAGGGCTCCTCTAGATCCAAAAAGTATTTAGAGGATTAATTGTCTTTAACATTTCAAAACAGATTGTAAAAGCAAACGTGTTCATTTCAAATTGTCTACTTACCAAAACTATATTAAAAATAATAATAAATGGCACTTCTTGATAACGAAAAGCATAACACTCATCAGCAAAACGTTGACAAATTTGGCATAAAACATCTAAATCAAAATTCGTTTCTGAACAATTTTAACTTCAAGTTAATGAACTTTGTAGATTTTTTAAATTCAGAATGGAATATTCGCAATGGAAAAGTGGATGAAAGACAAAAAGTGTCTGGACAAAATAACAGTGTCGAAATTAAAATACAATAGTATCTTTCCAGCAAGACTGAATTCAGATTCCAGGCCGCCCATCTCAGGCGGTCATTTTCCATTGGGGTGAATAAAGAAAAGCTTTATTTCTTTTAGTAAAAAACAAAAACTTCTGTCAAATACAATGAGCAACTGGAGTAGCCCGTCAGAATCTAGAAGAAATAAGTCAACAAACAATCAACAGCTGTCCAAATACTTTACTTCCATGAAACAAAGTGGCAGTCATGGCCCTCTATATATGTATGGTACTTCCTCATCCGGCAATTGCTTCACAGGTATAAAGGTAGACCCTTTAATCTTTCTAGTTTCTAGCAAGAAAAAATGGGAGCACTGTCCAAATTCTTCCTTTCTCCAATTTATAAAGTCATATCAATTTACTGCTCCAAAGTTCTTCCTGCAGCTCTAAGGTTCTTGATTTTATCTGCTTTTGTTTTGTGGAGTTCATATCATCGTGAAAGCTCTAGGCATGAGTACATGGCACTGATCAACAAGCGTAGCTCCAAGTTTATTTACAGAAAGAAAAGGAGGCCATCAGTGGAGGTAATGGAATGTTCCATTTGTTTATGCGAATTTGAAGAAGGTGATGAGGCAACAGAGCTGCAGTGCAACCATGTCTTCCACAAGAGTTGCTTAGAGAAATGGTTGCAGCGAAGTCACGCTACGTGCCCCCTTTGTCGGAGCTCGGTGGTGCCTGAGGAAATTGTGTCGGAACATAGAAGATCACAATATGAACATAACCTGTTGACGAGTAGTATGGAGGAGGAACTTGCTCTCATTTTGTTGTCTACCATGAGTGGTTGGAGCTGTCATTCTGGATTCTAATTGAACAAGGTTGATACTTTTTTCTTTTTCTTTTTTTTTTAACTTTTCTTGAATGGACAAGTGAAATAGGGAGAATTAAACAACACCAGTTTCGTGATTATTTCCAATTCCTATTATCTTCCTCATCATAGGTCGGGTCCAAAGCCGGGGAAGGGAAAAAAAAAAAAAAAAGGATACTGTAAGATTGGGAGTCACACTTTCATTGAGTATGATAAAAAATTTAAGAATTATACTTTAGTATCAATTTCAGAGTCTCATCTAATTGTGTGAGACAATATACATTGTAATGAATATAGTTGATGATAATAAAACAAAAACATTATCTTTCTCATCATGTGAAAAAATCACTACAAGATAAAAGCAATTCAAATTTTGCAATCTACATTATTAGAATTTAAACAATTAATCAAATTGTCTTCCTTTAATTTTTTTTTCTTTGTTTCTGTTGAGGCAGCATTTAATCAGATTCAAATATGTAAACTTCGATAGTTAGTTAATTTGTTCCGACATTTACATGTCTTTATCATGGATCTCATTCGCACGTGACATATTAGAGGCTTGATGTAATTATTTATACTTTTCCACGGCCGCCTGCCGAGGTTGGTGAGAAATTTAAGGGTCTTTAATTCCAACGTTCAACCAATTGGCAACGATTTCAAAAAATTTAAGGGGCTTTAATTCCAACGTTCAACTAATTGGCAACGATTTAAAAAAGAGAAAATTATAGTTTTCATATCAAATATTTAGATATCAGTAGTTTTAATATTTAAAGTTTGGACGAAAATAAATTTAACACTAAATTTTTTAGTTTTTTAGCATATTTAATTCTATTGATTAGTTTTATCAAAATCTTATTAGAATTTAATCATGTGATACTCACATGTTAGTGACTAAATTTTCAGAAAAAGAAAAAAATTTTAATTACCAGAATTTGTGATTAAATGTACTAATTTAAGTTCATACACGACAAATAAGTAGATAAAATTAAAAAAATCCGTTAGGAGAGTGTTTTCGTGTGTGCCTTTAATTATAAATTGCAGTAATGAAATTTTTTTTAAAATTTAGTCACCGGCATGCGAATATCACTGGATTAGTTTTCAATAAGATTTTGACAAAATCAATTAATAGGATTAAATGTGCTAAAAAATAAAATATTTAGTGCTAAATTTATTTTTTTGTCTAAATTTTAAAAATTAAAATTACTGATCATCTAAACATTGATTATTAAAATTACAATTTTCTCTTTTAAAAACTGGTTATGCTGACGTTACGAAACGCATTTTTAAATCCTCTGTTACATAAATTCCTGATTCTGAAGCCCAGAAATTCCTAGTTTAAGCCGAAAGAGACCATTCATGCATTTTAAGATATGAGTTGTCAAATCAGAAACCTGTCGGCATGTTACTTGCGGTTGTTCTTCTGCCTTAATTTAATCATCAACTGTTGTTCCACGTTTTCTATCCATGATCACGTCTGGCTGGCCAAACAGCGAAAGTGGAGTTCCCTGATTCGCTGCCTATCAGATATTTTAGTTCGATTCGATGGGTATTTGATCCTTTCATTAACTGATCGACAAATAAGATAATCTGCTTTTTGTCCTGTCAAAAAAAAAAAAAGAAGTATAACATAATTCTAATGCATTAGCTAATATAAACAACATTTATTCAACAATTTTTAGCTATGTCATAGGAATTTTTTTTTTTACCTAATTTCTCATTTTATTGAATATTTTTGGTCTATTCGGGGCAAAAGATTCAACTTTCCGGTTGTGCAACAAAGAATCACTTTACAAAAGGCAAAGAATTAGGCCGGAAGCCGAAAGAATTTGGTAAGAGTCGAGTGAAGAGTAAATAAGTTCTTAGCTCAACTCGAAAATTAACAATTACCTTTTAAGTTAAGTTGAAGAATTAAGTTTAAATCCTTCCTCATAAAAATTCAGACAAAAAAAAAAAAAACAAAATTAGGCCGGAAGCCGTTGTACAAGTTTTCTTTCCATTTTACAAGTCAAAATTTCTGTGACATGCAACATTCTCAAACGTCACGGTGTCCATAGCATTTTAGCCAGAGTTTAGGCCAGTCTTGTTGTCCTATTATCAACAGTAATATCTTAGTCTTGGTCTAATTTTTCCCACTAATTATGGCCACCAACATTTCTTCAGCTCAGCATACTGATCAAGACTAATGAATTCGACACTTTCCAAGGCGTTCCAGAAGCAACCATTTTCTAGTCAATTTTTCTGTTGCTAAACACACTAATTTCCTACTCCAGAGACTGACCAAATACATTGAAGAAAGTTCCCAGAAGAAGATATCAATTTTAGTTTGTATGTCTCATATTAAAGAAATTGCAAAAGAAAAATGAAAAAAAAAGCACAACTATAAAAGCACTGATCCATTGAAAATGACAAAGGAGACCCTTTACTTGGGGAAGGAGACCTCTCAAGTGATCAGACAAAAAGTCTGCAACTGCCCTTCTAATATTCTTTCTTCTGAATAAAAAAATTCCTTTTTCCACAACTATTTGAGAAAAAAAAAAAAAAAGAGAGAGCAGGAAAGAATTTACCAAAATTAAAGCCCATAATCAATTTCTGGACGTACTGAAATAGTTACTGAGAAGCTTTAATGTTGAACAAACCAATAACATGTAGACACTAATAATAATTTTGTCAGAATCCAAATTAATAGGACAGATTCCAGTTTTAAAACTTTACTCTGAAGCTGAACCAAGAGAGGTGGAAGTGACTAAAATCAAATTATAGGTCATATATCAACCTAATATTTGCACCTTTCTTTCCAAACAAAGAATACTACATTGAAAACATATTCAAATCAGTAGGACATATTTCCCAATAAGCAACTGTTCCAAAGAATATGCATCTCTTTACTTCTCTTGTCTGCTCAGTGATTTCAGTATTTTTATTCCACTTTCTGAATGAACATCAAATGAGTTTCATGTTTCGAACTCATGAAAAAGGGACAGCATCTACCGGTAGTGAAATTGACAATGACTATACACAACCAAGAAATACACTAGATTAAAATTTCCCAAAAAAATTAATCAAAGATCTAAATCAAAATAGAATATATGATTGATGCAACTCTAGCACCACAAAATTGGATTCCAGACTGCAAAGTAATTTACAGGTGTGAGTCTGGGAAAAAGTGAAAATGACTTGGGGCAGAGTCTTGACCATGCTGTCATACACAGATTGTGAAATTCTCTGTTAACAAACAGAAAGTCCACATTAGAATCCCAAATCATATTAAACTAGTTAATAAGGTTTATGGGCACCATTCATTGTTAATTGGTTTTGACATAAAAGTCCATGTTATTTAATATGGTATCAGAGTTAGGCTTTAAATTTTATTTTCACTCTTACACGCTCGGTTCTTTTTTAGCCAATTTATTAGCACTCCATGAAAACCATCAAGCCATCAACATTGATCTCAACAAGGGTCACAGTTCATGAGAATTCCCCAATTTTACTATATGTTCGGAGTACATCTATATTTAGAAGAACATTGAATGTTCTCTTATTCAATAGAGTACCAACAGGTTAATTTTACTGAAAAAATAAGATGACGATTGATGCTATATGACTGAAATAATTTAGATAATGAAGGTTCAGCATGGAAATAAAGGGCACCAATCTAACCATTTTGTTCAGTTGGATTGTTAAAATAAGATTCCGCAACAGTATGAAGATGAACAAAGAATTCTTGTGTCAAATCTTTATGACGCCAGGCAACTATATCACTGATCTCAGAGGGTGATTGTTTAATCACTTGTAGTAGTTCCTCATGCCTTCGAACATCTTCATCAACCCTCGGTAGTTCCCCGGTCAATTACCATATAAACAAAAGGTTTAAGATTCATAAGGAAAGAATATAGCAGGAGATTAAAAATATATATATCGACACTTCACATAAGTACATGATGTCTAAGAACATAAAAATTATAAGTTTTAGCACTAAAAAGAGAAAATCGTCAAAGCATTATGTACAGAAGGGCAAAAATGTTTTTTACTAATTCAAGGGGGTAATTGGTATATTTCTAAAATATAGGAGGCAATTTGCCACTAATTTAACGTTACAGGGGTATTTTGTGATTTAGCCTGAACAAGAAGTAGCTTTCAAATAGCAAATGAGATCAACTTTCAGTCACTAGTTCCAGAAGCCATTGATCAGAATATCTTCCCATTGGACAGTATCCATTTTTCAGACAATCAAATGAAACAAGGATTCTGAGCCCACTGCACTAACTTCACGTAAAGGAAAAAGCAGCACTTCTTTGAGGTTCCTTGCAAGTCTGGATAACTTGTGCTTCATGCCTGGATCATTTTCATTGTTTGCTCTCTCCTGTCACTGCTTGTGGAAATGAGGCCGGATATTTTCCTATTCTCTGCTACAAGCTAGCAACATTCTCCAGTCAGTTGGAGTGGGTTTGTCAACCAGGAAGACCTCAATTAGCTTTGTCATATACCCGATGTAACACCAAGGCCTTTCCTAAGGGCATTTTTGTAATTTTTGCCAAGTTGAGTGTTGGTGGTTGATTAATCATTAGTTAGGGGTCTTCTTTGCAATTTTGAGAAACTTTCATTCCCAATTGTTTAGGGCTTCTTCCCTCTTTCTTTCCATTTCATCTCCCTCATTCCTCTCTATCCAATATCCATCTTTCTTACACTATTCTAGTGATTTCTTGAAGGGAGAGGTGAAGGTGTAAGCTTGCAAAGGAAATCAAGTGGGGAGAACTTAAGAAATGTGGCATCAACCTCAACTCAAGGTATTTCTTCTCTTTGTTCTTTTCCCTCTTAGATCTTTGACTTAGAAAGTAGGTTTTTATACTTTGAGTATTAGTTAAGAGGTTTTGAGATTGTATGTTTTAGTGATGAACTGTACTTTGTGAGGATTGAGGGAGATAGTGAGTAATTGCTAGATGTGTGTGTGTGTGTTTGATGCTTGATTTTTATGAATCCTTGAAGATGCACGTGTGGATGGTAGGATGTGAAGTATACTTGGTGTCTTGTGCCTTTTCAGGCTGTTTTGGGCGTTTGGTTTGGTGTTAGATGAAGTTGGAAGAGTTGGTTTCGGTTTGGGTTGTTGCAGGTGTTGCAGGGTGCTTTTCTGGGCTCATCCGCGGCATCACCCGCGCCGCGAATGAGACCGCGGCTCGTTCGGGGTGACCTTCTGGGGTCATCCGCGGCGCGGGCCGCGTCGCGGATGACGGCGCGGATGGGTTACCCTCCGCCTCTGACCCGAGCCGCGGTACCAACCGCGCCGCGGTTGGTGCCGCGGCTAACGCCGCGGATCACCTCAGCCCTTACCTTTTTCGCCTCGTTTTGGCGTGTTAAGGTAGATGTAAGTTTTAGATTTACTTTTGACAGAAGTAGTAATTGATCTAGTGTTTATTTTGTGTTATAGGTGAAGATATCGACTCCTCCTTTTCGGATTATCTTAGTTGATTTGGATTGAGGTAAATGGGGATTTGTACTCTTTGATATTTTGAAAATGAGTTTTATGAATGATAAATGTTTTGAATTGACTATTTGTTACATAAATGCCTGGCTTGAGTGTGGTTATTTGCAATTGTTATAAAAGTGATAATGTGGCCTACTTGAATGAATGATTTGATGAATGAATTGACTGAGTTCTTAAATGTGGTATACTTTTGACGGGACTAGTTCCTTAATCGCTTGCCTAATGTCTTTGGGACCGTACTAACCGGTTAAAGTTAGTTTTGGGGCCGTACCAACCGGTTAAAGTTGGTTTTGGAACCGTGTTAACTAGTTAAAGTTAACAACTGAATATTCAGGGTCAATTGGAACCATTTGATAGAACTCATTGATTTGTTTATGAAAATGTATGTTTTGGTGACATTTGCTAATGGCCATATTGTTTTATGTTATACTCTATAGTGACTTGATCTTTGAAATGTATGTGTATAGATAACACTCTTAAGCCGCAGAGAGTACTCTCACAACTTACTGAGTGATTAGTTTCGCTCACCCTTTAATTGTTTCCTGCAGAGGATGACATTTTAGAAGAAGTTGATTGGACCGACTCATGGTGTTAGAGTTTGAGATAGGGTGTGATACATAGCAAAGATGTCATGTTATCTATCTTTGTATAGGATCTCCCTTATCTTCTTTTTAGATTATCTTTGTAATGTATCGCATGACTTTGTATTCGAGTTGGGTTCAATAGTATGGTTCTTTTGATATGTTTTTAATCTATTTTGTTAGACTTATGTCACAGCGTAGTCTTGGCATGGCGGGTGTTATATCCCGGGCACGGAGTGTGACACCCGAGCCATTTTATGACCATCCATGCTCTCAGCAACATCCTTCTTGTCCTTTTCCTCTGTACTTTTGATGGCTTCACTACTCACCATAAGATCAGATTGTTTACGGTTGGAAAATGTTAATCTCTAGCAGCAGCTGCACGAACAAACTGTTATAAATAATCGTGTATTTCAAACGCTTTTGTCCGACATTAGAAAACCAAAGAGACCTCTAATCATTTTATCTTGTTTAGTTACCTATAAAAACTAGTATAGGCTCGCTGGCGCACACAAGTGAAAAGTTGAATCGGGCCAAAATAGTGCAAATTAATGGATCCCCAAATCCCCGAGTGAGTATTGCGTGCACCACGCGCGCCACGTGGCGTGCCACGTGGTGCATTAGAACCAATCACACATCGCCAAATAATACGAGGTATGGTCCACCATTGCCACATGGCGATAAATTATTGGTTCTAGTACACCACGTGGCAATACACGTGGTGTATTGTATACTTTTCCCCAAATCCCCCTCCTCTCACATGGGTTAAACATGGCCCGGTTTGGTTTTGTTTTCATTCTTTTTTTTTTTTTGTGCAAGAATTTGTCCTTACCCGAATGGATAGAGTTTTGATTTTTTTTTTTCCCCAAACGATGAAATGGATAGAGTTTTGATTCTTTTCCAAATGATGAAATTTTATCTGTACCAAAATTTTTTTTATCCTTTTTTTTTTCTAAATGATGAAATTTTATCTGCAACAAAATTTTTTTTTGCAAGAATTTATCTTGGAGTTTTGATTCTTTCCAAATGATGAAAACTGCCGTGCGAAGGAAATATGGATTTACAAAGGCTTGGTTTACAAAGGCAACAATTTATCATGAACGCTGCAGTTTTTTTTTTTACACGTGAGCTTGACCAATTTTTTGAAATTCTTTCACACCCAGAAACAATTATTGAAAAGTACAACACCCTACTCATGAAGATCACAACATACTAAAGAAGATGATGTTGGCTGTTTAATTTTAGTTTGTCTACTCAGTTTGGTAATCGAGTTAACTATAGCTAATTTCCAATTTGTGTATTTGTTAATCAGATAATAGCTTAATCAAATAGATTAATCACTGTCTAATTTAAAGGATATACCATTCTATGTGCTGACGAACGATGCAATACGTGCCCGGCAAATCCTGTAGCCTTCTAGAGATTGAATATTCATCACATGCAATAGAAGAATGGCTCACACATTAGTGCGTGAATGTATTTGGAAAGAGAAGAAAAGAGGGTTGTCTTCGTCTGGTCATTGTTGTCCTAATTTTGACAATTCATCAATCAGATTGTAAATTCTCGTGTTCATGAATCAAGGCTTCTTCGTGAGTGATAAAGACCTTGAGAACGCTTCCTATAGCTAAAGATTTGTGAACTTGTTACAGGGTTACTAGATGAGAGTTTTCATGTAGATGTCACAGGGCTTCTAGATGAGAGTTTTCGTGTATAATATATTGCATTTGTCAATTATCCAATCTTATATTGATTTGAATAGCCGTTGGAATGTGGAAAACTGTATTCAGTCAAGCCCAAGGAAATGGACCCAGAGCTTCTGCTGTGCTGTCAAAGTTTAGCCTAATCTAAAAGATTGTACAATCATTAAGCATACATTTATTAACGTTATATAATTCCGAATAACCTAGTAAAATGGATTATTTTTTAACCAGTTATAGCATTTTAACTTTATTTTTGATCAAATTCGGCGTCTTAAATTTAAGTTCGTTAAAATAAATTTTTTTTTTAAAGTTGAATTTGAGTTCGAAATCTATTTGAGGCACATCAAAACTTAAGTTCTCAAATATACCACTACTCGAGCGATACTCAACTCAATTCGACTGCAACCCTTTTTTACCCTCTAAATGGAAAAAAAAAATATAAGAAATGAGATTTTAAATTAAAATTTTATGTTATCCTAGAGAAAAGAGCCAGGGGTGCTTCCGAGAGTATGGAACAAATAGGAGGGGTTGATTGCAAAAGAAGCCTAGAAACCATAAAACCTCGTTCCCGCTTCTCTCCTCATCTATCCCCAAAAAAAAAAAGGAAAAAAAAAAAAAAAGGTCAGCTAATAAGGACGGCTTCAATTCAAACTTCTCCAGAATTTATTACAAAAACTCCTCCATTTTCTCCTTATTCTCAGATCTCTGTAAGTTTCCCAGTTTAATTTCTAACATTTTTATTCGTTTTCTTTATTAATTTAGGGTTTAAGACTATTTGACGAAATCTCTGTTAATTAATTGTGATTTTCTGCTAATATGACTGATTTAAGCATATGATCATTTCAATCTTTTTTATGTTTATCTCATTTTATTGTGTAAGCGCCTGGGGTTTTGGTTCAGCTATGACTTTCTTGGTTGGATTAGACAGTGGTGCGGATTTTGTGGCCCTAATTTGATGTATTAACCGAGATTAGGTTACTTAATCAGTTTTTCAACTTGATTTTCAACAGTTTACTGTAATAATCAAGCCATTTTACTATGTTAATCTTGAAATTGGAAAAATAATTTATTAATTCTAAACCATGGATTTTGTTGGACCTGAAGAGTTCATGTTGTCTCTATATCCAGTTTTAAGTAGGAAAAATGGTTAATTTGGTACCGTTTCGAATCGCTTGGCTGTTGTTATAGATTAAAATGAACTATTCGTGCTGCCAAAATGTTTTTATGTCCTTGTTGGTTTAGCCAATGCGGAAGAGTAAAAGCTTGTATGTATGGTGATAAGGTTTTGTGATTTTTTGATAGGCTGCTTTAGTTGTTATGTTCGTTGTGGTGATCATCGACTTTACAACAAGTAAATCAAAGCATTAGGTTAGTAGGAGTTTGTTTGTTGATTTTGAGATAGAGGTTCGCATGGAAAAGGAAGAATCGTCTGAGAAAAGTAGAGCCAGTTCTACAATTTTAGGCAAGGAGGGTGATACGTCTGATTTTTCTAAAGAAAATCATGAAAATAGAGTTCCTGTGGACCAGCATGCGGATGATAATCTGACATATGAAGTAGTGGAGGAAAATGTAACTGATGCCCGAATAGATGAACAGGGAAAAGAGTGTCCCATCAAGAAGCACGTTGTGGAATCTCCAGCTGACAAGAATGAGGTTGGCACAACTGACTTAGTGAAAGGCGAACAGGGAAAGGAATGCTTTTTGGAGGAGAAGAATGTAAATTCTCCTCCCAGTGAGAAGTCAGAGAAGGAGATAGTTGAAGTACAGAAAGAACCACTGGGATCACTGAATAAGTTGGAAGTATTGAAAATCAGTGAAAAAACAGCTGAAGCAGGTGGTAATAAGGTGCCAAGTATTTTGGATGAAAAGGGATCTGAAGTTACTGAATTTAAGGCTGGGAATTCAGAAGGAACAACCAAGAATCTTGAGGAAATTCTTTGTGAAGAGGAACCAGAGCCCGTCTTTGATGGAACTGAGGTTCCTGGGATGGACGGGGATAATGAGTCAGAGACACAGGGATATGCCTGGCCTGAGAAAGCAGTGGCTGTCAAGAACTTTGTAAAGCAGAAAAGTGCAGTTGCAGTCTCCAGCTTTCTGCGTCGCCTTTCTGGGAAAAGTAATGATGGACAGGATGGTCCTGATGAGGAACATGAGAGTAACGGTAACAGAGATGGCCACGAGGCTTCTCCAAAACCTGTAGAACGATCCGGATGGAATCCCCTTAGCTTAATTGGGATTTCACGTGAGGCTGATGCAGAAAATAAGGATCAATATGTAGGGGATGCAAAAGTTATAACAGAACCACTGCCAATGAAAGGACGTATCATATTATACACAAGGTTAGGATGCCAGGACTGCAAAGAGGCAAGACTGTTCCTGCATAAGAAAAGACTCCGATATGTGGAGATAAACATTGATGTGTACCCTGGAAGAAAGCTAGAACTCGAAAAGTTTGCAGGATCTTCTGCTGTTCCTAGAGTATTCTTTAATGAAGTACTTGTTGGTGGTTTGAGTGAGCTAAAGAGTTTGGATGAGTCTGGCAAGCTCAAGGAGAAGATTGAGTATGTTATATCTGAAGTACCATCATTTGAAGCTCCTATGCCACCACTTTCTGGTGAAGATGACCTGTCTAGTAGTGGGTCTATTGATGAGCTAGCTCTGATCGCTAGAAAAATGAAAGAAAATCTTGTTGTTAAGGACCGATTTTATAAGATGCGCCATTTTACCAACTGTTTTCTGGGTTCAGATGCAGTGGATTTCTTGTCAGAAGATCAATACTTGGAAAGGGAAGAGGTCAGTTACTTTTTCATTTCACCTTTTCTGAGTCTATCAACGAGATTAAGATGCTGTAAAGTTGTTATTGACTCTACGTGGATTATGCATTTATTTCTTTAGAAATTTATCTTTCTGATAAACACTGGTCAATTAGAGTATTTATCACATTTTAGATAAAAATGTTGTACCTCAATTTCAGCATTCTTCTGACAACATCTGTGTTTGGTCTTGTTGATTCTAACTCCAAGTGCCTTTTTCTTAAGTTGAGCAATTCTTTGATCCATGCAAAGTTCCAATTTACTAATGGGTCTAATAACTGCTGTCTAAAACTTAGTTCCTACTCTCAGGAGTTGGATTTTCAACTGTTGTCTAAAATTTAGTGCCCAATTTCGGGAGTTGATTTTTCTTCTTTGCCAATGAATTTGGGATGTCATGACCATCTGTCTATTGGAGATCTTAATGGTGGAAAGTGCATGGTTTCATTAATTGCTCAATCCTGGCTACCATATCCTGCATTTTCATATATTGTCAATTTTCTTTTTGAGAAAATTCTAGTTCAATTCTCATTTCTATTGTTGCAGCATTTTGTCAACTTCGGGCCTATGACTATCTTTGGGTGTCTTAGTGAGCCAAGCTTAAGCTTATTGCATCTTAAGTTTTCTATGTTAAATACTCTTCCACATGTCCTCTGCAATACCATGTCATTTTTTTCTTTCTTCTTGAAAAATATTGGGATCAATGGGACACAGATGCTGGAGATCTTTTAAATGGCTGGTCAAATAGCCACTTCAGTGGCAAAATACTCTACAGAAGGTGGGAGGCAGATGCTTGGAATAAGGCTTGTGCATTTCTGCTACTACTTGACTCTGGCACTGATACAAAATATTTTACAGAGCCAATTCCTTTTGATCTGGTAATTGGCTCAGTTGAGTAGCTTTAAGTGTCAGCAAATAGGGTCAGGGTAGTAAAGGCCTCATTTGTGTTTTTATTGCGTCCAAATTTCTAGTCATCATTTCTTTCCTCTACATTACGGAAACAAAGAGCAGAGGAAAGGAGCAGTGAACAAAAGGATGCACAATCAAGTATTTGCTTGCATTTTGCATAACTGACATGTCTACATACCAATTTTCTATCTTCTGATGCTATAAGCAGGCTGTTGAATTTGGTCAAAAGCTTGCAAGCAAACTCTTCTTTTGGCATGTTCTTGGGTGAGTTGTCGAAAGTGTTCTGATATTTTCTCTATTTGAGCTTCTTCCCCATGACATATTATAATGTTTTTTCTAACGTGCTTGTCCCAGTGAGAATGTGTTTGAAGATGGCAGTCACTTGTACCGTTTCCTTGAAGATGACCCCTTTGTATCACAATGCCAGAATATTCCCAGGGGTGTAATTGAAGCGAAGCCAAAGCCTATAATTGAAATTTCGTCAAGGCTGAGATTTTTGTTTTATGCTATTTTAGAAGCTTACACATCGGAAGATCGGAAGCATGTAGATTACAGGAGCATCCATGGGAGTGAGGAATTTGCCAGGTTTGTTAGCACCCTACACTTGGATGTGCTGCATGATTTGAATATTTATTTATTTTTTGACTTGAAGTCAACCTTGGCCTTCACCGCTAAAAAATCACAAACACCTGCTAGGTACTTGAGGATAATTGAGGAGCTTCAAAGAGTGGAATTACACGATATGCCAAGGGAGGAGAAGCTCTCGTTCTTTATTAACCTCTATAATATGATGGCCATTCATGCAATACTGTTGTGGGGACATCCTTCTGGGGCACTCGAGAGAAGAAAATTGTTTGGAGATTTCAAATATGTAATTGGTGGCTGTACATATTCACTTTCAGCTATATACAACGGGATTTTAAGGGCCAATCAGAGACCACCCTATAATCTGACTAAGCCATTTGGGATTAAAGATAAACGTACTAAGGTAACATGACTGTTGTCTCAATATTCACATTTTTGTTTTATTAAAGGAAAATGCCCTGACCTGGCCACTATGGCATTAAGAAAATCTGTGCAGCCCTTGTAGTGAGTGGCTGCTGGTTTATTTACGTTGCCCATTTTTCAATTGAAAGTCTTTCAGATATCTATTTTTGGGTAATGGTTTTAGGATGGCATAAAACAGCAGGAACTTTGGCCTTCTGTTTCCATTTCAAGTATTTCATTTTCTTGTTCTTAACCAAATGCTAGTTCGGGGCATTTACATATTTTATTGGCAAGTTTGGGAGGGGAAAAAAGGAACGCACAATTTTGAGCTTTTTTATTCACTTAACAAGATTAGATTTTTGTTGCTTGATGGTGGAGCTTTCAATCAAGCAACAACCTGTGTCCATTTCTGAAATTTTCAAATCTGAGCTAATTAAAGCTGAGTATTAATCGGTGTCCATTCCTGAAAAGTTCAAATCTAATCTAATTAGAACTGGGCTGTATGACAATTTGACTTTGCTTCTTAACAAAATTTTGGGAGCTATGAGACTGAACGCAGGAGATTTGACGTGCTAGTCATGTCCTTTGCATCCTTATGCATGCATGATTTATTGGACTGTACATGCACATCTGTTCTCAGTGATGGATTTTATAGCCTTTTCAGTCTGACTAATTGTCTTTTTTCTCTCATCAGATGATTCTTCCCTACCCAGAGCCTCTTGTACATTTTGCACTGGTTAACGGTGCTCGATCTGGACCAGCTCTTCGCTGCTATTCTCCAGGGGACATTGATAAAGAGTTGACGGAAGCTGCCAACAACTTTTTAAGGAATGGAGGACTTACTGTTGATTTAGATGCCAAGATTGCATATGTTAGCAAGATCCTGAGATGGTAAGTATTTGATGCATTTTTCTTCCGTTTCTCTCTCAGTTCTAATATTTGTTTTCTGCCTTTTTCTTCTTTCTACCTCAAGTATCCAAGTGGCATATATGTTGTTGTAGTCATCAATTGCTTTATTGATTGACTAGTTTGAAATTTATCTTATACACTTGTGCCTTCTACTTTATTGCCAACATGCAGGTATAGTGCGGATTTTGGCAAGAACGAGGTTGAGGTGCTTAAGCATGCTGCAAACTATCTGGAGTCAGAGCAGTCTCAAACATTGATGGAGTTGCTTTCCAGTACTCAGTTGAAAGTAGTATACCAGCCGTATGATTGGGGACTGAACCACTAGAGCCTATCTCCTCCTTAATGCCAATCATGTGTACAACTTCATAAGTTGTTTCCATAAGAAACCACGAGCTATGCTGATCTAATTGTTGCAACTTTCGATAGCTTTGGATCACCATCTGTCTATGACTGGGGCTCATGGATTTGGCTACTGATATATACTGGACTTGAGGAACGTAATATACATGACTTTCATTTGTGGAAACACTACATACAATTGGCTCTGATAAGGGGACTAAGTGCCAAAATTGGATTTCCTTCTTATTTCTCCTTGCCCTAAAAGTTCCATTTCCTATTATGTGATTCACAAAATTCCGTTCCCCTCTCTGAATGTGTATTTTTGGCTGGGGCTGTACTAATGGCCTCAACTTGCGCTCCAACTGAAGCTCGCGTTTAGAACTCGAAAGTCATCATGTATTTTTGTGTGTGTGTGTGTGGCAAGATATCAAACTATTAAATGATTAAATGATGGTAGGCTATAGATTATCAGTATAGTTTTCTATAATTGAGTAAAGCATACCAATATATATCTTGAATGTTGTTAGCCGGATTCCCACTGAGAGAAAGACAAGTTTGAACCAAAAATATGGACTCAACCATTGGAGGTACATAAAGCTGAACAATAACACAACAACACCAAACACGATAACAATCATTTTGAAAACTTTCTTGTACCCTTTCCAATTAAAAATGATTGTGGTGCCTGCCTTTGTCTCTTGTGCTTCCTCGCTTTGATTAGCAAAATCGAAGCATGAACAAAAAGGTAATATACTCGTACTCAAAAATAGAAAAGCTAAAATGCTACTAAAAGGAAAACTTGTAATTAAAAAAAATTTAGCAGCATGAAGTGTAAACCATCCTACAACATATGTCTTCTTTTAATATATATTTTCATGAGAAAACAAGAAAACTTCTAACACAAGTAGGACAGATGTACCAGTGAAAACAGAACACTCATTTACTTAAAAGTTTTGAAAAAAGAAAAGTTATATAAAAGCTCTTATCATAAGTGTGCAGAGTCAACTAAATTTTACATTTGTAATATCTATTCAACTTTCTTCATATTTTCAAGTATTAATCGTTGCTTTTTTTTTTTCAAAGAAAAGGAAAAAAGAAAAATGATTTGCCTAAGTTTTTAACATTAAATTAATCTAGAAGAGGAATATGCTGTTTACAAGTTCTAGAATACAACGTCGGTACACGAATTAAAAAGAGTAAGCAACAGATTATTAAATTAGTTTGTTTGACGAATTTTGTACGCCTTAAATTCGGCCGGACTTAAAAACCCTAATCATTCATTTTGACTCTTCACTCTTTCACTCCTATTTGCCAATTCTTCCACCGTTAGTTCGCCGATCAAAGCTCCGAAACAACGACCTTGCTCCGCCGCTTTCCGCCCGGGCCGGCCTCCGTCTGCGCATTCAATTCCGTACTCCTCCTTCAAGTAGGTTTTCCTATTATTTTTCGAATTTTGAATATTCAATTGCTGTAAATTTTGCCCAATCTTTATATATTCGCCTGTTTATAGACTTTTTTTTTTTTGGGTACTACGTTGTAATTCGTGTATGCCTGCATATAGATATTGTACATCTTGTTTTAGTTTTTGTTAATATGAGATATTTTCCTGTACTAAAAGTTTTTCTTGTAATATAATTGCAATGGGGAAATTAATGAAAAGGGCATGGTAAGTGAGAAATTTAGTATAATATATCAGGTGGAATTTTTGTCTATTTATTGTTTTTGTTAAAGGCATCCATCGTACATGGGGTGCATATTTTCTATACAGAACACGTATATTTTGCACATTTTTGTACCCGAATAGTTCACTATTCATGCCCTTCATAATTAGCTGATAAAAATTATACCTGTTTTATTAATACTAGTGGGAAAAGCTCACACTGCATGTGCAGATTTAAAGAAAAATTAATAAGAAAAGAAAGTGTGGTGGTAATAGGATTACACTATGGATTAATAATTTATTCTTCATAGACGTGTTATTTAAAATATACATTGAGGGTAGTAAAGGAACCTAGGAGATGACTGAATAAGTAAAACCAAAACCACTGCTTGCTCCCTGCTTTATATGTAAGAAGGTAAGATATTCATCTAGCATGCCTTTTTCAATTAATTTCCTAATCACAAATACGTAAACTATCTTAATTAATATCGTTTAGTTCCAATATTTTTTTATTTTTTTTGGGATTTCTGCAGATGATTGTTGCGTAATGGTTTAAATTGATGGTATTAGGCATTGTAAGTAGACTTGGTTGCAAGAGAGGTTTTGGACATTCTTCTGTCATAAGAAGTACTTTCTATAGTCCGAGAAGTTCGAATTATACCATGAAAGAAGTTTGTGTTGACAAAGACCCTAGTGGGTTAGTTTCTGTAAATGATGGTGTTGAATCTCCTGTTTTACCACCTGTTAAGGTTGGTCCTAGCCTGAAATCTTCTTCTTCAACTGTACAATCGACCCCAGAAATTGAAAAGAAGTATGTTCACCGTGTTTATGATGCAATTGCTCCCCATTTTAGTTCTACTCGGTATGCCAAGTGGCCCAAAGTTTCAGCTTTCCTGAATTCATTGGCTCCTGGATCACTTGTCTTAGATGCTGGATGTGGAAATGGAAAATACTTGGGGCTTACTCCTGATTGTTATTTTATTGGTTGTGATATAAGTGAGCCACTTATCAAGATTTGCATGGACAGAGGGCATGAAGTCTTGGTTGCCGATGCTGTCAATCTTCCATATAGGACTGGTTATGGTGATGCAGCAATCTCCATTGCTGTGTTACATCATCTTAGCACTGAAAACAGGAGGAGGAAAGCAGTAGATGAATTAATCCGCGTTGTGAAAAAAGGTGGGCTTGTTCTGATAACAGTTTGGGCTAGGGAACAAGAGGATGGAGCATTATTAAACAAGTGGACACCGCTTACTCAGAGATATTTGGAGGAGTGGGTAGGACCTGGCAGTCCTCGTGTTCGAAGCCCTTCATCGCCTTCAACTCTAGAGAGTATCCCAGAAGCTGAGGAAAATGGTTCAAAAGAGCTGTTAAAAGAATTTTTCGATAAATCTGCTGATTTAAAATCACTTCAATTTACACATTTGAATTCTCGAGCTGCTGATCTTTCATTGGCTTCTAAAACGGAAAAAGGTTGTCAAGATCAGCAGGAGTTTTTTGTTCCTTGGCACTTGCCTTATCATCGAGCTGAAGTGAGTGGAGCTTCTGCTAATGCTGTCGCAAGTGGTCTGGCAAAGAAGGATGATAAGAAGGGTGCAGTGGTTTACAACAGATATTACCATGTTTTCAGTGAAGGTGAACTTGAAAAGTAAGTATTATTTACCTTTACTGTTTGAATTCAATGTGTATTTTATGTGTTCCCTTATATTTAATAATTTTCATGTGTTTCCTCATATCCATGGATACCACCTGCAAGCCCAATAGTTTTTGATGTTAGTTTATCTACTTACCTCTTGATGGCCAATGCAATTGATTCAAATGCTACTAACATGTTATGGATGTTCAGCTTTTATTGGCAGAGTTAACAGGTTTTATGGGTGCTCATTCAGTGGCATAACTCTGTACTTCATTGCTTCTTTGGATGATCAACATTTTGTATGTATTTGTTAAGTTGAAGGATTATATGTGTATGTTGCAGAATACATTTGACAGACGTCAAGTTGTCCTGCAAAATTATCCTTATGACTACTCTTTAGGGAGAAGTTGACTAAGTTAGAACTTTGAGTGCTTCTTTCTGCTCTTTATCTCAAAACTTCTATTGCTGTTGGCTCCAAAGGAAAAGCAAGAATTATAGATGACTACTTTCATAGGAAATTAAACGAGGTCCCAATTTTGGGGGTTTGAACATGGTCATTTTGGTTGCCTTTTTATCATGTAGGGACTAGATATGTATGGCTATTTTGCCTAGCTGTAACTCTCTGCCTCTGCTGTATTATTTCTTTGCTAATTGTTTGTTTATTGATTGCATGATTTGTATTGCCGTCTCTCAGCATAGTTTTGTGCAGTACAAGAAAAATGGTAAATTACATTATGTAAACGTACAAGGAATTTCTGCTGAAAACCATTCCATCATGAAACTTAATTCTCAAATCTTTTCAGAAGATGAAGAATGACTCTGTGATTTTTTATAGTTTAATGTGCTTTTACATTTTAGATACCATCCTTAATTGACTGTGCCTCTTCATGCTTTGGTGGTGTTGCTGCAGATTGGTGTCTGGTATGGACAAGGCGGTTGTTGTTGATAGATTTTATGATAAGTCAAATTGGTGCATTATTCTTGAGAAAACATCGTGATGAAAGGTCTGCTTGAAATCAATTTATGTGGAGAATTTTGCGTGACAATATTCAGTGTTGTTAGGCTGGCTTGTAAAAGTTTTCCTGTAAAGAAGTCGAGTGTGTGCTCAGGGGAAATTTTGTCTCAACTTTGCCAGTATGAAGAGACTAACGTGGCATAGTTGAGCATGTTCGTCCTATGCCCTTTTTTTTTCTGGGGCCCTTTTGCTTCCAATCTTCTTCTCTGTACTATCATTCTGTAATATTTATGATTAAAGTCACATATTTTATTAGCAATTTTGTGAAGCTACCTTGAATACAGTCTCTTTATTTTCTGACACTAGTTTTGTGTCAAATTTGCTCAATCGTGCGACTGTTGTATTACCTTGTTAGTTCTCCTTAAGTTAATGACTGAGACGGCAAAATCGTTTCTCAACTTGGCAACTAAGACTGCCCTTTTTAAAGGAACAAAACAGTTCTCAACTTTACTGACACTAAAAATCATTTGAAAATCTTTCTTTCGGAAAGGAAAATGACTTTCTTTTCTCTCCAAGCTCCATTGAGTTTTCTTAGTGGTTCTCAAATAGGAGAAAGGAAAAACCAAAAAGCTTGCATATTGGTTTCTCTGTTCTTTCCTAACAAAATTTTTTCTTTTCTTTCTTTCTGTCCTACCTATATACACAAGGATGACTGATCCAAGTGATAGCCAGTCATCTGTTTTTGAAATCTGAAAGCCAATTATTTAAGCCCACTGGCTATTATTTTGCCGTTCTGAAGCTAGAAAATGTCTTCTTCTCTTAGAAAGAGAATGATTTTCTTCAGATTGTTATTATTTTACCACACTGTTTATATTCCTAAAAACAGGTTAGACACGAGTTACACAAGTTATAAAAGAGTTGGTTTTGATTGACCATAGTTTTAGTATGTTCTAAAATGACTGAAACACAAATGTTGGTTCATTTCTAATCACCAAATATTGTGTCTCAATTCCACATTAACAACAGAACTCAAAATAGCCATCAATTAAAGAAAAGCACACGAAAAGGTTCAAGAAACTGCAGAAGCCTATTTCCTAAATTCTACTCCCTTTCTTTATATTAACCTACACTATTACAATAGGGAGAGAAAATAGTATTGAGATTAGTTAAACTTCCCACCACTGAAGTAGAGACATAAAATGCTAATCGCTCGACTCTTTAGTTTCCTAAATTTTACTACTAAAAATCAAAAGAATCCAAAACAATTGTTTTTGGCAGAACATGCGTGCTTGCTTGTGAGTTGTAAACCAAAAACAAATACACTTCATTTCTCAGCAAAAGACGGAAAAGTTTGCAACAGAATTGCCGGGGGAAACCAACCACCATTTGTGTTCCCAGGCCATGTTCTCACCAGTATTTCCCTCTGCACATATTTCTGTCTTTGAGACTCAATCTTCTTCCCTTTTTGGTACTTATCATCCAGCTAAAGCACCTAAATACAATAAGCAATTCCAAAGAATTCAAAACCAGAGCGACAACGCCCCCAACAAAAACATCCCTTTTATAACCAGCGAAAACCCATCTCGGTTAACCGATTATCAAACCTCTTGCACTCCCCAAACACACTCAAAAACCCCAGATAACTATAGCAGCTCCTCTTGTTTTAGCCATTCATTAATTGTTCATGAGTCCCATTTAGCTGCCAAATGGCTTCAATCTTCTTGTAGCACAAAAGAAGTTAAGAAAATTCACGCGTTTGTTGTCAAGTATCTGAAAGATTCAGATATTTTTGTTAACAATAATTTGGTTTCTCGGTATGTAAAATATGGTAGGTTGGTTGAAGCTAGGAACGTGTTTGATAAAATGTCTCATAGAAGTGTTGTTTCTTGGACAGCTATGCTTAATGGGTATTTAAAATTTGGGTTACATAATGACGCTTCCAGGCATTTTAAGGAGTTTGCTGAGAGTGGGATTCAGTGGAACTCGAAAACTTTTGTGTGTGTATTGAATTTATGTTGTAAAAGATTGGATTTTGAACTTGGCGAGCAAGTACATGCTTGTATAATAAAGGGTTGTTTTAATGGATTGATACTGGATAGTGCTGTGGCGTATTTTTATGTGAAGTGTGGTGACTTGGAAAATGCTTTTCGCATATTTAATCGGATGAATAAGAGAGATGTGGTGTGTTGGACAACTATGATTACTGCTTGTTCACAACATGGGTGGTGCGAGGAAGCTTTTCTGATGTTTTCGAGGATGTTAGCTGATGGATTGGAGCCAAACGAATATACAGTGTGTAGTGTCTTGGATGCTTGTGGGGAAGAAAGAGGGTTAAAATTGGGGAAGCAATTACATGGGGCCATTATTAAGAGGATGTACAGAATGGATATTTTTGTTGGGACTTCACTTGTGGATATGTATGCAAAGTGCGGAGAAATGGAGGATTCAAGGATGGTATTTGATGAGATGAGGAAGAGGAATACGGTGACATGGACATCTCTTATTGCAGGATATGCTCGTAATGGGCTTGGTGAAGAAGCCATAAGACACTTTCGGGTGATGCAAAGGCGTAGGATTTCTGCAAATAACTTGACCATGGTAAGTATTCTTAGGGCATGTGGCTTACTTGGGGCCTTACTGATGGGAAAAGAGGTCCATGCACAAATTTTCAAGAATCATGTCCAAGGCAATATTTATATAGGTAGTGCCCTGGTGTGGCTGTATTGTAGATGTGAAAATTATTCAGCTGCATCTAAGGTCCTCCAGGACATGCCTTTGAGAGATGTAGTTTCATGGACTTCCATGATTTCTGGCTGTGCCCGTCTTGGCCATGAGCAGGAAGCTCTTGAATACTTGAAAGAAATGTTGCGAGAAGGTGTGGACCCCAATCCTTTTACTTATTCATCAGCTTTGAAAGCATGTGCTCAGTTGGAGGATATTAGACAAGGGAAACTGATTCACTCTTCCGTAAATAAGACTCCTGCTTCCTCTAACGTATTTGTGGGCAGTGCTTTGATCCATATGTATGCAAAGTGTGGACATCTCTCTGAGGCTGTTCGTGTCTTTGATAGCATGCCAGAGCGAAATTTGGTTTCTTGGAAAGCAATGATAATAGCTTATGCCAAAAATGGGCTGTGCAGAGAGGCTTTTAAGCTCATGTACAGAATGCAAGCGGAAGGTATTGAGTTGGATGACTACACACTTTCAACAGTGCTTACTGCCTGTGGAGATCTTGAAGGCAACATGGAGTCTGTTTTAAACCATGGTTTTGATTCGTCAAGATCTTTCATTTAGCCTTGAGTTACTTCTCCTGAAAGAGTTCTGATACATTTATGGGCGCTTGTGTGTATTGAACCCATGATCAACGTGGTCCCTCTGTGATGGAACAGAAAATTGATGAGCTGATTGTACACTATTCGAATATGCGAACCATGGAGCTAGGTTAATTAGAGGATTCCTTTATTACAAGACAAACTTTTCTCGACACAAAGTGAAAGAGATGGTAATAGATCCCTTTATCAGACAGGATTATCAATTGATGGAGTTGTTTCTTGGGAAATCTGGTATTGTTGTATGCATAAAGGAACCTTTAGATACTACTTTAAGTTGAACAATCAAAACTGTACACAATCAAAGCTGTTGTACAGTTATCTCCTTGTACTAGTGATGTTGCATATCAAGTACAAATCAGAATTTCTGTGGGAAGTGTACACAAATTTTTTACCTTGAATCACTTTGGAGTATTCAAGACAAAATCCCTTCTAGTTATTTATTGAAGATAACTTTGTCTTTTCAAACTTCAGACTTCTTCTAGTATCTTTCATTACAACTAATGAGGTTCCTTTCACCATTAAGAAGCCTCTTTATTCTTAAAATTGCAAGTGGTTTTGTACATTTTCTAATATAATATGGAATATATACAAAAACTAGTTATGCAGATTATTGCGAATGTCACCACCAACTTCATAATTTGGTAAGTGCTAGGTGTGCACAGGATTATTCGTGTAAGCACAAGTACTGGTTTACTTTATGGCATCCATAACATTATAGTCAAAAGTCAAGAAAAAATTACCATCATGCTGAGCATCGCCCATCTCAAACAGACTGTCGGTAAGCATTAATTTAGTTTCCTGACAACATGATCCCCTATCCATTCTTATTATTCAAATTAGTTGCAATTCCTTAGCTGGGTTATATGCTTTTAGCTTAGCTTTGTTAGTTTCTTTGCCTCCCAATTGACTTGGATACAGAATATGGAAATGACAGATATTTAAAATGGATCCATGCTCTGCTTCAAACAAATGTGATGCAAGATCTCTTTTTAAGACTGCATATGTAGATCAACAGTATCATTAGTTTTACAACGTTGAAACTCTTGCTTATCATACTGGTCATGTTGATCCCGCAACTCTTATTGCTTTCTACCATCATGGAAGTGAAATAAGACATCTGGAAAGCGAAGAAGAAGGCAGATTATTTGTTAAGGTGACACACCTTCAAGTTGTGAAGAGAATAATTATCATATAAGCCTTCATATTCCAAGCCATTCATCTATTCTCTCAACTCTTCCTCACAGTTGCATTTCAGGACTATTCAAAAGAAAATTACATGAATTTTCAGGACAAATCTTCCTGTGTAATAAGCTGGTTATCACAGTAAGCACTCAGTCTTTCACGGCAGATGCACTTAATTTGACTTCTGGAAATGCAGGAGGCATTCACGCTTGCTATAAATTTCTGTTGCTTTTCATTTGTCCCGTCATCAAACTTAAGTGATGGAATTTCTGCTGGTACTTGCAATGTGCTTGCAAACAAAAATGAAATGAAGTTTACAACTTACAAGTTTGTACTGCATAGTTCCTAATGCTATATCAGTTAACAGATTAGTAAGGCATTCCTTTGATTTAATTTCATTTTAGAGCTCGGTATGATTTGTGGCTTCTTGTTGCCAAGCTTTTCATATGGACATATCAGCAATTGCTCTTAGAACGTAAAATTATCTCACAGTATCAATTTTCCTATTTTAACTGCCTCAAATTTTAGTGTTCCTTGGCGTTAATGATAAATGGAGAAGTTCTATTTTTCAACTTCCTTAGGAAGCCTTAAAAATTCTTCTCCTTAGCTCTTACAGAAACTTATATTTGCCAAGCGTTAAAAATTCTTCTTCTTAGAAAAGCATATTTGCCAAACTCAAACTACCATTGAACAGGACAATGTTAACTCAAATTGAATTCCAAGTTCTAACTACGAGACGAATTTCATGACGACTTTCTACTAAACCGAATTCACAGATAACTAGTTTTCTTGTTAGTTGATTTACAGGTAACTAATTTTCTCTTTAATACTTCCTACTAAAGCCAGATATGCATGTAACTAATTTTCTTGTTAGTGAATTTATTGTCACCCGAGAACTTTTTTTTTTTTTTTTTTTTAAATGGCTTAAGAAACTCGAAACTTTACAAGGAGAAATGTAAGCCTTAACTTTCTCGGCATGGAACTCAAGAACTTGAGTCTCTCTGGGCCAAAATGCTTTGTAAAAATATTGCTCCATCAGTAGAGAAATCCTACAACATAAACCTAAGTTGGTGCCATTAACTAAGAAAGCAGTGGTAATGTGGACGTTTAGACGTGCACTTTAGTTTAATACGGCCTAATTTGACCATTTTTGGACTTTGTGAGATGGGCTGGTGTAGTCACCAAACAAAGAGAGGCGTAGGGATGAGTCAGTTGGCATTGTTTACCATGACGAAACCAAACTACCACCTTGTAATTAAGACGTTAAAAATGACATGAACCATTAGTAGAAAACGATAACAGTTATGTACACATTAGGAGAAAACGATATAATAAAATCTAGAACTCTTAAATCAATTGTGAAATTATCATTTGCATATATCTCACTTCCATGCTAATGTTAATTGTAGATTCAATTTGCAGTTTTCGATATATGTGGGAATTTTTTTGTTAGAAATGGGAAGTGACTTGTCTAGAGAATTTTAAGTATTATATTCTGTTCTTTTGATTAGCATCCTTAGAATTCTCACGTTAGCAATTGGGATAGTTAGTTATTTGTCCTTTTTGGTCAAAATAAAAAATAATAGGAATCATATTTGTCCCCGTCGAATTTTAAGGACCAATTTGGTAAAAATTAAAAAAAATTAGGAGCAGATTTATTTTTATTAGAACTTTGGGGACTACTCTGGTGCAGTACCTAAACTTTAAGGATCAAAATTGGAATTCTCCCAATATTTTATGCGAATAGGACCACTTCTGTGAAATAATTCAGAGGCCCACATTAACAAGTCCTCATCCGTCCGTCCCTACACATTGTTTGCCTGTCCCTTGCGCAGTTGATGATGCATGATGGCAATGGTCCTAGGCTGCTTTGAATTGGTAAAAAGAATGAGCATCTTTGGCTGGTTTCATTTAAGAGTTTGAAGGAACAAAATGCTCTCATTCTTGGCTTTTCCAAAATTCATATGCAAGGATTCAATCGCTGATTCCATTTCAAGGGAATTGCATCACCAAGAAAGACGCTCTCTCTCTCTCTCTCTCACTTTTTTTTTTTTTTCCTTTGGGGTATAATGGGCAAAAACTAAGAAACAAGGTTTTGGTCGAGCTATATAAAATCTCAAGAGAGTGTGAGTGTGTGTGTGTATTTTTGGGTTCCCATAAGAACTCAATGCATCTGTTTTGGGATCAAATATTTAAAACACTTTTGACCTTTGGAAAGGAGAGGAGGGAATGATAAATAGGCCAGCACTTACCACATATTCGGTTTGCAAATTGTCATAAACTCAATCTCACGTCATTGTTGACACCATACTAGACTTTACTTTGCCCCACAACTGTCTTTCTTTGTTGCTTTGGCCTCAAGAAGTGTAGTCGAATTTTTTCACTTGAACCTCCATCATTAAGTCAGAAATTGAACAGGTTTTTCCCATCACCTTTGGTCCACCACATCCACCTTTTTTTTTCGTGGTGCCCAAGCTCTCAAAATCTATATATAGTCATAGTTGTATACCCCATTTTTGCCTATAACAGTTTACTAACACCGCAAAGAAAACCATAGTTTTATAAAATTTTCTCTTCAACCATATCAAAATCTAGTCTTGCTACACCTGCTCTTTTTTATTGGAAAAGCCATGGCAACTGCTAGTGCAGCCATTGCTGCAGTTTATGTGACGAAAAGAACATACAAAGAGAAGATGAAGAAAATGGAGAAGATCGAAGCTGGTGACAAAGAAGCTGTTCAAGTAAGCAGCACTGCTCCCAAAAGCAAGAAGAACTCTTCTGGCCGTTTCTTTTCAGGGATGTTCAAGAAAGTTCACTCTAGTGCTGATGTTCCTTTGCCAGAAACCGCTGTGCAATCTTGGGATGCAAAGAACTAGTGATTTTAAATATCACGGCAGTACGGATTTGGTCATTCAGCTGTCAGTTGGGGATAGCCAATAACAGCAAGAAAAGTTCAAACTTCAGAATTTCTCCGATTAGGTTTTTTACATGCCCCAGAAATATATGTGTATAAAGGTGAAAAACATATGTACTTGCTACATACATTATTTTGTGTAGCAAAATTTTGTTTGTAAACATGTGTAGTTGCACCAGAAATAGGTGTGTAAAGGTGAAAAACACATGTGCTGTACCGTCTTCTGAATTCAAGTTCTAAATTAGTTAAGGGCGTTTTTAGCCCTCATTGCATATCTAAAATCTGGACAGTTAAGCATATAATTTGAATGATTGATACAGGAAGTAAGGGTTGGTTTGTCCCGCTGACATACCTTCGCTGGTCTTTTACTGCCTTATTTCTTTTTCCCATTTCGGACGTGTATAAGGAAAATGTGTGAACTATTGATCCAAGTCAATTACCATTAAGCCCAATTGGCAGACAAAAAGCAACCTTCAATAGACGGCTAATTGACTTTTTCAAGCCTCCAATGGCATCCATTTTCTAACTACGAGACAAATTTTGTGACGATTCATCTTCATCTTATTACCTGACTTCGTTAATATTGAATTGAGGGGTATCCGATCTCCACGCCCCCCCCCCCCCCCCCCCCCGGCGCCTCCTTTCCCCTCTCGGGGTTGGTTATAGCGGAAAAATTATGTTTGGGTCTTGGTCTTGCAAGCAAATGCTCTAAATTAAATTTATGTTCCGTTTGTATGGTAACTCTAATTGACCCTTTTTTTTTTATCATTTCTTTTACGTTTATAAAAAACGTGTAACAAAAGAATTCTAACAATAATGTCAAAAAAAAAAAAAATCATAGAAATGGAGTCCAAGCGTCTCTACCTGCCAAGTGAACTGGGATAAAGTAGAATTCGGTGATTAGAAATTAAGAAGATAATGTTGATTGAAGATGTTTGTGGACAGTGACAATTCTCAAGGATGATAAAAATGCAGTGGTGCTCCTCTCTACCATTATATCTCAACTCCTAAATGGCAACTTGGGAACCTAGCTTGCTCCATTATCACGTGTGAAGGAGAAAATGATATAATATCTTGTTGGGCACGGCGCATGGCGCTGCTCTTTCTGTTTGACCACAAGGCTAGCAGTTGCTTACCTTGGCTGGTTTATTTTTGTTGCCAAAGCTGGTTTAGTTTAGTGAAAATAATGCTTTCACAGTCTCAACCTCATCTCTTTTGACAAAATATTGCTAATTTGTGGTCTTGCCAAAAACAAATCTATTAGTAATTTGTGATTGACAAAGTACTTAAAATCCTAGACAAATTTTGATAAAATACACAATATACTAGTACTACTTAAAATTTACTTCTTCCTTAGAGATTCCATCGACTTTGCCAATGCCAATAGAGATGGAAATTAATTTAATGACCAAGAGTTACCAAAAAATAATAATTTTTAAAGGAAAGTACTTTTTATTAAAACTCATTAACTTTTTTTTTTTTTGTTGTAAAAATTTACTATTTTTATTGAAGTATATGACATGAAAAGCCATTGTATCATTAGCACTAGAATAGATCAGCACTTGTATATTTTCATGACTGAATCTCACTTCATTGACAAAATCAACCAAGAAATTCAATAATCCAGTAGAATCTTGTTGATTTGGTCGCAAGTGCAATTGTCAATTTGTCAAAATTTCGTTTCTTCAACTCCTTCAAATGTGTCAAAGTCAAATATTAAACAAAGACATTTTCTAGATCCCCCGCTCCTCATCAACTTATTCCGTTGCACAAAGACACCAAACTTATTTGCATAGGCAACCAGTAGAAATGTCAAATTTCATCTCTTCAACTCCTTCCTACAAACGTCAAAGTCAAAAATTAACAATTACTACTTTTTCCATCACTTTTTGAAACCCCACATCCACTCCAACTGTCTGTTGCAGACTCCTTCAAGAAAGAATCTTCTGGAGTCCTCCATTGCGTGCTTCACAATCCCACAAAAATCTATATACAGCCTATCCATGGCATCTCCAAAATCTTCATTATCCAAACCCCAAATCTAGCTTACAACAATTTTCTCTGTTAGTATAAAGCAAAAACAATCTCATTTTTCAGTGAAAGAAATCCTTGATTGAAGATTAGTCATGTCGAGTTTTAGTGCACCCCTTGCAGAAGCTTATGTAATGAAGAAGATGCACAAAGAGAAGATGAAGAGAATGGAGAAGGTTGAAGCTGCTGGCCATGATCAGAAAGAAGCTCATGTGAGAAGCAGTACAACTGCCCGGAAAATCAAGAATTCTTCTTCTGGTGGTTTGTTCTCCGGGATGCTCAAGAGAGTCCACCCAAGTGCTGCTGTCCCTTCATCAGAATCCGCTGTGCGATCTTGAAACTAAAGGAGCTAGTTTTTAGATCATGGGGATTTTGTATCTGCTTCTTTAGGTGCCAAGTCCGTATAAATTTGTAATTTGTATAACTATTTTTTAATTTAATTATTTTTACTTGACTGATTGTTTATGTTTATGGTGAGTTAATTTGTAAAAAAAAATCTAAATCAATGATATGAAGTAATTTTCTACCAAATTCTTTTGTTCATAAATTTGTTTGTTTTATATATGATATATTGCTGTTGTTGTTCTCTGTTTACATATATTTCTTGTTGTAACATGAATATATTCTTTTCCACAATTTATGGAGTCAAGTATATCAGGAGAATTGAGCGGATAATATCTTTGATCAAGTCAAACAGCTCACGCGTGACGACATGATGATTGATAGAGACTGAAAGCAATGGATGGTTGCCTACAGATCCTTTTCATGGATTAACCCTTTTTCCCCTTTCCTTTCTTTTTTTTTTTTTTTCCAGACGTGTTTCCAATCAAAATATGAAACAATTTATCACCTAGTGAATAATGTAATCTATCGGAACAGAATATTCTTAAATAAATTCGGTCTACGGCCCCACTTATGAACTTATAGTTTAATATAAAATCACATAAATATCCTTATATCACTTGCTTATGTCAAGATGTATCGTTATGCTTATATGGTAATCTTCTACGCTACAAGATCTACAAGTGAGACTATGGATTCGGTCCATCTAAAGATAACCATAAGAGTATAAAATGTTAAGAATTTCCATAGTAACGTTTTACAAATAAATGTTGATTTTACACTTATGAAGTGAATAATATTTGAGTTAATGATTATGGATAATGTATTTGACAAGGATTCTATATCCGATTTCTCAAAAATGCTTATCCACTGCCTTTTGGATGAACATACAAATCTGACCAAATCTCGGTGCAATATCCCTCCTTTTCCAGGTAGGTTTTCTTTATCCATGAAAGGTAGAGGGATCAATGACTCGTTTCTATTTTGACACCCCCAAATGCACCTGCAAATAAGTCCAACCCCGTCTAAAATTTAAAACAAAAAAGTCCAATAGGTTTTGGGCCTACATTATGTTTTCTTGGGCCCAATTGGGTGACTGAATGACAATCTACAAATAAGCTGGGGATGGATGTGGGCTATTTACTAACCCAACTAAACCCAATTAAAAAATTAAATAAATAAACTTTCACAAATTGTTAAAACTTTTTTTTTTTTCACATATATATACACACACTTTTGCATGTAAACACATGCTTTTTACATACGTTAACATGGTCACACCAAAAATCTATGGGCCCAACGACAAAATCTATGGGCCAAATACCTGATTTGTTTGCATCTTAAACAGGAAGCCGAGAACACTTTCTACATGTGTGCGTGTATATATTCAGCATATTTTCGGCATCTTAACCAAGGATCCTGTAACATCTTCACAATCACGCCTCTCAATTCTTGCATACTACCAAAGTTCAATTTCCTCAAAAATTTTGTTCTACCAGTTTTCTTTTTTCCTCCCTTCAAGCTATGTCAACCCCTAGCATTGCTTTTGCTGAAATCTATGTAATGAAGAAGCTTCAAGAAAAGAAGATGATGCAAAAGATGGAAGAAAAAGCTCCTGCTGCTGCTTCTTGTGGAAGACAAATCTATGCTAATGGCATTCATCAGGGGAAGCCCACTTCTGGTTGTTGCTTTTTTACAATGTTCAAGAAAATCCATCCCAGCCATGATGTACTCTCGGTTTCGGAGATTCCTAGGAATTGAGATAATGTAGGCACTTGCATGAGTGACATGTTATAGTATTTTGTAAGACAATGTTCATCATGAACATGCAGCTAATGCTAGGCTGTTGTCTTTCCCGTCTATAGTTTCTTTGTTTCTGTTCTTTTTTTTTTTTTTTTGGGTCAAATTTTCATATTTTTGTGAATTTTTATTCTGTTATATGTGAATATTGGTTCTTGTTGTAATTACTGATTGTTGTTATCTGCTAGCTATGTGTGGGGTGTTGGGAGAATGTTGTGATTTGATATTCCAAATACTTCATTCCAAGAGTTAATTGCCATTAGCTTGGTAATTTTCATTTTCTTTACATTAATTGCTCCCACTTCCTAGAAATAAAGAATTGGTGTTTGGCATCTCCTGAAAACATTTTAGCTCTGTCCACTATTGCACCCAATTATTTTCTATATATTTTGCTGTCACTCACCAATTATTGCAAGCTACATCTTTTGAGATTATTTATGGATCACATCCTGTACAATATATCTATCCATAAATAAAATACAACTTATGATATATAGTTGTTTTTAATAGATTTATAGCATATTCCTAATAATTTATTATCACCTAAAAACTTCTTTGAATTGGATCTCAAACTGTTTTTCTCATTTTTTATACCTTTTATTTTCTCTTCATCCAAAAGGAAGCGTTACAATCGACTATGTGGTGTAACCAACGGAAGTATGAAGCTACTCGTGTAGCGGTGTTGGTTTGGGTTCTTGCTAAGAAAAATAGTAGTAGTATTTTCTTACAAATTTTTTCCCAGACAAAAAAAAAAAAAAAAGTAAAAAAGTCCTGGAAAGGCAGGACTTGTGCAAGGGACTGCTACTGAACAGATTGATAAGGTCATTGAATTTTTTTAATTCCATCTGACTGGTGTCTCAAAAATTACATTATTTTGCTGATATTTTCTTTCTAAATTTCATTGGTTGCCAAATTGTTGTGCAAAGTTTATTCTCTTTGTTCTAGAACTAATTGAAAACAATGTTTTCTAGCATGACGAGACTGTCTGAATGTTGCACTGACCACGTTGTCATATGCTTACACATTAAGGGCTTCAACTATCATAACAAATCCAGATTACCTGCCGTTTAGCTAAATCTTCTATTTTTGAGCTTTTGCAGGAGATAAGCGCTTTGCAGCTAAGGCAAGCTGAAGAAACTGGTGTTAAAACGCATAAGTTCTCCCACATACTTGACACCAAGATATCTTCCTGTGCAGAATTGGCTAAAGAGGTATCCCTTCTGAAGTCGGAGTTTTGCAACCATAAAAATGATAATGAAAAACAAGCCCACAACTTATTACTATTAGATAGTTATATTAAGCACTCTCGCCTGCTTCAAGATACACAAGTACGCGGGATCAAGGGAATCTTAGTTGTTGAGGACATGATAAGAGAACTACAAAGCTAGATGTGTTTTGATTTCTATAAACAGACTCAATTTCTTCATTCAGAGTTAAGAGGCCTGACCAATAACTTGCAAGATCTCAAACATGGAACAATGGGAGCAATATCCTTGCTCAATATGTTATCAGGAGAGAGGATCATAGATACATCTTTATGGAGTGAACAATTTACATCTGGAGATGGTTTTGATGTAGTGTGTGAACCTCTAATAATGCTCTGCAATTTCAGGAATCCCCTACTAGTCTCTCGAGAAAATGATTCTATAGGTGCTATTGGGGCTATGGAAAAAGACACATCGTGTACCTTAAAAGAGAGTTAGATGGGACAAGAGCTGAACAGGAAGGTCTTGCAAGAAAGACGGGACAAATGGAGTCCTACCATGAAGGGGATACACTAGTAGTCTGTATTTTTCAGTTGATTTATGCTTCCTTTGCCCAAACAAAAGAGTTCATATACCGCCCTTTGATCTGGTATTTAGTAAGGAAAACAAATTCCAGACACGGTCAGGTTGAAGTGCTCAAATGCTTCAAGATCTGTTTAACAATTTTGAAAAATCTTTGGCAACAATAAGTTTCAAACCAAATCAAACCAAGCAAACTGAGAATTTCTTCAATATTGTTTCTGGTTTTTTTTTTTTTTTAATCTCCTGTAATCCTTTTCCTTTTCTTTTTGGCTTTAGAACACTAATTTATATTCTGATCCACAAGAATCTACTACAATTGAACAATAAGTTTCTTCTCTACTGTGCTTGTTGGGTAAATGCAAGGAACCCCACCATTGGCAATGACAAGGTCGAAATGATAATCCATAATGCATCATAGCAGTTCTCCAAACATCTCGAGACTGATCTTGGAATCTGTAGGCACATCCTAAAAATCCTAAATATGTCTTGGCACCTGTTAAGCGGAAACTTTTGGAGCTCCTTAAAAATGTAACTGAAAAGATCCATGTCTGATCTGATGGACTACAGGATTGTGCATCCACACCCGCCTTTCTTTGGGGCATCATCCTGCAGTTTATCTGCGAAAGGTGCATCTCATATCAGTTGTTTGGTAAGACCCATTAATTATCCATATTTTCATGCTTTCTAGGTATAGGACGTATAAAAAATAGATAAGTGCTATGGAAATAAATGTGAAAGCATTAAAACTACAGCCAAGTGGTACCAAAAAACAATGAATATACAACAGTAATATTCGAATGGAAAAGCAGGAAGATTCTTGCTTAAAAAGTAAAAATCCAGCGAGATCAGCAGATTTTCTACTTCCACATGGAAAGAGAATTGTGTATCCATCTAACATCCCAGTAGTTGTAAGAAAAGTTTTATCATCCAGAAAGGTACCGAGGATGCTCATAAATTTTTAGGACTAGATTGTTCAAAGTCTATGGGAAAATACAGTAAATTTTAGCCACTTAAAGAGTATGATTTACATGAAGGAAAATTAATCTCGCAACAGGTATAAGAATTACCAACAAACTCAACAATTTCAAGTATTAAACGCGATTTTAACCCAAGGAAAGAGAGAAGTTTTAGAATGCAACGACAAGCTTCAAAAATGAAAGAACCCTAAAGGTAGTAAGAGAGGAGAAAAAAGGCAAAAAGGAGAGAATAGATCTCAAAACAATGGCTACTACACCACTAGGAAGACAGTAAGGAAGGAAACACATAACGATCAAGGATATAGTGGTTCTCAAACCTTCCATCACTTGTCATCAAAAAAATTGTTTACAATATCAGTTCAGCATATAGCATAGCTATAATAAGTGGCTTTGAATAGTCTCGTGTGAGGAAATAGAGAAAGCAAGAAAAAACTACATAATTATAAACTTATAAAGGCAAGCATATATCCACATAATCAGTTGAATACCAGCGTTTTTCTCGGACAAAGGAGGATGGACAACAACATGCATGGTGATGACACCTCCTGGGACTTCAGCAACTGGAAGTCTAGATTCAGCAAGCGTTTTGTTGTTTTCTAGTATCCTTCCAGCGTTAATAAGCTTCATATCATTTATGGTCTTTGGTCCATTTTCTTTCTCTGCAATAAAAAAATTCTATGAGTATTATAATTGCAGCTGAAAAAGGAGTAGTCATCAAATCATTAAACTGGAAACTGGAATACATCATCATATAAGTAAAATGTACAGTACTTAGGCTCACTTGTAGAGAAACAGAAGACAAAAAAAAAAAGGCACAAAATTGTCCAACGAATTAGCTTCGGTTACACATGAAAACTCACCAAATTCCACTAAAAATTTGTGTAATTCAGTCCAACCTTTGAGATAATCTAATAACATAGTCCTTTAACAGACATTAAATGGCTAATTATTCACATAACAGTACAAAGCAGAGAACCAATATGTCAACAGCCTGAAACAATTTCACAAGAAAGGTAGAGCAAAAGCAAGTTTACATGCATTTCTTAACTTCCCAAGGTAACTAAGGCTGCGTCTAGATGAAACACTTCTATGGTGCACAATACAAGTTTGCAAAGAACCAGTAGAATTTTGACAACTC
This sequence comes from Mitragyna speciosa, assembly GCA_024721245.1. Lineage (NCBI taxonomy): Eukaryota > Viridiplantae > Streptophyta > Magnoliopsida > Gentianales > Rubiaceae > Mitragyna > Mitragyna speciosa. The sequence goes on from CM045568.1 coordinate 18,209,704, forward strand.
ATGTAGGCCTACATATTTATAGATTAAATTAACAATTCATATGGGCCCACCCTCCTTATTCTCATTCAACTATTGGTTCTTTGTATGGTACAAAGCTGACTTAGCTTTGTACCATAGCCAAATCCCGTCTAGATGGATGTTTTTTGGGGTATTTTTTTAAAAAAACATTACTGTAATTGTTTTAAAGATTCTTCTTAGTAAATGTGTATATGAGATAAAAAGGTGATTGAAAAACGTGCTTAAAGTTTCTTAAAAACATGTTTCTAAAAAACACTAATAAACAAACAAAACCTAAATCGTTGATAATTATGTCCTTCTATATTGCCCTTGAAATGTAAAGATTAAGCAATACACATTGAAATGTAAAACTGTGTCATTCCACAGGGGCCGGCCTAACCAGTTTTTTAACCGAGAAGGATGAACTTTATCTTCAGAATTTTTACACGTGAAGGAAATGACAGCCAAAGGAAACATAACTACACCCCAAACCCCCCAACCCCTCCCGCAACCAAAAAAATAAAAAATAAAAATAATCATTTTTCTTGCATGTTTTTCTCTCTTTTAAGTGCATATGCACCTGCCTGGGGGCTGGGGATGGGTTTGCAGTTAGGAGGTTGCATCAATAAAGTATTGAGTCTGCTAAGATGCCGAAAATGCAGATAATGCACCGAAAGATTCTGAGAGATCAGTTTAACTAGATTATGTCCTAGAACATGGATGTCAAAGCCCAATAAAATTAAAGGCAAAACCCTCCAAAGGAAGAAAATTAAACCAGCTAAAGAATAAATAGGAATAAGATTCAACAAGCTAAAGAACAAATCATGAGGAGGATAACATTCAAAGATTCTTCAATCAGCAAAACATCTAACATATATCTCACTATTACAGCAAAGTACACAAAACAACACTAGAATTTGAACATAGCAAAATCAAACTGCAATCAAAAATTACAAAAGCAGTCTTAGACAAAGTTTCGTAACTCAGAAATGCATCAATTACAAGAACAACTAAGCAGAGTCAAACAAATGAAACTGAAATTTAAAATATAGCAAATTTCAATATAACCTTTGGGCCATAAAGCAATTATCTTTTCTTTTAGAGATCCCACCGTTGTAGAAGGACTAAACTCGTTTGGTCCAATATCACTGCCATCAGCAAGCCTAAATTTGATTTCAACCAACTCTTCCACAGCCATGGAACAACCTCACCACATTAAATTAGCTTCCTCCTCCAACCCCACAACTCAAATCACCTCCAACTCCACAGAAGCAATAAAAAAAAACAGCAATCTTTCTTGTTTTTACCAAAAACCCAAATAAAAATTGAAACTTTCACCCCCTAAAACAACTCGGATTTCATAAATAATAGCACAAAAGACAGCTCCTTTACAATTTCTTTCCCCCAAAAGACCTGATGAAATTGACCAAATTATGCAAACCCAGATCAAGATTCACAGAATTCTAGCCAAAAATCAACCTAAATCCAACAAAAATATAAAAACAGAACTGAAGGGATTTTAAAGTTGTTGATGCTTAATCAAAGACTTGAAAGATTGAAACTGAAAAACCAAATCTGACAAAGATTAGGGAAAAAGGTATCTGGAAGAAGGGTGGATAAATTAATACGCGTTAAGTGAAGTATGAGAAACTTCTTCTTAGTTCTTCATTTGTTGAATTGGCCTGATTATGGAAAAGAAATAAATAAAGAAACGAGAGCTGAAGCAATCCTAAAGGGAAAGTTTCTAAGGGGAAGGAGTCAGTTAAAGAAGGTTTTTATTTATTTAAATTGATTGTATCAATTTAAGCGAGACCGAAAGACAAGTCTGTCATCATAGCCTAATCAAAATCGATTGAACAAAGTTCGCTCTTAATGGTATTTTGGTTCTCGGTCAAATAGTTATAGTTCAATTATCGAAAACAATTTGTTAAGTGAAAGTATTCTTAACGCAGTATTCTTAACGCTTATTCTCAATACCTTCTTATTTTTATAAAAAATGATTTAAAAAAATTAAAAATTAATTACTCCTTATTTTAGTTTAAAAAATTAAAAATATAATAAAAAACTATTGAGAATTTTATAAAATAAATTTTTTAAAAATCAAAAGTTAAATCAGGTAAAAAAAAATTATTAAGAACAAAGAAATTGAATGAAATAATTGGATGAAGTAATTGAATATCTAGTCGCTTATTATGAATTAGATATGTTAGTCGCTCTATTACATTATTCTTTTAAAAATGTTCCAAAGAGATTAGATGAAGGATTTGAATAAAGAAGTGTGATGCCTTAGTCAATTTTTTTTTTTTTTTATCATGCCTATACTATTACAATGGGGAAGAAAATATAGTGTTGGTGGAATTCGAATCCCTAACTTTTGGGATGGAGTCAATGAGCTCTAACCATTTAACCCTCTATTTGTTATTGTACCTTAGTCACTTGTTACAAGCCGAATATTAGTCGTCCCATAATATTATTCTATTAAAGAATGAGTTGGATATGTTGGCCGCTCCATTATATTATCCTCTTAAAAAAATTTTGTAGTAGAAGACTCTTCTACGAGCGAGAAAAAAAAAAAAATCTTTTTTACTTTCTTTTGCTTCCATTAGGCCGTGCTTTGGTCTGGACCAATTTTTTCTGTCTTTCTTTTGGTCACATCTCCTCCCCCCAAATTTTTTTGTACGAAAAGTAAAATAATGCTATTTCTTTTTTTTTTTTCCCTTTTGAAAAAGCAACTTGATTACTTTGACCATTGTTTTGGTTTAGATCTTTTGAAGATTCTCAATATTGTTGATAATATATCCAATCTATAGGTCTCAAGATAATTATAAGTCCTTACTTTGATATTAATAATTATAAGTCCTTACGTGTTAAGCTATTAATGTAAGTGTGCATGCTTCATTTGAGAAATGTTTTATAAAATGTTTGCATAAGCCATTAGGTTGTCATTTTTACTAATAAGTTATTTTGTCCATCTAATGAGTTAAGAAAATTATAAAGTTTTTCCATTCAAAGAAGACTTAAAATTTTACGAGGAAAAGAAGAGGGTGCAATAAGAGTCAAACTAGAAGCTAAGTAGGGGTGGAAATCAATTCCGAGTTAGGGTTGGCGGGTCGAGTTGAGATTCAAGTATAACAGTTAACCTACCAACCCGAACATGACTCGAACGGCTTGGTAGGTCGACCTGTGAACCCGAAAAAAAAAAAAGCCTCACATATACCATCATTAAGGAAATTTTTGGGTCAAACGAGTCGACTCGCAACCTGCCAACCTCTTTGACCCGAAACTTCCTTAATGTGAAGTTTTTTTTGGGTCAAACGGGTTAACCCGAATCTGACCTGTTTTTTTATTTTTTCAAGTCCGACAGGTCAACTCGATTTTAACCTGAACCCGACCTGTTTGTCTGGCTGGTTAATCAGGTCGACGCGATTCTGACTCAAATCCACCAAGTCTTGACCTAAACCCATTATTTTCGTGTTAGGTTTGTGTCGTGTCAAAAATTGCCACCCCTAAAGCTAAGTAACCGTAGCTATTTGAGAATGACATAGGTAGTCTAGATGCTATAGATTTTATCTTATGATCTGCGGTTAATCCTGATTCGATGGTAGTCTAGATGGTATAAAATTCGATCCAGGATCGGGTCCCTTGCAGGAGGAAGCACTCCCAACGTTGTCCTGCGCTCCCAAAGTTGTTCTTTCTATTTCCATAGATTTTGTGGTATCCATGGACATTTGAGAATGACATAGGTAGTCTAGATGGTATAGACTTTATCTTATGATCTGCGACTAATCCTAATTCAGTGGTAGTCCAGATGGTATAGATTTTATCTTATAATTTGCGAGTAATCTTGATTCGATCCAAAATTTGAAGCAATAAGGGCAAAGATTTGAAGCCATCGAGGGCAAAGATCCAGGATCAAACTATTGCGACTAATCCTAATTCGATTAAAATTTGAAGCCATCAAGGGCAAAGATCAAACTATGTACGACAATTGATTTACAATCATCACAGTATTAGTAATATGCTTCACATGTGATTTATAGGTTTTGAGTTTGAGTATAGATGTAGTCCGTGCTAATCCTCTGCTAAAACAAATTTTTTATTCGTCCCACCAAAAAATAGAAAAGAGAATCTGAAACTAGAAGTAATAAGATTTGGAGCCGACCTAACAGCACTCTTTTTGACATTGTCAACAACCATGGAAATCACGTTTCCATAACATTAGTTTAGTGGTCTTTTATATGGGTCATAATGGTATTTTAATGGGTGGTTACAATATTTTTCCTTCAGAGAACTACCAAAGTGAAAAGTTGAGGAGAATGATCATGTTTATAGATGATAATTAAGTTGCTCCGGTTAGTCACGATTACTATTTCACCGCATCTATTGCACTAGATCAACTTAAGCCGAATTAATAATTTCGCATGCTAAACTACCTAATTTTGAGAGGGGGAATAATGCCAACAAGTGGTATTATATATAATATCTAATTTTTTGCACAACATTTTGCAATCTGGTAGGTAAAGCAACCAACTCGTAAATGTTATTTCAACTATTAGTTGCTTTTTTTAATACTCATAATTAACGAAAATATGTAAAAAAAAATACAATTTTTATTTAATCCCATGTGCATCCGAGGAGAGATTCTGCGTCTGTACATTGAGACATTTATATATAAATAAACAAAAATTCAGCTAAAATTTATAGTGCTAAAATTTATATCGCGTGATTGTAACATAAATTTTTAGCTAAAACTATTGGTTAATAAAATTAAAAAGCCACCAACTGATCTTTGAAAAATTCTTAATATGGTATGAAAGAATATCATATAAATATAATGATATATATTTGTATAAAAAAGTAATATAAGAATATTTTTGTAATTCTATTTTAAACCACAAATTTGATAAATGAAACCATGAAATGGGTGTACATCAGAATTTTGCCGGATTTCTGGTTCTGCAACTCAATTTAAACTTGATATCCTTAGACGAGTTCATTTTATCTTTGTGCCCATTTTTTGATACCATTCTTCCCAACATTCATTGAATAATGGGACAAGACATCCTCAAAAAAAAAGAAAAAAAAAATAACGGAACAAGACAAGATGCGAAAATAGTGGCTCCGTTTGGATAGTGTTATTTGGAGTGTTTTTTGAGAATTATTTAGAAAAATTATTTGAATTGTTTTTTGTTGACTTTTTTAGAAAGTTAAAAAAGTGTTTGAATGTGAAAATTTTTTTGATGTGACATAATAATGGTTTGAAAAACGCGGACGTCCGTTTCGTTGTCCGCTTAAAGAAGCGGACGTCCGCTAAGATATTTCTATGTCTTAGCGGCCGTTCATTTCGTTGTCCGCTTCGTCCTCCAAGACATTTCTATGTCTTAGCAGACGTTCGCTTAAAAAAGCGGACGTTCACTTCGTCGTCCGCTTAAGAAAAGAAGTGGATGTCTGTTAAGATATTTTTGTGTCTCAGCGAACGTTCGCTTAAAGTAGCAGACGTTCACTTCGTCGTCCGCTTAAAGAAGTGGACGTCCGCTAAGACATTTCTGTGTCTTAGCAGACGTTCGCTTAAAGAAGCGGACGTCCGCTTCGTCGTCCGCTACGTCGTCCGACCTCAAAACCTACAAAAAATGATCTCATTTTGTCACTCGTAATTTTTTCAATTTTTTTAAACAAATTTTGAATATAAACATATTTGATTTTGTAAATAATTGTGTAAAAAGTCTTTAAAGTTCATTTGAAATTTAGAATGAAAATTTGGTGAGAAAATTTGATGAAAAAATTTGATCAAAAATTTTTTTACTTTTTAACCAAATAATTTTCATCAATCCAAACGGATTGAAAATTTTTTTTTCCAAAAAATGGCTCAAATAATGTAACCAAACGGAGTCAGTAATATTACTCGAACAAATATGATCATGGTATTTAACGTAGATCTGACAAGTTTCCTAATTTTGGTCTTAGCTCAGCCGCCAATCCCAGATAGCTATTGGCTGCTTTGACCAGCTCCAGCTTATAATGCAACTTGAACGTCTTTTCAAATTATTGTTCGCCAGCCATGGACAAGAATGCTGATACATGTACATCCCACAGGATTCATATTAAGATTCTTTGGGGGATAAGTCAGCCCTTGCAAGTTGCAATTACCAAACAAAACTTCTATCAAGTTGCACATTGGAGTCTATTCCAAACTTCATCTGTCATAAAAAATTTGTAATCCAATGGTATTTCTAAGGCACTTGGTACTTAATAAAACTCAACTTTTTAAGGTGCTAATTAGCTGTCTGACTGTGACACTAGAACACGAGTGTCATTAATAATCAAATTTTATCCAATAGCTCAAATTGAATTTGTGAAATTGAAGCACAAGAACCAATTAACAGTAAAAATAAATTCTCTCAGTAATTGAATTTAAACAGTGCTCACTAGACTCTTGACTATTCATGATTTATATTGGACTACTATCTTTAAACTGCTTTAATAATTAATAAAAGGTTGCCTGACGTTGTTTACAGTAGTTTACTTGCTGCTTACGTTCCCCAATTTTTTTTAATCTTCTTTATAAATGAACGTTATGGAAAGCCAACAACCAATTCAAACTTATTATAATTCTAAACCAAAAAATTTGGTGGACCTGAAAATTAACTAAGTCTCTCACTTGCCGGCTGACATGTTGGGTAAAAAAAAAAGATTGGTCGTGCATTGGCAAAATTCTACAACCTAGTTTATGAGTTTAGGAAAGGAACCAGAGAAGTTGAAGGGGGAAGTACTTTCTATACAATTTTTTTTTTGTGGTTTGTAAAAAAGATTATAAATTGGATGTGTCACTATAAGCCCTTTTATTTAAATAACTTAATTCATATTTAAAGGAGGAAGTTCATATTTTGTTTAGTTACACTAAAGGGGTAAAAAATCTTTCTACTTACTTCTTTGCTTGCGGGAAGTAAATGCTTAAATTGGTTGAATTTGAAGTTGCTTAGAATCTTATAAGTTTGGAACTCAAGAAGCGTGATTCGGGTATTATATTAGATGTCTGCAACGCCAATATATGTTCAGAAATATAGTAGAGATTCAATCAGCACTTGGAAGATAAGAATGCATTATAAATATGCATAAATTTGTAGTACAAAACATAAATGTGTCTAGCAGTTAAAACTCTATGACTCTATCCTATAAGTCGGAGGTTTAAGTCCCACCAATACTATTCTCTTTTCCCCAGTTGTAAGAGTATAGGATTGATAAAACATGAATAAAGTCAAGCTTATTGGAGTCAACTCTTGTATACAGTGAAGCTACTGTTTGAATCTTCGGTGAAACCTGAACTCGGGTAGGGGTTTGGTTCGGCATATTTCATTGCTTACGTTATGAAAATCTGACTCAAATTAGGATGTACTTATATTAAATTGTGCATCTTTTATTTTTCCAAAATATGAGCTTCAATCCAGAAAAAAAAAATGTCTTCTTCCCTGTTTCAAATACATAGTTCCACGATGTAAATATAAATGTGCATATATGCTTGAAATTTGTGTAGAACAAGTAATCAACACAGTTGATCCATCAAATTTATTTAAATGGCCATGATGCTCACTGTAAAATCTGATGAGAAAGATAATAAGAGGACAAAAAGTTAAGAGGGAATCATCTTTTGTATAAATAAAGGAAACCAATTACAAGAGTAAGCATAAAAGTGAAACCAATTACAAGAGCAAGCGTAAAAGTGCTAAGTGCATTGTAAAGCATAAAACAAAAGATAAGCATTTTCAATAAAGTACTAATCTTTTAACTTTGGCAGACATAATTGTACTGAATTGGGCTTAGTCTTAGTATATTACATGATTTTGACATGAGGCCCTAAAGAGATCCCCCCCCCCCCGGGGGGGGGGGTCTCTCTCCCTCCCTCTCTCCTAAACACTCCAAAAAAAAAAAAAAAAAAAAACTTGCACCCAAAGTTTGTCTTTGTTTCTGAACTGTGAAATTGCTTTATCAAATGTTAATCAAAGCTTACAGCTATGTAATATAAAACGTATCACATCAACTGCCTTTGACGCCTTAAGATTTGGACAAACTCAAATACTTTACCTACAAAAATTGTCATTTCACATTAATCAGCATCTTCTAGAGCTTCTCGTTCATGGAGGACTAATTAGCCATCTAGCATCCAAATCTAATGGGTAAGATTTGCACAACCACGTGGCTCTCAATAATTCAGAGAATATCATATTTTAAATTACTAGGTTAATCATGCAGGTTTAAGCGCAGGCATTAACCTAATCAAGGATGAGAATTATTTGTCTAATGAAGCACGTGAATGTACAATTGAATAGGCAGGTCCACGCATGTGTAAACGTACTTGTTTAAAACATATTTTGATTCTTGTAAAATTTGATTTAAAAAAAAATAAAAATAAATTACACCTGATTTTACCTTATAAAAATTAAAAACAGAAAAAAAGTAGTAAAAAATATCACGAAACAAATTTTTTAAAATCAAAAACTAAAAATAAGTACAAGATAACTATCGAGAACAAGCCTTAAGGTGTCGATTGAATTTGTTTTACCTTGTTTGTTCTGAAAGGTGTTATTGCTCGACATCGTGCGGCCCTAAGAATTGCATCTTCATGCATGCTATTCGATTACTAAGTCCTTTTAAACATTAATATAACGAAAGCCAAATGAATTCCTCCTGAATTAATAAAACGGATTAGCAGCATCTTATGTTGGAAGTGAAGATTATTAGTATTAAGAAAGTGGAGAATCTATCAATAATATTGTGTCACATCAGTCTAGCCATTGCTAGGTGTCTTGCATATGCAGCCGACTATTAGAAAGGTTTATCAAACTAATTATAAATTAGGCCTTTAAACCAATCATAAGCTGGCGAAAAGTATACTTTCGGATTGCCAATCAACATGCTTTAGTAATAAAAAGGGTCGAATGAAGTTATAAGATCGTTATAAGAAAGACTAATTATCAGGTGCTCATTTTTCTTGTAGACTTGCACTGATGGAATTATGGATGCATGGATATATTCTTCATGAATTATTGGAGAAATGAACGAATGCCAGCTCAAATTCGGGAATATGGGAAGCAAATTATTAAAAGCTCAATTAGAATTATAGTATATAATAATTCTAATTTTCAGAAATGCTTCCCTGATTGAGATGTTTCAAAATTTTTTCCAAGAAACGTTGAAGGGGTCCAAAGTTAATTTCTACCGGTTGACCTAACTTCTACCATGATTTTCTCTCCTTTTTGCTGTCAAAAAGCTGCAATACACCTAATTTACCTGCTCTAAAAAGATCCTATTACCTTGTGGCCAAATTACAATTATATTGTTGTCCATTAGCAACAGGTTTGAAAATTTAGCGTACAGGTTGAGAAATCCAAAACACAGGGCTGTGCAGCGTAGGATCTTTACCCCAATGGAATTTCCCAAATCGATAAAAAAACTAAAATATACCTAAGAGAAGATATTGCACTGAAAATAAGGTGTACAACAAAATTACATCCGAACGAACCTAAGAAGTTCAGAAAAAGTATCAGCATCATGCTAACGTCTTTGCAACTATTCTTACTGTTGGAATACTTTATAAAGAAATAATTTTTTTGAGATTTGAAAAGGACTAGAAAACCCGTAGCCGGCTTCAACCAAGGCAACTCTCTGGAGAGTTGCGCGGCATGCAGCTTCTCCCACGGCAACTCTCCAGAGAGTTGCCACTGGACAGCTACTCCTGACGGGCAGATTTTTCTGAACATTTTTTTTTACACATTTTCATTAAAATTTTGCTACCATTATGGCTATAAATTAAAGAGACTCAACAGAATTAAGCTAACTTGTGCTTTTTTTTTTATTATAGTATTTGATTTTTACTGTTAAAATTCTCTAAACTTGTTGTATTCTAAAGGTATTTTGCTATTATCCAAAATGAAACTACTAAGTGTTGCGGGGCAATAAACACCTTAAGAAAAGTATTTTTCATGCCTCACGATTTTCCTACTTTCATTAGTTTATTTATGTCTGCATTAATTTCCTCACAAACAAACCCCCATCTTGGACACCAACACTTCCACTAGGAATTGCAGGAACTAGTCCCTCCTAAAAATACTAAGCTTTTTCTTTTCGAAATACATACGTAACACTATGAAGTTGCTACCAGATATTGCATCTTAATAGAAGTTTCTACAGTTCAGTCCCAGTGCTAATTCTAGTATCATTCACCAAGAATTACCATCTTACATTCATACTTATCACGTTTGAAATAAATCGGATAATTTTTAGGGTATGAATACAAGGTGTCAACTCTTGGTTAATGGCATTGGGTTTGGCATTGGTAAACTGATACTAAGGAAAGTTTCTGGCCTTTACATGACATGAAACAAGATTTTATCAGCAGGGTTACACAGTGGCATAATTCAAATTTAGCATTTCACCTGTGCGTTGCACAGGATAACTTATTATTGAAATCAAAATACTTTCATATTTGGAAAAGGATAAATATATGAGAATAATAACCAATAATTATTTTTGATATAGATGTTGTTGGTAATTGTCCAAAAACCTATATATAAATAAAGTAAGCATGAAGAGATACAAATAAAAGAAAAAAGGATACTAAAAAATAATTAATATTGCTTTTCAATAAGCCTTACTAACCAAGTCCTTTTGTGAGCAACAATGACAATAGATGCTTGAACTTACTTTGATTATACTACAAAATCAGTTTAGATATTAAAAAAAGCAGTGACTTGCATTTGTAGTTTGAAATAGAAATCTTGAAAAAAGAAATGTTTGAAAGATTAATTTTTATCAAGTCATTTGTTATTGTTGTGGTTGCCTAACACGTTGATTTAACTTGTAATGTACATCTTTTTTTTTTCTCTCTCTATGTTTCTCTTTCAAAAAATATAATAAAATGTTCAAATTACTTTTTGTTCAAAATATGTAGACATATGACTATATAAAAAAGAAAAGGATATTAAAAAGCAAAAAAAGGGGAAAAAAGAATAAGTAAGAAGTAATAACTTATATGAAGTAGAAAAGTAATTTTTTTATAGAAGATTAAATTTTGGTGGAGGGAGATAGATAACAATCAATTATGGGGCGAGTACCTTCTCGGCATGATAGGCACTTTTCCAGTTGTAACTTAACCTGCTCAACTCCGATTCGATGTATTTGGTGAACCATGTTGTCATCAATTTAACATCGACTTAGAAGTCTTGTTTCAGGCAAACCATTTTGCACTTAGAGAAATATAGGTCAATGGTGGTTACTTGTGCCATGATATGCTTGATGGTTGAAGACTCTGGAGTTTGCAAAAATTTTGAGTCATATTCAGTGTTGATAACAAGCCATAATTGTCTTCAGTATTTCCAGATCTATGAAATTGAGGAGTTCAGGGCTCAAATGGCGTCTTTAACCTGTATCCAATCAATTATGATTTGAAGTTGAACATCATACGCATGACTCAAAATAAGAACAGGCATATCATCAAAAAAGTCGCACATAATGTTGGTTTCACAGGAGAGATTGGTAATAGACAAGCCTCTTCTAAAACTAGCCTTTGATGACACATTACCAAAGCAACTAATATTCAAATAATTGAAGCACGACATGTAAAAGTCAATTACCATAGGAGTTTCATAATACCATAAAATCATCATGTTAAAAAATATAGTAGTAGAATTGGGCCTTGAATCTAAATTCTACATTCCGCATTTAGCATTCAACGGATATCTTGGGTCATCTTTAATCTATCAACTCTATGGGTTGGATTTCATACGTGTCTCGAGGTCATCTTTAGTCTATGAACTCCATAGGCTGAACAATCTCCATAAGCCCTATTGGCCGAACTCTCCATAAGCTACGTGACTTTCAACAGATCCAAGTCATGTGTGTGAAGGGTGTTAAGAAATAAGTCTCATATCAATTGCTAAAGAAATCTAATGTCAATTAATAAAGTTGATAAGCCACTCCTCTCGATGTCAATTGGATTTGAGATTAAAGCCCATGAGCTCTACTAATTGACATTAAATTCTCTGAGCAATTGATATAAGACTTTGTCTCTTTGCACCTCTCTCACACGTGACTCGGGTAATGTTGAGAGTCATGAGGTTTATGGAGAGGCCAGCTCATGAGGCTTATTAATCGGGAGATTGTACCATGGACAATGCACAGGAAAAATTGCAAGCATCCCTTAGAAAAATAGGGGATTATTCACTCTTTAAGGAATCTCTTGCATTGAAGTAACATAGATTTTTCTGTTTTAGCATTTCATCCAAATTTTTAACAAAGAAAAAGTTCCTTATCGTGAAAATCGATGCCACGTTAGTTTGGTAATAGGCTTTTTTTTGTTTATCTATTTATTTGCTTTGTTAAAACAAGCTGTGCCTTGTTAATCTTTAGTTTCTCATAAAACTTAAAAGAGTTATGACATAGTCAGATAACGTATAAGCATGCAAAAAAAACCATAATTCCAGTGTTCCAGAACTTTTGGACAAACATATTCCGCCAAAGGCAAACATGAATATTCAGAAACCAAAACAAGCCCAAAATAGTCATAGACTTTTAATATAATCACCCAGCTTCATCCAAATAGATTTCACCATTAGTTGAGATGCTTTGCTTAGGTTCCCTAGTGAATCTCTAAATTGCCGAAAATTGATAACTTAAAAAATAAGATTATATTTTTTGTTCAGTTTTTTAGAAATATATTTTTTAAAAACTTCAAACATGTTTTTCAACTAACTTTTTATCTTATTACAAACACATCTATCGAGAATAGTCTTTAAAACTATTACGGCAATACTTTCTAAAAAACGCTTCAAAAAACAATCATTCGGACTGTTTAGTCTGTCAACAATGAGCTGCTGCAAATTTGTACATTTCGTGCTCCTTATTAAAATTATTCAGTCACAGTTTTGTTTCCGGCGGGAGAATCTTTTGAAATGTGGTCTGCTCTAGACCTTAAAACGGGTCATTTTGAGCTAGAGTTGGGTTAGACTTCTCTGGGCTCGTACTATCGACCCAGCAAAAGTCATATTTCTTCCTCCTTTGCTATAATAATCTTTGTAATTGCTAATTAAATCTTTAAATCTACTCACAACTACTTTAAAATAAAAAAATATTTACCGTTAGAAAAAGCAAAAAATCAGTTCCATTAATATAAGCTTTATAATTAAGCTTCAAAATACTCTGTATGCCTTACTAATTTGACACTACTTTGCTTAGAGAAAATTAAAAAGAAAAAACAGAGTAGTTTGACACTGCTACTTCACATCATCACCAAAATGAAAGCCAAATTTACTCAATAGAAAGATACTTTCCAACATAAGAAACTATTCAAGATTATGTTGTAAACTAGGTCTTGAAGGTATACTGAAACGAGTGTGCTTAAAAGAAGGAAATGCAACAATTTAAAAAAAAAAAATGATGCACATGCAAATGGTATTGTTGAGGTTGTTATAGTTTTGACAAATTTTGTTCAATTCCTGCTTTAAAAATCTTTAAAAAAGAGAAAAAAAATTTAGAGGTATAAATTATTCTTTTCAAGTTATTTGTTCTCGATAAAATCCTTTAAAAGCAAAAAAGAAATTTGATGTCACCTAGAGATTTTTTTTTAAGAAGATGATGAATCAATAGTCAACATGACCTCGTTCGTCCTCAACTGCAAAAAATAAACTGCATTCCAAAAGAAGGGATAATATTTAATCTTATTTTCGTAGTTGCTATCTAACATTTTCTCAGCATCAAATTTCAAGAATGTTTATTTCTGAAGTTTTTTTTCAAGAATTTGTGCTATTTTGATAATTTTCGATTCTCACACTTCACAAAAAAATAATTTAGAGCCAGGAGTTATCGAATTTCGTACAATACATGTAGACGGAAGCGTAACAGCCCAATTATGGACTCTGACGATTTACAGCAGCGACTATGAGTAGCTGTAGTGCATTTTAGAATTATAGTATTATGATCAATCGATTATAACATCATAAAGTTCGTCATCCACAGGTACAGGTGCTCTTTTATAGAACCTCGGAATGGCCTCGGATATACGGAAAAGTATACAATACACTACGTGCATTATCACGTGGTGTATTAGAACAAATAATTTATCACCATGTGGTAATGGTGGGTCATACCTTTTATTATTTGACGATGTGTGATTGGTTTTAGTACACCACGTGACACGCCACGTGGCGCGCGTGATGCACGTAATACTCACTCTCGGATATACTCCACTTTTGTCCTGCCACCATTACAACCCAAGTTAATATCTCCTCCATTATTGACTCCGAGTGCAATCAAGTCATGCTCAAACTGTTTAACTTTTCACGATATTAAATCAAGCTTAAAATTAGTGACAGAGTCTGGAGTTTGTCCTATAGCCGAGTTTAGCGTAACAAGTGATTAAGAAATGTTAAACTTAAATTTAAGTAACTTATAAAAATAATGGCTTGAGGGCATAGTTGATTTTTTTTTTTTTGTTAATTTTTGTGAGAGCAAAATATAGTAGTGCAAAAATCTTTACTTACAAATTTATTTTATTTATTTATTTTTACAAATTGAAGAGAAAGAGGGGAGGAGCCCCTCTCCCCCGGGCGCCACGCGGGCGCTTAAAACATTATTATGTTTCGCCCTGGTTAAGTTCATTTACGGTAAGTAGAATGCTTGATACTAATTTGACCGTGATCATGTGACCCAGTTTTGTTTTAAAGCGGTATATTTTCCATAGTCATCTAAGTGCCAAGGTCTTACATGGAGTTAAATTTTCATCATTTGCAAAGTACGAAGTGCCAAATTCAATTATTTTCTTGCACTTTCTATTTTGGGTATCAAGAAACATGAGAAGACGACATTTTTATATGCCATAAAATATTTAGTAAAAGACTAAACAACATTATTACATTAGAAATGATGTTATATGTGGAACAAACTTATTAAAAATACCATACTTAGGCCATATGATTTTTTGACAATTTGAGTTTTCATGTACTGGAACAACAAATATGACTAACTAGTAAACGATTATCATAGATCAAGAAATTAATATTTTTTGTTTCGTATGCTGATCAACTTTTAATGATAGGTTAAAAGAGTATTTAACTAACAATACCACACAATATTAATATTTGCAATGAATTCAGAAACTAAATGAACGCTACTGTTTATGTTTAGTTATAACTCCTAAATAGTGGAATACAAATCATTTCATAAATTGAATAGAAACATTAAAAGTACATACTTATTAATGAGTTAGTAGTCAATTGGTTGCCAATCAAACTGTGAATGGAATCTCTAAATTAAGCAATGTACATATGTTTTGAGCTGTCCAGCAAATACGGGAAACCGAAATGGATAGCATTTAGTTTACAAGTTGGCATGCAATTGCCGGTGGAATATTTAACAGTTGAATTGAAGTGAATGCATCCGAGAAAAAGTCAGCACCGCTTTGATATCTCTTGTTGTCCATTCATTAAGGAGATTATTGGGACAGTCAAGAAATAAAAATGAGGAATAGAAAGAAAAAATTTAACAAGAATTGCTCGATTTAGTCAGACTAGTTGACCTTTTAATTTCTTTTTTATAGCTCAAAAACTAAACAGTATTGCCATCGCCTAAATGATGCTGAGGATCCTGTTCAAAAGAATTAATGAAATAGGCTTTTAGTTGGAAATGAAGTTTAGTTGTCCTATGAATGCTCTCTCGTAAAACAAAACCTTAACGTCCTATTACGTCTTATAGCTTCGACGAAGGCCAAGGTTGAAAGTATGGTCAATAATCAGGGTTGGATTGTCACAAATGACATATTGTTGATATGCAAATGTATTATAGGAAAAAAAATGGAGTGCAAAATTTCACTAGCCCTAATGTATAAAATTTAATTATCCTACCCGCTATTAGTCATTTTGACATTTCACTTAGCAAGAAAAAAGTGAACAATTTGGAAAGGTAAATGGACATAGCTGGTATGAAACATCTCTAAAAAACGATTGTATATCGGTTTTCCTTTAAATTAAGATTGATGATTATTTTTTATATCGGCTTTTCTTTCAACTTAAGATTAAAAATAGTTTTTCAGGTAAACATTCATTTAATGAATCTGAATGTTAAGGAATTATGGGTATAAAATTACTTAACGTTTTCATTTTGGCTTTCTCATAATCAGAACCAAAATCAAAGTCCATTATTCATGACTTACAAACCACGGTTCCGCATCATTGTCCTAAACCATGCGTGAGAAATCCTCATAATCCGTTTGAAAATTTGACCTCATCAGCCTAATTTTTTTTTTTTAAGAAAGCAAAAACATGATAAAATATATAAATTGAGAAACATAATTATTAAACAAAGTCCAAAACAAACCTAGTGAAACATGTCTGACATTTTTTACAAACGATTTTACATCGGTTTTCCCTTTGAATCAAAATTAACGGATAGTTTTTAAACTACACAATCTTGGAAGAATGAAAAAACCAAAGATGATTGGATGGGAGAATAATAAGACTTCAATCTTGGGGTTATTTAATGATATTTTCCTTTTAACCATTCAATGAATCTTGCAGCTAAGGGTCATGATCATGACATTAGTATGTAAAATCCTTTCCTTATAATTTCCACTAAAGATCCTCTACTAATTTACCATAGTATGTAATCTTTACTTCTTCCATTTCATTGTTTATAAACTTTTCATTTGTTTCCAATTTGTTCACTGTTGTGAAGTTGCCTTTTTTAAAGTGTATCTGATGGTATACTCTGTAAAACTTTTCATTCATGTAATCACTCTATTAGTAAAAACTTCTACAATAACTATTGAAATCATCTCTATTTGAAAGGTAAGAAGTACTGCATCCATGAGTAAAAACATACTAATTTAGTAGATATTATATGATATATTTTATCATCTAACTTTTCCTGTTGCCTTTCTTCATTGTGGTTTTCTTATGAAAAAGGCTATTATATTCTTTCCCCATCCAAATCGCAAAGTCCACTATCATGACTAACAAGCCACGGTTCCACATCGTTGCCCTAAAACACGCAAGAGAACCCTCATAATCCGTTTGAAAATTGACCTCAACAGTTAATATTTTTGAACAAAAAAGACTAAATATTTAAAACTAAGAAAAATATTTTACAAACAAAAATCTAGAAACGAAAAAAAAAATCCCACATTGAAAAATAAATAAAAAATTAAATTAAAAAAAAAAAAAAAGAAAAACCATCTCTCTCCTCGGTTGATGGAAAACAATGCTGAACAATAAACTAAGTTTCAACTGATCTAAATGCTGCTACCTCCATCCCACCACCACCACCACCACCACCAAACATACAAGAATTCCTACTCGTGCTACTAAATCTATAGCATTGCCCTCTTCCACCTCCACCACGGCCACCGCCACCACCACAGCCACCAACACCGCCTTCTCCGCCACAGTCACCACCTATCACGTCCCTTCCATCCTCCACAACCGTCTGATCAACAATCTCAGTATCAAGACCATCTCTATCACATCCAACCACTTCTTCGTTGTGATCATCGTCCAATACGTCGTCGTCTAAAGGAACAAGATGAAGAGTTAGACGGCCATTGGACCGACGCGCTTGGAAATATTCATGCCGTTTAACTTTCTCTTCCTTGATAATCAACCTACCATCATTAGTATAATACCGTTTCATAATCCACGGCATATGTGAAGGCAAGTTTTCGGTGCGTGCCAGACACGGTATCGGCGGCGGATACTCTTTCTCCATCTTTTCCAACCGTTGATCATTCCTCCTACCACACGACCTTCGCTTTTGGACCATGCAAAACCCTTTTTCTTGATCCATGTCACTTTTGAGGTCAACGCAACTCTCTACCCCAATGCAGTCACCCAAGTCTACAGCAATGCTCTCAAATGAGTTTCTTGGACAATGCATTAGAGAAAAAAAAAATCAAAAATAAAAAAATACAGGAAAAAAGAATCTTGGGTTTTTCAGGGTTTTCGTTTTGCTACAGACGTGCATGGGTAATGGGGTGGGTATAAATAGAGGGGCAGGGGTTATCGAGAAGAGCAGAATATTGAAGGGAGGGAAGGATTGACAGTGCCAGCTAATAGAGGAGTCATATGATATCCAGGGATTGGGTGATTTAAGGATTTGGGTTGGGAGTTTTGGATGGATTTAAGGATCTAATTTTGGAAGGTAAGTCTAAATTTTATCTTTGCTGAAGTTTGGTAGTAAGGATAAAATTTGAGATTTTCTCGGAATTTAATATAGTATTTTGGCATAAAGATTGGATTACATAAGTTTTGGAACAAGATTGGATTACACAAGCATTTCATATTCAATCTTTATCATATAATAGGTGATTTTGGATAGGAATATTTACTAATTTTTGTAACTGAGCTAAGAAACAGAGTGAGAGATTGGATTACGTGTTTTTTGTCGGATTGGGATACAAATTATGTAATTGATGATTGTCATTGTAATCTTGTAATTTTCTTTATTTAACAGAAAAATTGGGGCTGAGATGGGCACGAAGTCTTTTGTCACACTTTCCTGTTGACTAGTATCCCATGTGGCTAAGGATTATCTGTTACATTTTATGATGTTATACTCATGTTACACCACTTAAGTAATTGACAAGTGTATTAATATAATTAGTAAGAGTACACTTATCAATTGCCTTGGAGATATAGTTAGTGGAGTTCAATTGTCAATCACTAGTATAACATAAGTATAACATAGAATTGCAAGTCGTCTCATGTTGTCCAATGTCATATTTGATTGGAAAATTTGTTGTTTAGATCATATAACACTTGTCAATAGGTGTAACAGGGAGAGTGCAAATGTACCTATTACTTTAGATTTTGGAGAAATTGATGTGTACACGTGTTCACTTGAAGTTATACGTGGAGGAAATTATGAGCCACGAGGGCAACAACTGTCAATTATTTGGCAAAAAATGTATAGCTTAGGAGGGGGGAACTCTGCTTTTTTTAGTCGTACTCGAGTATATTAAAATTACTAAAAAAATCTGAGTGTAAAAAATTTTAAAATTATCATCCAGCCTCTGATTTACAGAGATTCTCCTCCAAAAATGTTCTTCTCTCATGAAAAAAGTGACACCAAATTCATTTTTTTTTAATTTTTTATTTTTTGTGCTGGGACCATCAAAGCAAAGAATAGACCGAGCCCGCTAAAATTGTGAATTAATTATTTTTGTGTATCGTTGGTGTTAGATCAACAAATTGTACCCACAGTCAATTCAATATATGATGAATCAAGATTACTGGTACATCAGCATATCTAGAATTATAAAAAGAAAGATCCACAATGTAAATGTAAGAATAGGGAAAAGTTCACAATTTCTTAAGTGTTCAATTAAGTATATACGGCCCTATTATTTATTAGTAATCCTAGCATTATTAGTTGAAATTTTGTTGGTCTCTATTTTATAATCATTTTAGTATTATTATTTAAAATTGATGCGACAGTATTGCGAAACTGTAGAATCCCCATAAATGAATACTGCGTCATTATACAAGATTAAGCATTCACCAACAAGAAAGCACCGCCTGTGTTAAATAGTTATTGTCAAGAAGGTTACGGAGTTGGCTCTGTAAATAAGACGGTTATGTCAACCTCATTAAAATAAAATCAAGTACTGAACCTCTAGGAACTAATAAAAATCGAATGGTTAAAACTCTATAACTTCATCAAAAAAATTAAGAGTTCAAATCCTATCAACACTAATTTTTCTTATAAGTTTGATAAAAAAAAAAAGAGAGTAATGAACACCTTGTCAAAAATAAATAAAAAGTAATTGATCCAAAAAATTTAAAGAAAAAAAGTCGTAAAAAAAATGAATTTTCATACTTATAGCCATGGTAAAAGAGCGGGATGATCGAAGGAAGGAAAAATTGGTCATCATGACGCAAAACCTTAGCACTCGCAGTCAGCAAAACTATTAGGAAGAGCACAATGTAACCAATTCAATGCTTATATGTAAAACTAAAAGAAAATTAATTCTATCATCCAATCTCAAACTCAAAGTCCACAACAAAGAACACAAAACTGAGACATATATGGATCAATTACATGCAACTTTTAAAGCTAATGTTTCTACTACAAGGAAATAAGTGACAGAATAAAATCCTCTCTCAACAGCAGCATGAGAATCCCTCACTCTGATCCTCATGGTGTCGAACAACTCAGTGATCCCCAGGCAGAGACTTGATGATATCTGAATCACCTGAAGCATGAAGGTACAAGTAAACAATCTGCAAACTATTTGTCTCTGGAAAAATTAAAAAAAAAAAAAAAGGTTTGACAACACAATGAAGGAGACGAATAGTCACCAGGATCAACGATGCTAAGGCAGGACACCCGGAAATACTTTCCACATGCTGTTCCAAGATCAACATTGTCTACAAGATATTGGATGTCCATCAGAAATTCAGGCATATAGAACTAAATATCTGTCTTTACATATGTAGATTCAGACTCGAATGATTGTTGTTAAAAAACGAACTAATGATTTAGCCAAAACAAAAAACAAATTACAGATACCAAGCAGTAAGTTTTGTTGTCAATCTGCAATGCACACTAAAATACAGGTCGTCCACAAACAGGAAACTTGAGTGCCAAACTGGGACATAAATGTACCAGCATACTCATACTCTAAAAGCTCATGTTATTTAGCAATCCATATGGAAGCCACGCAACAGAATCACATCCAACAGTCAACCACACATCAAACAGGAAAAATCCACCAATTCTCAGACAACCAACTTACAATTTCTGACATCCTAAGACGCTAAGACGCTTAGTGCACAGAGCCAATACACCTACAAGACAGAGAAGGAGCTGAAACAAACTACGACACACAACAAAAACTGCTCCTCCAATTGATCGGTTGAAACCTCCCAGAAATCACTATAGGTACAAGTAATGTAGGCATACAATAGCAAAAGTTTGATCCCACAGTGTCAATAATATCTACCCAAAGACTTTGAAAGGTATTTAGCCAGCTATGTGCACACCATTAGTAAACCAGTCTACACTAACATGTATGCCAACTAATTAATTGGGTAACCAATTGATCCTACAATTCCCTTTAACCAGAGAATGAGACAGTGCCATGCCACATTATAACCGAAGATATGGCCTCAAAATGATTACCTTAAATCATACCAAACTACCTCAATTAATTTGCATAACCAACATTTCTTACTCATTAGATCATCACTAGATTGCAACAGCACACACATTAAGTATCAAATACAACTGAATAAAAATTAGACCAACAGTACTTACTTCCATTGTAATGGTGAACTCCAACCTTAGCAAGCATTGCATAGTACTCAATCTCAGATTTCCTCAACGGGGGACAATTGTTTGAGATCAAAATCAGCTTCCCTACAAAATTTTATTCCAATTTTTTTTTCCCATCAAAATCCAGCCATAAAAGACCAATCTTGTTAACAAAAGCAAAACATTTCCTCCACAGATCAGAACAAAATAATACAACATTAAATGTAAAATAAAACAAAATAAAGAAACTTTACCCTTTGAGCTCCTGAGACTCTTGAGCACAGTTTTGTAACCAAGAGTGTACTTTCCACTCTTCATCACCAAAGCCAACCTGTTGTTGATGCTCTCATGGGTCTTCTTCTGCAATATTTTCCACATTTATTAGCCCCAAAAAAAGGCTTAAAAGCTGAAAATAGTAAAATAGAGAGAGAGAGAGAGAGAGAGAGAGACAGAGATGGGAAAAGGTTTAAAGGGTTTGTGGCGTTACCGTCTTTTTGCTAGTGGTGGCCATGGTTGACGCTGTCTGGAGTAGCGGAGGCCGGCGGCGGAGGAGAGAGAGAGAAGAAGGGGCAGCGAATTGGTGATTTCTGGGCAAGAAAACGAGGAGCGATAGTAGGGTTTATTGTGTGGGAGAGTGAGAGGAGTCTTGATTTGCACGTGCATGTCACGTGATCTAATGGAAAATGGCAATTCATGTGGCCCGTTTATATTCTTTAGTCATTTTTTTTACAAAATAGGCCCATTACGGTTTTGGCCTGGTTTATTAGAACTGGAAAGATGCAGAGAGTCAGATCCAAAGGATATGGTCTTTTAGTATTCAAAGAAAAGATAGTAAAGTGTTATTGTGTATAATTTCTATCAAAAGGTATTTCATGGTTCAATTGCATATTGATATGTATTTTATGAAACTAAAATTTAAACATTTATCCTCTAAATGTTATATTTAACAACTATAAAGAAGTGACTTTTGCCTCTATCATAGAAGTTTGCATATATCCATGTCTAGCTCTTAGGTACTTTGAGTAAGCGCGATGCTCGATGGTAGTCGTAACGTTCAAGTTTTTTAATATGTTTTTTTTTTTTATACTTTTTCGATTTAATGAAGGTTCTACTCTAACTCAAAAGAGAGAGATTGAGAAGTAGGCTTAGGGACCAACATTCTATCCCTTCCAAAGGATTGGCCTTACACCAATTGGTCTTGGGTGTGTACCGGGGCATTCCGTATTTGACAGTCTTAGGCCCAACTTGCAGCTTGGACAGTCCATAATACAATATTGTTTATCGAAAAAATTGGACCCGATATTATTTGCGGGAAAATTCGGCCCTTGATGCCTGGACACGTCCGCTAGTTCCGCCGATGGTCAGTTTGGATGACCTATTCAGGGAAAACCATAGCCGCTCCATGCATCTATTATTTACCATTAACCGATGAACAAGTTTAACTAAAACTTAGGAGAAGCAGAACGCTACCAACAATTGAGATTGGCTTGTAATGATTTGAAATAGCTTGACAAAAACTTTTCATTCGTGCCCAGCAGATGGAATTTCGAGCCCAGGTAGCTGGTCTTAGATTGATAGGAGACATAGTCAAGGCTAATATTAACATATTATCGCAGGTTTTACGTGTCCTTTTTTTTATTTTAATATTTCACTGCTATAGCAGGTTGCAGTTTTTTTTTTTTTTTAGAAGCCTGTAGTAGTACAGGGTTTTTTTGTAAAGGGAAAGTAATAGAATTACAGAACTCTAACTACTCATTTCATTATTCATTTATACATGTTGCAGTTGAACAAAAGGTGCTTATATATATTGTGTGTGTGTCTAGTGTTAAATTTGTTAGGCCAATCTTTATGTTCCAAGCCCAAGCATGACCTTATTGTGTTTGGACCACAAATACAAAAAGTTGCTGTTTATATTCCCGGTAAAGACTGTAAATAAAATCTTTGAAGTTAAGCAAAAAACCCCGTTCAAGGCGTAATTTTTGCTTGATTTCTTAATCACATTGAATATTTTCAAATTTTAGGAGCTTGAATTTTTGACACACTATCATCATAAATCATCAATAATCAAGCCTGTGTTGAAAGCAATGTGATTGTAAGTTTAATTTGCACTTTTCTTGCCATAAATTGTAAGGATCGAACACAGGGCAATAAAGAGTATAAAATCTTTGAAGATAAGCTAAATACCTTCGTTCAATGCTTAAGGTTGGTTGAGAGGCTAAACGCCTACATTCAACGCTTATGGCTGGTTTGTTTTCTTAATGAAAGCCGGTTTGATTTCGTAATGAAATTGGAAGTTTTTGAAGTAGCTTGATTTTTTCGACATACTATCATCATGTATTATCACTAATCAAGCCTCTCTTTGGAAGCTTAATGTGATTGTGTTAGCTTGCTTAACATTTGAAGTTCGAGTAACTTGTACATTTTTTAGCCATAAATCGTAAAAATCAACATGGACTTGCTAATATTTTGTTTTTACGATTATATAATTTAAGCGAGTGTTTGATAATTCAACTTAATACTCAAAATTGATAGAATAAGAGCTTAAAATTTTTTTACTACTTAATATAAAATACTTAATTCATTAATCTTAATCTTAATCCATAAGAAACCACTTTTCTCTGCCACGATCATGGTCCTGCCGAGGACCATTGGGCCTGAAGTTTTGGAATCCTCTGGTTCCTTTCTTTTCTAAATGTTATGGATCTAGTTGAATTATTTGGAATAAGAATCTCCTTTTAGGATCCTACATGACAAAAAACTAATGCCAGCTCTTGCAGAATTGACTGAGATGCCTTTGCGTTTTGTGATTTTCCTTGCTCTATTTCTTCTTCCTTGTGCTTTTGATCTCTTGTCTTTATACGAAAAGCAGATGAAATGCTTTTGATGACTTAAAATTCCCTAGTTTCATAGACAACTTCGTGAAGAAGAAACATATTTGACACGAGTACAATTATTTCATGGACAGACTGGGGCATTTTAATGTGAAAGAAGACCATCCAGATTCCAGAATCCAACTTTATATATATTTTTTCTTCCAAACTTTGAAATTAATTCCCATGGAGTTTTGGGATGTATGGTCCATATGGTCGAAATGACATTGAGTACATCTCTTCAGTTCTCGAAAATATCCTTATGTGACATCAGATTCTCAAATGTTTCCTTAATTCCTGGCAGGAACCATTCAAAGTACAATTTATACCAGGCTTTTAAGTAAACTTGAGTTCAAGGAGAAACCAATAAAATTTTGCTCTAACATTTTTGGTAAAAGGGTAAGCAAAGATAATTTGCGTGTGGTCTAAAGGTAAAAGGTTAAATACATAAAAAAGGCTGAAAAAAGGTCAATTATCAGAAATGGAAAACAATGAATAGAAGCATTAGAAAAATGGGTTTGTTTAGATCTTTTTTTAAAAATATTTTAAAATATTCTCTAAACTATCCAAACTAACTTTTTTATTTTGTTTACATCAGATCTTAAAAAAGTGATACAATATTATTTTTTCCAAAAATACTAAAAAAGACACATTAGGCCTACTGATCCATAGTATCTGGACAAATGATGAATTCGGTCTCAATCAAGCATCTGTTGAATCATCATATGGAAAGAGGATATACTGTCACTGGGTCCATGCATATAGACAAGTGGAAATTGGACACTGGAAAATGCCCAAAAAGTCAAAATTGTTTAATAAAAAAAACATTTTATCTTATCAACTCCAGTCTTAGACCTCATGAGTCAAGAATAGATCAACTTGAAGACTCTGAATCAATGTTTTAAAAATTGGCCGGTAGAACCGTAGTTCATGAGTCGCCAATTCTTTATAAAGAAAATAAATAAAAAATCGTATCAAACTATTGAACCGATCAATTTTAACCACGACTCGGCAGCTCTTCAGTTTCACCGACCATTCTTAAAACGCTGCTCTGAGTGAAAGGATTACTACATAAAAGTCTGTGCGAGAAACGCATTGTTTCTACCTCGAGTCAAGATGATCAATCAGGTCGGTGAAGTTTTTGGCCAGTCCACCATGCACGCTATAGTCAAGTCATTAACTCCCATATTTGATAATTTATCAATGGTTGTGGCCATTATTTTAATCTGTAATAGCAAATTCAATGGTCTTGATCATGTTCGACATTTATGCACTTTCTTTGGCCGGCACTGTGAAGAGGCTTATCAGATATATTGAAATGACATACGTAATACTTTATTAGTCATGCAGCTTAGCGTAATAATAAATGCATGATTAGATAATCATGTTAGGATAAAGATGCAGAATCCACCTGGAACGTTGGTGGGGTTTACTGGATCTAGGAAAATTTTCTGGTCTTCTGAGAGATTGAATGTGATGCTCATTTCAAATCGAAAAAGTTAAGTAAAAGCGAAGTAATGTATAAGTTGAGTTTAATAATTTAAATTCAATTTCAAATATTTAATTTGTAAAATGAAATTTAAATAATTGAATTTGACTGTTGAAATTCTGGTAGCGACCTGGCCTCTGGATATAAGAGCAACTCTAAACCGCCTCTAGAGGCAACACGAATCACCTTGGGTCCCCGGGCGTGACATTGAAAATGACGGTGGTTTTGATATGAGCATAGGAGAAGTGGAGTTATTGCAGTGAGTACAGGTGTTTCATGATCAACCACGACAAGTTTACGTCGAACATTTCTGGGATGGGGCCTTCTTATTTTATCATCTGGCGATTTCTAAGGGAAGCCGTGAATGATGGGCAACAGCTTTTCAGGTTATATGCCAATATTCAATTAACATTCAGAAATGTTTCTGATTGATACTGTATCATGCAGGCATAGGCCATAGAGTAATTAATCTTGCCCCTCCCTTGAAGACATCCCAAAAACACACTGAATTAAGAAGAGGAAGACGAAAGCATAAATTAGTTTTGTTTTGTGTTCGTGGAGATATTATAGGAGTGTATGGACTAGTTCTTTCAACTAGTAATAATCGGCTGAGAAATCCTCCAGCTCCAAGCTACATAGAAATATACACCCCTACTCAATTTTATTTTTTTCAAATCCTTTAAGTAGATACAGATTGAATGTTAGCTGATAGTTTTTAAGGATTACAGAGAGACAAAAGTTTGCAAGTGTGCGTGTTCACTCTATTTGGCGTCTGAATTTCATTTTCCTATGTTTTTCTCCTCTAATGATTCTTAAATATATAGTCAAACCCCAAAATAAATAAATAATAGAAAGGTCTTTCTGATTGATCTCATAATATTCAGTTAAAAGTACAAAGAAATAGCATTTTTTTTTTAAATTTCGGACCACAACATGTCTGATGGTTGAAATTCTTCTTTTTTCTTTTTCTTTGTGTACACAAGTTGAGTTGAAAAAATAGAAAAAGGAAAAAGATACATTGAGATGCCCTCTTATCTACATAGTATTTGAATTCAATGGTTATACTAAAGCTTAACTGCAATTAAATTTCCTAAGAAAACTCAGCAATTCGAATAAAAACCTCTTTAAACATCTCCAGTACAATTAAATTATCCAAGCAAAAGACTGGTAGCATCCCTTTTTAGACCAGATAGATGGTCATCTGTGTCTTTATGCAACCATTCTAGTTTTCTATTTCCTCATCTTAGCTGAACTGGCCTTCAAACAAGGCTACTTTCTGCTATTTCTTTTTATTTGAAGACTATAGCGTATGAGGCTCCAATCAAACCAAATGAACCAAAAAAAAAAAAAAATGCTTGATCATAATTAATCTTTTTGGGATCAATTAAAGAAGTTATTCCTCTTCTAGATAGGTGGCAGGTGTCTCAACAGCCAGACCAATTTGTGGTCTTTTTTTTTTTTGTTTTTTATTCATCCTCTTTTTTTTAGTCGCACCGACCCCTCAGAAGCCCCACCCAGCCCACTAAACCCCAAGAGGACAGCCGTTGGTAAAGAACTTCCTTTTTAACAGGTACAAGTTACTACCAAATCCATTTGAATTTTTTTTTTTCATTTGGATTTCTTATTTCCACGTGGGTATCCGACTTGCCTTAAGATCATTCAATTCCATTTGTCAAAAGATCAGCGTCCCCACGTGGCAGCTGATTATGCCAACTTGAGTCCAAGACAACAACAATGCACACGGTTTTGTTCTCTTTTCCTTTTGATAGTGAAGTGAAACAGTCTTTTTTTAATATTTCCGAACTTTGGAAGGTCGTTTTCTACAAGCATAATGCCTAAACTTTCCTGTAAACTTTCACCTTTCGTGTACCCTAAGCATGAAATTCTTCTTTATGTACCCATATATGAAACTTTTGTAACCCTGACCAAGTCACTAGTAAACTTCAAATAATCCCGCAAATTCAGGTTCAGATGTTGGAGCTAATTGAAGGAAGACTTAGTACAATTTATTAATTTGTAATGTGAATTTGTTTAATCTGTACTTGTTTTAATTAAAGATTGAAATCGCAAGCACGCCGGCCATTTATAATTTTTTGGACCTGAATATCAAATGTACACAAAATTGGTAGTTTTCTGCACATATATTTGTTAAACTGACACATTTTGATTGATTAGGAATTCTTTCACTATCTTCACTCGCTAATAACATTGAAAGTAGGTGCTTATTGCATTTGTATATGAACCGCAAGAAACGCCTGATTTTGTCATTGTTTCGTGATATCACTCTAAAGAACAAAATATCTAATTGGAGAATTAAGGGAACGTCCACATGACCATTTTTTATACAAGTTTTGTGAGTTCACTCAATAGAGTAAAAATAGCTAAATTGAGAATTAAGGTAACAGCTAATGGATCATTTTCCATACAAGTTTGTGCCCTTTAGAAGCCAAGAAAGGGAATGAGGATCCCACAAGTTAAGAAGTTTCTTGCTGTTCTAGGTCATGAACCCCACATCATTTAATTATTTTATTTTATTTTATTTTTAACCTTGGATATTTTTCACTTGGCTGCTATATATAGTCTGGCCACAAGGGGTGTCCACTTACACTTCATCAAGACAATTAACAATTCCTCCTCTTGTCAACCATCAAACTATTGTCTCTTTACACTTCTCCTTAATCTCCAAGACACTTGAGCCAGGACGAGGAAAGCCATCTATAGTATCTTTCTTGATATCTTGTTGAGACTCAGTTTGTTCTTTGTCATCTTTCTTTCTTGCAACCTTTCAGTTTAACATACTATTGTACTCCCGAGTTCGTTAAAGACAAAAACTATATTTGTTCTAATTAAGGATATTACTAGCAAACAGAAGAGAAAATGGGGGTTGCAGGCACTTTGGAGTACTTGGCTGAATTGATTAGCAGCAGAACGGCCAAGAAAAGGAAACAGATGAATACTGTTTCCCTCAAGGTCAGGATGGACTGTGAAGGTTGTGCACGTAAAGTTAAGAAGACCCTCGCTCGAGTTAAAGGTGCATGATTAGTTTTTCTAATAATTTTGTTTTTTTTTTCTTTACTTCAATTTCATGAAATATTGATGTACAAAATTACTATGCGTAAAATTGTGCAGGAGCAAAATCTGTGGATGTGGATTTGAAGCAGCAGAAGGCAACAGTAACAGGTTTTGTTGATGCAAAGAAAGTGTTGAAAGCTGCTAAGACAACTAAGAAGAAAGTTGAACCATGGCCTTATGTGCCTTATACTCTGATAGCTCATCCTTATGTTGCTGGAGTTTATGATAAAAAGGCACCTCCAAATTTTGTGAGGAAAACTGATGAACCTGGTGTTGCGACGTTAAACCCTGTGGAAGAACAGTTTACTCTTATGTTCAATGATGAAAATCCACATGCATGCTCAATTATGTAATACCTTATAGACATCTTTTTTCATCATTTCTTGCTTTTGTACAGTTACTAGTTTGATAGATCTCTTGTGATAGTCGATAGCTTTGAGCACTAAAGCTACAGTAAGAGTAGAATCATGGTAGTTTCTACGCCACTCTGGTCTACGTTTTTTTTTTTTTTTTTTTTGATCTTTTTAGGTGAAAGGGTGAAATGGAATCATGGACGAATTAGCATTAAGAAGAAGCCCTTTCCTTGAAATAAATGAAGCTCTTTGTTCTTGAAAGAATATGATAAATCACAAAAATGATATTGACTCATAATTACGTGATAAAGTGTCAGTTTTCAAGATTTTTGGATTACTTACCACTCTTCTAATAAAACCAATAATTTTTCTTTCGCATCGTCTAACTCCACATTACCTAGCATATTCCAGTATGATCAGCGTATACTCGATTGTATATGTTGATTGTTCAATAGTCAAATTTAAATACATATAGATTTTCGTTTAGTGAGACATCTGACAATTAAACTAGCAGGTCTATGCATGGCACATCATAGTGGTTGGTGAACGACCCGGCTTACATGCTAGGGAGTTGCAGTACGTAATTTTGTAAATTCATGGTAAGATTTTGAGCCATTGGACCATTTGGCAAATCACAAAATAGATAGCCTCAGGCTTCAGCTGGTCTTTGATTTTAAATGGATGAATTAGTTTTTTTATTACAACCTAACAGCCTATATTATAAGTTTGCCTATCTTTTCACATCTTTTGTGTTATAATACATGCACATGAACGTCAAACGTTCGCAGATCCAAATTGGTTCCTAAATATGTGTATTTACTTATAAAACATTCTCATGTCAAAATTGGTTTCGAAGTACGTTTATCTACTTAATTATGAGGAAGAAGTTAATTATACATTGTTATCAGTTTTTGAAGTTTGACATGTTCCACACAAAGCTGAATAGGTAAAGAAGCCAAAAAACAGGTGAATATTCAATTTGAGCCAAATTCAGTATATAGGTCCACCGAATTAATATTAGTTATAATTGTTTGAAGACTACTTTTTTAGGAGACTCATTAAATAGTTTTTATGAGTTGCAAACCAAACTAGTTTTTACGATGATTTAGTAAAACTAAAGGTAGGATGTGGTACATAATTGCCTTCAATAAGGATGAATCATTAATGGCCTTCAATGAAATCACCATGTGAGTTAAAACTACTTGACCAAGAAAAGGATTATTTTAGACCATGCACAAGAGCTCTACGGAAACCCTTTGAAGAGGAGTAATAAAGCTAAATAAAAATGAAAATTAGAGAAAGGAAGCCGAGGGATTGAACCCAAAAATTTTGGGTTCGGGGGCAACACTGACATATATGTATAATAAAAACGACGCAAAATTTTATCTTAGGATTGCAAACTTAAATAAGTATACTAAAGTGTTATAATTGATATATTTTATGTAAGATAAAACTATTAATTTATATGCTCTTCCTTCAATCGAGAAAAGTTGGATGATAAGAATAATAATTAAGAGAATGAAAATTTACCCTTTTTTTAAACTTTTGTGATTAATATAACATATCTTTTGACTTGTTCAAGTTATTGAGTTTATCTTGTATTAATAGAAAATTTTCATAAAATGTTAGAGTGTAAAACGTATTAAATTGAAAATTATTACTAAAATTTGAAGGGATAAATAATTTAAAATGCTTACTCCTACGGTTTGTCCATGCTCACAACTTCTTAAAATCATCCGATCCATTGTTCCCCAAAGATGAAAGCCACGTACAAGCTCCTGTCACAATCAAAACTCAATTGTGTAGCCTTCAAGTCCTTCAATCAAGCCTAGTTTGTTTGCCCACTTATAAATGCTGTCAATATATTACTGAATTTCATACTCCTTTTTTTCTTTGGCCGCTATCTGGAATAGATTAGAGATCATCCCTATAATAAATGCGTGTAACAATTTATAAATCATAAGCACTAAGCATAAAATATATATGTGTATAAAGTCACTTTTTTGGGTTTTTTTTTTTTTTTGGTTGATTTTTGTGAAGGGGAGAAGGAGTTGAAGTAAAAAATAATTGGAAGAGTGCTTGGGGTCAAAATTGGTGAAGCAGAAAATTTATATTCAATTTGCTTTGCACCTTTTGCAAATTACTCACACTTCAATTTTGCTTTATTAGTATTTGCCTCATCTATGTGCTCTTCTGCCTCCCTTTACTAAATTGAAGCAACAAAAAAAGAAGGCAAATGAAAAGATTCTTTTCCAAAAAAGGTCACATTTTTAATGGTGTTTCCTTCATTTTTTTGTTACAAAAAATATGCTTATTTTGTTCTTACAAACTCAAAATAAATGGTGTTAAGTAGGCTTACGTAAATATTATAATGCCAAGCCTAATTGTTCAAGAGAGTGAAATATATATATATATATATATAAAAGGTACATATATATATATATATACATATATATATACACACACACACACACACACACATATATATAGATACATACACACATAAAAGCAAGCTAAAGGAGTCGGGCTTATGATTTTGGTCAAACTAGGTAAAGATGGATCCGTTTTAAGTCCACAAGCAGTTTAGAGTAAAGGCTTGGACCGCGCCTCTGATCTTAATGGGTTATCAGAGCCCAAATTAGTTTCTCGTCGCCAACAATATGGATTGGATGGAAGACTGTAATGGCTGACTTTGAACTTCACAGCCCCTCCTTTTTTTTTTTTTTTTTTTTATTCCAACTTATATGCTAGTATAAATTTGTGGACTAGAATACTGCAGCATTAGCGCAGAACGAAATTATTAAAAAGAAAATTACAAGAAAAGACTATTTTGATGGGCCAAGGAAATGTGCAGAGGAACTGGTACAATCCGCATCAAGATGTGTACATGGACAGGAATTTTTTAGAATTCAGGGAAATTTTTGGTGTAAGTTAAGCAATATCAATTTAAATATTAGACAAAAACTTAATTAGATATAGAAATAAAAAAGTTGCAAGCTGATATAATGATATAATTAATGTACTCCTTCCTTCCCATAATCAGCTGTTGCTTTGGAATAATTGAATTTTTTAGATGATATTGAAATCTATATCCCATATTTGAATAGTAGATGAGACACTTATGCCAGAAGAAAATCAAATAAAAAAGTCATTCTTTTTGTTTCCCTATCAGTCATAGTTAATAGTCTACATGGAAATTTTTTTCGAAGAACTAGAAATGCAAATTGGGAGCTCCTTCTGTATGCTTGTTTTTTATATATATATTTTAAAATATATTATTGTAGTAATTTTAAAATTTTTTTTTGATAAATGTGTTTGTGAAATTGTGAAATAAAAATTTATTTGAAAAACGTATTTGAAATTTTAAAAAACATGTTTCTAAAAAATAAAACCAAATAAACGAAAATTTCCAAAATTCACAATGTACGTACGAAAGTCCTAAAACTAGATGCAAAGCCCAGATATGCAATAATATTGTTAACTTTTAGAAGGACAAACGGTTAACAGGACAAACGGTTAAAACTCCTAGTTGTAATGAAAAAAAGCCAATCATCAGAGTCAGAAACTCCCAAGTTGTGCTCGAAAAACAAACAAAATGTCCGAAATACTTAACAGTACAAAATGACAGACTTATGGGTAGCAATAAAAGTTTCCTTCCACTGGTTCCGGTAGGTTTCTTCTCCTCGAGACAATATTGATCAAGCCCTGTTTCACTATAGCTTCCAAACGCTTCCATCCGAAGTGCTGGGAAAATTTTTATCTGCAGGCCTGATAAAGGAATCAAGATTACTATACTTATTAGAACTTATTTGCTACTAATATGCAAAATTTTAGGGATAATCGATTAAGTTTTTGTTTGACTTCGACCCGGGGGGGTGGGGGGTGAGGGTGCTAAGCGTGTAAGGGTCAACTTCAAATGAAGAGTTTATTTTTCTTACTGCAAATCCAAGCTTGCTTCAGAATGGTGCAAATTAGGATCATTAGAATGAGCAAGATCAGTATTATGGGGATCAGAAGCATGATTTTGGGTTGGCCTGCATATATTAGTATTTGCATTAAACACTAGGCATCAAAACATATTTAGATCATTCTAATAAATAAAAATTGTAAATCAGAAAAGTTCGTACGTTTGATTATTCAAGGTTTCAAAAATATTTCGATCAGTCTGTGGAGCAAATGTTTCAGCTTCCCAAGTAGCTTTTCGCTTCTACATTTCAAAAAATTTTGAATTATAAACATGAAATTATACAATAAATGTTGTTTATATAAGATAATTTAATACGTGCACACATTCAAGACAACGAGAGACACAGTTATGGAGAACTAAAAAGTAGATAACTTTTTTGTTTTAAAATTCTATACACATAAAATTATGTAATATACAAACAGTCATCTTTTTTATGCACATTCGATTAACCATTAAAAATTTCAGACAGTGAACCTGCTGTGCTAGATTAAACTCAACTGCCACCGTCGACATAGAATTTAAGAAAGAATATGAATTAATTTATGGATTGTTTGTGTATACATACCCTAGTGTTTGTTGATGAGATGGTGGTTCCAGTATCCAAAGAAGAGGTATTGGTGCCGCTAAGTCCCTGTATATACAAATATAAAGATTGATATTTAAGCTCTGATGATTGTCAAAATTACTTAAAAGGAGTTCATTTCCTCATACTTTTGGAGCTGGAGAAGTTGAGGCCCAGGAACTTAGGTCAATTTCTCTTGAGCCTACGAAAAGCCTTCCAGGATTCGTGTTTGTACCCAGTGAAAGGCCTCGGTAAGTACCCACTGCTTGTCCTTGAGGAGTGAAGCTTGAGCTTGCTGGTAAAAGTTGCTGAGAAGGCCAGCTGAAGTTCTGGAAAAGGGCTTGATTATTTGAGCCTAAGCCTTGTGTTGGCAAGCTTGGATATTGGTATGGGGCACCAGTACTAGGAGTACTGCAACAATTGTACTAGATCATATAATAATCTTAATAAGACTTGCCTTAAATTAATGGAATAAATTGCTGAATGGGACTAGTATTAAATTATATGAACTAACTAGAAAGGGAAAAAAGAAAAAAGAAAAAAAAAACACAAGCACAAAAAGAAAAGAAGAAGTATCATAGGTACCTCATCGATGCATGCTTAGCTAGGATGGGAATTGTTTCCATTGAACTTGACATGTTGGGGGCTTGATATTGTAGCTGAACTTCCAGTTGTTGTGGGCACCTGAATACAAAACCCCATATTAATGACAAAAGTGTGGCGGATTTTCTTAATTTGATGTGAAGAAACGAAAGTAATTAATACTTCTATGTAATATAGCATCAAACAAATAATAATTAATTAAAACTTCTATGTAATATAGCATCAAACAAATTATTTCCATCTCAGACGACTCTGAAAAATACTAGGATAATGACAAAGAAGCTAGGTACCTTAAAGCGGTTGATGATGATTCTGGCATCAAGTTGGTATTTGCACTGGAACTGTACTCAACAGGGAGGACTGAAAACTGATCAAGTTGACTACCTTGAGGGATTTCTTGGCTCCTAAGTAACAAAAAAGTAGGAGGATTTGTATTCGTTTTACAAATGCAAGTACTATAAAGGGGTGCAATAAAGTTAACTACAATTTGACATACCCAGGTAACATGGCATTGTCAGGAGTGCCACAGGTGGGAGCGTATAGATTTGATTTCCCTTGGTTGAGGCAGATACCCTCTTGTCCCTGATAATGCCAGAGAAGTGTATCTTTCAGTTTCATCATTTTTTAATTTAATCCATATCTTAGTTAAAACCAGCCTATGATCAAAGGAGGGGTGTAAGTGTGAGTACAAGGGTACCTGTGTAGATAGTGTTTAATTCGACTGTAAAGTTGTGGAAGGAACAAATAAATTACTCTTTTCGGCCGATTCTTTACAGATGTTTGATACATTATTTGAGCTACTAGATATAAATTATGAAGATCAATTATCTACTTACAGCATCAAGATCGAGTGCATTTTCACCAACCAAAATATCGGGATTGTTTGCATTTTGGATCGTTCCTTCCGCCTAGTCATGAGAACCAGACACATGAATAAATACACAAAATATTGAAGGTATAAAAGAAAGAAAATCTAATGAAGTACTGTGGTTGGAATGGCTTCTGATGACGCTTGAATTGGAGGGCTGAAATTATTCTGCCCCATCCTAGAAGATCCCTCTTGTTGACCAGCATTATTATCAGCATTTACGCCACCAGCAACAGCGTATAGGTCAAGGTAATGAATGAACTGTTCTACATTCATTGTTGCTTCAGGGTTTGTTTCATCCTGGCAAGTAACAAATGAGCTAAAAGTATTAATTCGAAAACTTCGCATGCTATTTAATTTGATTGTAGGACTAGTTTACTTATTGTCCAAAATTTGCTTATTTTGGAGGTCCTCAACTTCTACCGATTCATTTTTGTCTATCAAGCCTTTGTGGTTGCTCATAGTTTTGCAAATCTCTCCATGAGGGAATGACGTTAGAATTAGATAATATCCTTACAAATAATTTTTGTTTTGCATAAATCTTTCAAGGTGAAATAAAGCCAGAAGCCCTTGAACTGTTAA